>CM061134.1:202651459-203190613 GCA_030789695.1 Scilla litardierei
CTTGGCACAGTCACGAAGACGAACTCCCTCATCCAATCGCCGACATCGTCAGGCACCTCGAGGATGAGTTCTCGCCCTCTCCTGGCGCAAACGCGATGATACATCCCCCACTTCCGAATCACGAAGAAATGCTGGAACAACGCCAAGGAGGGACTCAAGGAGCAAGCAAGGCACAAGACGACAAACCCCACTAACAAGCCCCAAGAACGGGGCGCTAAGGCAAATATCGGCAGCTCCAGGAAATTCAACAAATGAAACAAGCACGGATGGATCGGAAAGCGGAGCCCCAACTCGAAGGACCTGACATAGACCCCGACCTCATTATCCCCTGGTGAACTCACCGCTTCCTCCAACCCGGGAACCCGCACCTCATAGGGTTGTCGCACAAACCGCACGTGAATCTCCCTGATGTTGATCCTATCCAACCTACGTCGGGGGGACTCAATGTCTCTCGGTACAACGGATCGCCATGACCGTCTTTCCCTGGGCCGCCGCACCCCCGGCTGCGACGCCCCCTCGCCCGCCAACTCCTCCTCCCCCACCCGGCTACTTCCTCCAATCTCGAAACGTGAAGCCATTGATCGGAAAGGAAGGAAATTAAATGTTGTTACCTGTTGGTCCCTTGAACCCGGAAGGCGATTGGAAGAAGATGACCGGCGACGGAAGTGACGAATTAGCCAGCAAGCTCCAAACGGAAATATCGAACGCCGGAGGAGAATCGGAGAAAGACAAAAACTCCCGCCGACCGCCTCCCAGACCCTTTTAGCGGTAAAGATGGCCCCCGGGCCATCAAGGCCGTCAAACTTTCGCCACGCGGCGCCCATCGAGACGTCCCCGACGCCTCGACTGGCGTGAGGGTCACCTCATCCACGTGTCGCAAACTCAATCGCAGAGACGCTTCGTTTTCCTCTCCCCCCTTTTTTCATATCATAATAATGACCACTAAGGCGGGAGTTCCGAAGCCGCCGCCGTCACTACCCGGTGGGTCCAAGGCCCGTATCGATGGTCCGGAATGTCGGAGGTGGTTCGCCCTCCGAGCCGAGCCGGGCTGTCGCCTCAGACTCGAAGGCCGTGGGCAATTGTTACGACCTAAAGATCGTAGGAGTCCGACTCCCGCCCGGATCCGCTAACGTACCCCATTAACTCACCTTTTCACAAAAGGGCCGCCGCCCCGGAAATCCGAATCCACATGGGGACGGGCGCTCCCCGATCGCACCGCCCCGAAGCGGGTCGAACAGCTGCGGTTGTACGCCTAGGCCGGGGGTGCTGAGGTACGCCCGGACGACACCGATAGGCCAGCGGACTTAGGCGCGGGTATCTATCTGTGCCGGCGAGCCACAGGCCGCGACCGAACGGGAGGCGCGGCCGGGCCGGACAACTCCCGATCCGAACGACCCGTTTGATTCTCATGCGCCCCGGCGCCAGGGATAGCATGGCCCAACCTTTAGTCCGTCACCAACGACAAACGACCTAGGATAAGGGCGCGATCGACACATACGTCACCCGACCGCCTGACAAAGCACCCCCTGGCGGCTGACCCATCTGACGGTTAGTGCTTTCGGCCCTGACATCCCGACAAAAGCGCCCCTTGGCCATTGCGCCGCCTGACAAAAGCAGGTCAGGAACTCCTGTTCCCGACGCCCTTGTCCGAAGCTTCCGCTGACACACGAGCCAGCTCAGCACGCCTAGTCATCACCCGTCAGGTATAAATACCCCCACTCCTCTTACGGAAGGGGGGTTGGAGAATTCTCTCTCATTCTATTATTCACACACGAGAGCAAAGGTCTTCCATATCTTTGTTCTCCAACCTATAGCTCGTCACGCGCGGCGGACACACCGTTAGTCCGACCGGCGTGCCTAGCCCCCATTTTAAGCCCTATTACTGACTTAGGCATCGGAGGGGCTAAGGGTTGAACCCCAACCCTGCCCTTCTGATGAGTTGTTTGTGCTGCAGGAGAGCTCGCCCCTTGACCAAAGTCAGCTTCAGCCCCCTGTCGTCCAACCTTCCTCAGCTGCATCCGGCGAGGTTCGACCCCGTGAGCACCACCGGAAACGGGTCCAACTTCTTCACCCCACTAATCACCTGTAAAACGGCCTACCCAAACCCTCTTTTCCATATAACCACCGTGCCCTTGGTTCCCCATAATACAAATTCATTGTACGCGAGTTCCACCTCGTAACAGGTATTTTTAAATATAAAGATCAAAATGAACAGTTCCGATCGTTAAAAATTTTTGAGTGGAATGAACTATTTAATACCAGCCAAGGAGAAAATTTATCATTGGATTACTGACGTACATATTCCTCAAAAAAGAATTTAGGCCCTTTCTGGACCAGATGTTAATCACCATATCTCCAAATTTTATCGGTAACTCACGTGTAGGTAAATATTACACACACATACCCTAACTGCTTTGCACACACATTACTTTACACACCTAATATGTCCAGAACTCAATTTTTTTACTTTACACACTCACACCAAAATTTCCACTTTACTCTTTATTCTCTTGCTCTTTCTCTCTGAAAAACCATAACCCCTCACCGCCGGTTCCGCCTCTAGCCTCTGCCTCCCTCCCCTTCCCTCATCTCCCCATCATTATCTCCATTGCCACATTTGTGCATGTTTTTTAAAATGAAGATGGTGAAAAAATTGAAAAGGATGGAGAGACTACTGTGTCGGCAACAAAAGGACAGAGGCGATGGCAGTAGCATGAGGATGAGTTCCGTCGTCACCTCCTCCTCCTCCTCTCTAGCATCTTCATCCATCCCATTCCCTCCTCTCCCGATCATTATCTTCATTGTCACATTTGTGCATTGTTTTTTTAATTGAAGACGTTGAAAAATTTTGATGAAGATGAAGAAGATGGAGAGGCTACTGTGTCGGCAACAAAAAGAGGGAGGTGATGGTAGTAGCACGAGGATGAGGTAGTCCTGTCATCGCCTCCTCCTCCTCCTCGTCTTTATCTCCTACTCCTCGTTGATTTTAATTATATATGGTTTTTTAAAAGAATACGAAGAGGGGAGGTGGCGACGTTAATGGCGACGATGGTGGTGAAAGGTTAAAAAAGGAATTATTTTGAATGGCAAACTTGTAAATACATGGAACGTGTGTAAATCAATTTGGGGGGGTGTGTATAGCAACTCCCTTACCTCAAATTGAAGCTTTTGGCCTAAAGTGGAGGTTGTGAAAACTCAATGCCATATGTTTTTTACCTCCATTCCTAAATGGTACTTTAAAGGTTCCCCCCAGGGTTGAGCTGTTTGAATAAATTGTGTTACGAGGTGGAACTCGCGTACAATGAATTTGTATTGTGGAGAACCAAGGGCACGGTGGTTATGTTGAGAAGAGGGTTTAGGTGGGCTGTTTAACAAGTGATTAGTGGGGTGAAGAGGTTGGACTTGTCGCCGGGGGTGGCCACGGAGTCGAATCTCACCGGACACGGCGGTGGAAGATTGGATGGCAGGAGGCTGAAGTTGATGTCGACCAAGGGGCGAGCCTTCCTGCAGCACGAGCAACTCGTCAGAAGGACGGGGTTGGGGTCCAACCCTTAGCCCCTCCGATGCCTAAGTCAGTAATAGGACTTAAAACGGGGGCTAGACACGCCGGTCGGACTAACGGTGTGTCGACCGTACGTGGCGAGCTATATGTGGGAGAACAAAGATATGGACGACCTTTGCTCTCGTGTGTGAATGATAGATTGAGAGAGAATTTGCCAACCCCCTCACCGTAAGAGGAGAGGGGGTATTTATACCTGACGGGTGATGACTAGGCGGGGCTGACCTGGCATGCTGACTAGACGTGCTGAGCTGGCTCGGTTGTCAGCGGAAGCTTCGGACAGGGACGTCAGGAACAGGAGTGCCTGACCTGCTTTTGTCAGACGGCGCGACGGCCAGGGGGTGCTTTTGTCGGGATGTCAGGGCCGAAAGCATTAACTGTCAGTCGGCTCAACCGCCAGGGGGTGCTTTGTCAGACGGTCGGGTGGCGTATGTGTCAGTCGTGTCCTTATCCAAGGTTGTTTGTCGTTGGTGACGAACTAAAGGTCGGGCTATGCTATCCCTGGCGTCGTGGCGCATGGGAATCAGACGGGTCGTCCGGATCGGAGGTTGTCCGGCCCGGCCGCGCCCCCTGTCCGGTCGCGGGCTATGGTTCGCTGGCACGGAAGGATACGCCCGTGCCTATGTCAGCAGGCCCGACGGTGCTGTCCGGGCGCTCCCCAAGCGCACTGCCCCTGGCGGGTCGAGCAACTGCGGTTGTATGCCTCGGCCGGGGGGTGCTGTGAGGTGCGCCCGTTTCCCTGTAGCTTCGGATTTCCAGGGTGGCGGCCCTTTCGTGAAGGGGAGAGTTGATGGGGTATGTTAGCGGATCCGGGCGGGAGTCGGACTCCTACGATCTTTAAGCCGTAACAATTGCCCCCGGCATTCGAGTGTGAGGCGGAAGCCCGGCTCGGCTCGGATGGCGTAACATTACCTTCTAACCTGACTCGGACTTGGATCCAAGCTCAGGGGTGGTGATGCTGCTCCCGCGGGGTATTGCCCGCTATTGCGAGGTCTCGCCCCGCTATTGGTCGGATTTTGGGGGGAACCCGACTTTTTGAGAAGGTTATGGTTTTTGCTGAGAGGTGTTTACCGGACGTGTTTGTAATTTTCGCGGGACTTCAGCCGTGCGGTGCCTGGTGGACCTCCCAGCTGTTGTGCGCTTGGGCTCAGGGGGAGGGGTCCGAAAGGGGGAATATTATTCATCAACCTTTACCGAAGATCTAAGTGATATTTACAACAATAGGGCCGGTGTGACCACACCAGTGGTCGGGACGGGAGGTGGATTACACTCGTCGCCCGCTACATCGGGGTGAGCAAAGCCCTGCGTCGGGGTGGTCTTCCTTTATACCGACCGCTGAATTCCTACTGCCTCACTGTTTGGGGGCGCGCTGACGCGCCGGGAATCAATGTTTGGTTTAGTCAGGGATGTCACCCCGTGGTGGTCCGCCCTTTGGGGGGGTTGACCCTCGTTTGTCGGGGGACCCTCTTCCTTTCCCTTTCCTCGTTTCCTCGTGTTCTGCCTCGCCGTTTCCGTGCTGGAGGGTTGCCCAGCCTCGCCAGGGATCCCGCGCACCAAGGGGGAACCCCGGGGGAGGCGGAGGACGAGGTGGCGGTGGTGGCATCGCTGGGAGAGCCGTTGGGGGTTTCCGCCCTCACACCCCGTAGGGATCGCCATCGGCTGGGTGTTAATTGGGGTGTTGCGGCCCGCGGCCAGTCTTCTGGACCTGCCGTTTGCTCCAGTAACGAGCAGGAGGAAGGCTAGCGGGTGGGGCCTCCCATGTGTAAGGGGAATATCCTGTCAGGGGTCGTGGGACTATGGCGGTCACCGTCGGGGGAAGTGGGGCCCGTCGGTGGTCATCGGCCTTCTTCGTAGCTCGGTGGGGTTTTCGGGGCCGTTTCATACCCGGTGTGAGGGGATGCGAATCCCCTTTGACTCTCTTCCCCTCTCCCCTGACTTCTGAAGGGGGGTACTTATAGCGGGATTCTGCGGAAGGGTTTTCCCTGGATAATGTGAGGGACTATTGCCGTTAATGGGCTCCGCTGAATCACGCGCTTTGGGAATCGCTTTTTCCTGGCGGTACCCGACACGGGTGGTCTGCTCTGGCCTCTCGGGGGGCGTGTTACTGCTGATGGCGTGTTGTCCAAGCATCCTTTCGTCATGTCAAGTCGCATCGTGGCGCTGCCTTGACGAGACTGGGCCGCTGCCTTGTCTGGACTAGGCACGCATTTCGCGGTTTCTGGCTTGCGACCGGTCCGTCCCGGGTCACGTGTCCTGGTCCTTGTCCCCCGGGCTGAGTTTTTGAGGATGTTGGGTCTAATCTGGGGGAATCCTGCTGTGGTTTGGGGGGCCGGCCCTGGGTAGTTGGTCGCTGTGCGGTCTGAGCCGAGGCGTTACGAAAACGTCGGTCTTCGCCGTGTTTTACCGTAGGCTTCTTGCGTGAGTTACAAAATTACTAATTATGCCCCCAACATTCCCTTGCCCGAGATCACGAGGTCTGGGGGAAGGGGATGTTGATGGTTTGTGTTGTCTTTGGGCGGGGCGGGGAATCGCCGAAGAGGATCGGGGTGAGACATGCCGCCCTATCACGATTTGATCTCGGGTGGAGATGGTCACGCATGGCGGGCCTCAGTTCACCTCTTTCCCTTTTGACCGAAAGTTGTTGTTGACTTTAGTTGGCGAGGGGTCTTGGTTCGAAGCGTTGGATCGAGGGGTTCGAGCTACGGGTGTACACTTTCTGGGCACCCTAAGCTAATCCGGGGAGTGCGTTGCGACGGTCCTACTTTCCACGCCGCGAGGGGTGGTGAGCTCGCCCGGCACTTGGCGGGGGGATCGCTCCACGCTATGGTACTCTCAGAAAATCAAAGCGTATCTGACAAGGATGAAAATTTTCATTTAAATTTACAAGAACTGATCTATGGCTTGTACACAAGTACTTAGATTATCGCCCGTTGTGGGGTAAGATCCGGCCCTAGGATGGGCTATAGAGCTGTCCTCGCCCGCGGTTAACGACCTCCGGATCTAGGGGTCACCTTGTGCCGGGTGGGCCTTTTTAACTCGAGTTGTTCTTGGCGCAGAGGTGAGCGACCGCCTTCTGTGCTGAAGTGTTGCAAGGTCTCCTCGGTCCCGCAGAAGCGCTGGGGGATCACCAGGGAAGCCGTCTTTGTGTGGCTTTTGTCCTGGGGGGGTCTTGATGATCGGGTCGCGCCCTCTCCATTGCTTTGTCATCTCCCTCCACGCCTCGCGGTTTGGGTTTGAGAGCGGCGGGGGGGGGGGGGGGGTCTTGACAATCGGGTCGCCTCCCCTCCACGCCTCGCGGTTTGGGTTTGGGGGCGGGGTTCGGGTCCCGATTGTGCTGGGGCGGGCTGACACGCCATGACTTGCCTTTTGGGCTCGTCGGGGATGCAGCCTTTCCGAGGTCCCCGTCCGGAGGTCGACGGCGAGGAGGTACTGGCCTGCAAGCCCTGGGGGCCCTCGCTTTTCCTGCCGGCGGGGGTCGGATGCCAACCTTTCTCCGACTCGTCCTTGTTTAGGGCAGACGGAGGCGTGAAAGGCGGATTTCCCTTGTGTAAGCGGAATATCCTGTTGGCGATCCGTTTGTAAGAGGAATATCCTGTCGGAGGTGGTGGAGATGCAGGAACCGTCGCCCTGGGCGGTGGGAACCACTGATGGCCGGGGACTTCTCTTTTGTTAGGGCGTTGTATCTCGGCCCGTTTCCCAGCGGGTGGGGGGGGATGAGTGCCGAATTCTCATGTCTTCCGACTCCTTATTCTTTTTTCTTTCGGAAGGGTGAGTGGCGCCTTTATAGGGAGATCTCGCTGACGGTTTCCCCCATATTTATTGCGCTGAGTTGGCCTTATTAATGGGCTCCTTGAATTCACGCCCGTGGGAAACCGCTTTTGCCAGGCGGCTCTTACGGATCCTCTTTTGGAGTGTACCATTAATGGTGGCGTATTTCTCGAGCGTCCTTTCATTTCGTCGAGTCACATCGGGGCCGCCTACTCAGGAACAGACGTCATTTCGTCCTGGTTTATGTGCCCTTGTCCTCTTTCGATTTTTCGAGGGTCATGGGTGCGTAGCCCTCTCCGGTTTGGGTGGCTAGGGTTGGCCCTGCCCCAGAGGTCTTGAGGGGGGGAGCGGGCGCGTAGCCCGGCCCGTGCCCTTCTCCGGTTTGGGTGGCTAGGATTGGCCCTGCCCCAGAGGTCTTGAGGGGGGAGCGGGTGCGTAGCCCGGCCCGTGCCCTTCTCCGGTTTGGGTGGCTAGGGTTGGCCCTGCCCCCGAGGTCTTGAGGGGGGAGCGGTCGCGTAGCCCTTCTCTGGTTTGGGTGGCTAGGGTTGGCCCTGCCCCAGAGGTCTTGAGGGGGGAGCGGGCGCGTAGCCCGGCCCGTGCCCTTCTCTGGTTTGGGTGGCTAGGGTTGGCCCTGCCCCAGAGGTCTTGAGGGGGGGAGCGGGCGCGTAGCCCGGCCCGTGCCCTTCTCTGGTTTGGGTGGCTAGGGTTGGCCCTGCCCCAGAGGTCTTGAGGGGGGGAGCGGGCGCGTAGCCCGGCCCGTGCCCTTCTCTGGTTTGGGTGGCTAGGGTTGGCCCTGCCCCAGAGGTCTTGAGGGGGGGAGCGGGCGCGTAGCCCGGCCCGTGCCCTTCTCTGGTTTGGGTGGCTAGGGTTGGCCCTGCCCCAGAGGTCTTGAGGGGGGGAGCGGGCGCGTAGCCCGGCCCGTGCCCTTCTCTGGTTTGGGTGGCTAGGGTTGGCCCTGCCCCAGAGGTCTTGAGGGGGGGAGCGGGCGCGTAGCCCGGCCCGTGCCCTTCTCTGGTTTGGGTGGCTAGGGTTGGCCCTGTCCCAGAGGTCTTGAGGGGGGAACGGGTGCGTAGCCCGGCCCGTGCCCTTCTCTGGTTTGGGTGGCTAGGGTTGGCCCTGCCCCAGAGGTCTTGAGGGGGAGCGGGTGCGTAGCCCGGCCCGTGCCCTTCTCTGGTTTGGGTGGCTAGGGTTGGCCCTGCCCCAGAGGTCTTGAGGGGGTAGCGGGCGCGTAACCCGGCCCGTGCCCTTCTCTGGTTTGGGTGGCTAGGGTTGGCCCTGCCCCAGAGGTCTTAAGGGGGGAGCGGACGCGTAGCCCGGCTGTCACGACCCGCTTCCCTAAAATGGAGGCGAGACGTGAAAAGGTCCGCACGGGAGTGGAGCGGTGAAGCCCCAAACCAGATAAGCGTCAAATTAGTATAAGCAGGTCCCTGTAATTGCAATCGAAACAACAACAATAATAATATGAGACGGATAAGAAACACCAATCCCAAAGTTTGTCCACAAAATATTCAACATCACAGAAAAGCCACCAGGCTAAAGGAAAGAGTCTAAGGGCCCAGAACAAGGCCAAACAAAAGCAACGACATAAATAAGTATAGGTGCCACGCACCAATAACAAAACAACTGTCTAACAAAAATAAAGCACAACAGAGACACTAGGACTGGTCCCCAGTGTCCGCGTATTCCCCGTCCAACACGGGCTCAAGCTCGGCGTCCGCAAACACCTCACCCTCAGCAAGCAACTCAGGCTCAGGGTCTAACATGCGTCACCCAAAAGAGAAAGGGGCACATGTCAGCAAGTCTAAAAGACTTGAGCAAGGAAACTGAAAGTAACTAGCAACCTAGCACTTTTAACATTAAGCAATGACATGGCAGTTAAGTATGATGCAACAGTTTTTAAAAAAAGAGAGGCAAGCACGCACGATGTAGCAAAAGCTACCAAATCACTAATCACTTATCATTTATCACTTATCACTATTAATCACTTAAACACTAGAGATTTCGCCTGCAGGCTGGAGTGGCGGATCAGGCCATCTCGTGCTCTGGTGACGCATATCTCTTACTCACTTAAACACTAGAGATTTCGCCTGCAGGCTGGAGTGGCGGATCAGGCCATCTCGTGCTCTGGTGACGCATATCTCTTACCCCACCCCTACGTGTATCAAGCATTTGCTCGCTTCTGGATCACGGGCCAGGAAGTGTAATTGGCATAGGGTTGTGCCCACGAAAAGTGGGTGCCTAGCCGGTATCCGAGCGTTGGGGTTTCCAACTACAGGGCTCGCTTCTGGAACACGAGCCAGGAAACTAATGTTGTAGCGTGTGCTACACAATCACAATAATTTATCACTATGCAATGACATGAACAAATGATTGCGTACCGTTAATTGAATTTAAACGTGACATACAAGCATGATGAGGGTGACGGATCTAGCTTCGTTGTCAAGCTAGGTCAATGGCGTCTAAACGGCTATCCTTTCACCGTTTAGTCTCTTTTACGCTAAAACAAGGTATTGGCCTAAGACATGGCCCAAATCAAGAGGTGCAAGTTTCACTTGCCTATCACCGGGGATGACGGTTACGAAAGTTCGTTTCCGCGAATGCTAGCCTACGGGGAATCGCTGTTATGGGGAACAATCTTCAAAACACAAGTATTTTATTAGGGTTTCATAAAAATTACAATAAGATAAGAAAACAACGGTAGATCGATTTCTTACCGAGAGGAGGCGGAAGAAATACTCCGGGGAACCCTAGGACCAGATCTGGAGAAGATTGGAGAAGTTTGGGGAAACTAGGGTTTTGGGGGATTTGGGGATTTGATGGGTTGTGATGGAGATTTGGGGAAGATGAGAAGTAGATAGGGTGAATGGTTGGATTGGATGATGATTCTAGGGCTTGGAATGAAGAAATGGAGCTTGGAGGAAGATGGGGGCTCAATGGGGGAGAAACTAGGGCTTTAGGTCGTGTGGGAGGAAGAAGAAACGTTTGGGAGGGGTATTTATAGGTTGGGCTGGCGGCTAGGGCAAAACTAGGGTTTCCTGTACTGCTTAGTCGGTCAAAGAACAACTACTGACCGACTAGTTTGAGAACTAGTCGGTCGGTTGACCAACGCAGACCGACTAAGTGTAAACAGTAGCTCCAGTCGAAAACCTGAACTAAGAATTAGTCGGTCAAAGAACAACTACTGACCGACTAGTTTAACATCTAGTCGATCGAAGAACGTTCTTAGACCGACTAAGAGTAAACAGTAACTTAACTAAAATTAAGATGATGAGTTAGTCGGTTCAAGAAGCATCGCCGACCGACTAGTTTGCAACCTAGTCGGTCAACAACTCTTCTTAGACCGACTAACGATAAACAGTAGCTTCCTCAGAAATTTAGATAGCCCACTAGTCGGTCCAAGAAGGATTGCCGACCGACTGGATCGTCATCTAGTCGGTCGGTGCCCCTTCTTATACCGGCTAATGAGCACAGAAAGTTCCGATACGGAGCGCGAGGCCCCGTGATCGAATCATAAGACTCCTAGGCTTGATCTAATAGTTAGATATGACCGTTATGAAGCCCGTCACAAACGACGTACTTCGAAATCGACGATCCTAAGGAAGAAGCGAGAAAATACGACGAATCGATCGAAAATGAAAGTTAAGGAGACGAAAACCACACAAGAGGAGAAAATCCACCAAAACATATATTATATTATAATAAATTCAGATACAAGAAAACCAGTCGTTACATCCTCCCCAACTTAAGAAAAATTCCGTCCTCGGAATTTCCGAATACTCACGAGTCCGGAAACAAAAGTGGGTAGCGCTCTCGCATCTCATCTTCTCTCTCCCAAGTAGACTCTCCCGGCGAACCGTGCCGCCACATCACTCTAACAAGATCGACGACCTTGTTTCGAAGCGACTTCTGACGCCTGTCCAGAATCTGCACTGGATGCTGGTCATACGTCAAATCTGAGCGAACGGCGATCTCCGAGAAATCCACGGCATGAGATGGATCGCTAATGTATCGACGAAGCTGCGACACATGGAAAACATTGTGAACTCCTTTCAAAGATGGCGGCAAGGCCAAGCGATACGCTACCTCGCCAACCCTCTCCAAAACATCAAATGGTCCAATGTATCGCGGGCTCAACTTCCCACGCTTCCCGAAACGAATCACGCCACGATTCGGGGAAATCTTCAAGAACACATGGTCACCCGGCTGAAATTCCAAAGGACGACGTTTAGCATCAGCTCAATGCTTAAAATGGTCCTGAGCAATCCTCAACCTCTCCCGAATATTCCTGACGATCTCCACGGCCTCCACAATCATCTCAGGTCCCAACAACTCCCGATCACCAACGTCATCCCAACTCAATGGCGATCGACATTTCCTCCCATAAAGAGCGGCGAAAGGCGCCATGCCAATACTCGCCTGGAAGCTGTTGTTGTAGGAAAACTCTACCAGATGTAGATGGTCCTCCCACGAAACCTTGAAATCCAACATGCACGCCCTCAGCATGTCTTCCAAAATCTGAATCGTCCTCTCGGACTGGCCATCCGTCTGCGGATGGTACGCCGTGCTGAAACTCAGACGCGTACCCAAGCTCTTCTGTAAACTCTGCCAAAACTGAGATGTGAACCTCGTGTCTCTGTCAGACACGATACTCACGGGGACTCCATGAAGTCGCACGACTTCCTCCATATATCTCCTCGCTAGCACCTCCGTGGACTGCCCCACTCGGAACGGAATAAAGTGCGCAGATTTGGTCAATCGATCCACAATCACCCAAATCTCATCATTCTGCTTCGGACTCCGAGGTAGTCCAGTCACAAAATCCATAGTGATGTGCTGCCACTTCCACTCCGGAATCGGAAGCGGTTGTAGCAACCCGGCCGAACGCTGATGCTCCGCCTTCACTTGCTGGCAAACCAAGCACTTGGCCACACTCCGAGCCACACTCCTCTTCATACCATGCCACCAATAATTCAGACGAAGATCCTTGTACATCTTGGTGCCACCAGGATGCACAGAATACGGGGAACTGTGCGCCTCCACCATCAGCTCCTCTCTGATATCCCCAGCTGGCACACACAACCTGGCTCCAAACCTCAGCGAGCCATCCTCATGAATCAAAAAGTCAGTCCGCAGACCGGCTTCCACCTGCTCCCGAATACTCACCAGCTTTGGATCCTCAGCCTGGCCAGCCTTAATCCGATCCACGATCGTCGACTGTACCTGCATGTACATCAACGAAGAAGCCTCCCCAGGAAGAACAATCTCCACGCCAGACTCGCAAAAATCCTGCTGCAATCTCCACTGCGAGGTCAAAATCATCACCGCTGGAAGCCTACTCAAAGCATCAGGAACCACATTCACCTTGCCAGGGTGATACTGCAAATCAATCTCATAATCTGCCATAAGCTCCAACCATCGACGCTGTCGCATGTTGAGCTCCTTCTGAGTGAAAATATACTTCAAGCTTTTGTGATCGGTGAAAATCTTCACTTTCTCACTCAACAAGAAGTGCCTCCAAATCTTAAGAGCAAACACAACGGCAGCCAACTCCAAATCATGCGTCGGATAATTCTTCTCATGAACCTTAAGCTGACGAGACGCATACGCCACAACATGCCCGTGCTGATGCAACACACAACCGAGACCTTTGCCAGAAGCATCGCAAAAGATCTCAAATCCACCGCTGCGATCAGGCACGACAAGAATAGGGGCACTCGTCAACCTCTCCTTCAGAATACCAAAAGCACTCTCACAATCACCCGACCAAACATAAGCAACATCCTTCCGCGTCAACCTGGTCATCGGCTCAGCAATACGAGAAAAGTCCTTAACGAATCGCCGATAGTAACCAGCAAGTCCAAGGAAACTCCGAATCTCAGATGCTGACGACGGAACAGGCCACTCCCTGATGGCCCGAATCTTCTCGGGATCCACAGAAATACCATCTCCAGTCACCACATGCCCCAGAAAAGCAACTCGATCCAGCCAAAACTTGCACTTCGAAAACTTAGCATACAAACGATGCTTCCTCAAAATTTCCAATACCGTCCTCAAGTGCGAGGCATGCTCTTCATCCGACTTCGAATAGATCAGAATGTCGTCGATAAAGATAACGACAAACTTATCCAAAAAGTCGTAGAAAATCAGGTTCATCAGATTCATGAAAACTGCGGGCGCGTTAGTTACGCCGAAAGGCATAACCACAAACTCATAGTGTCCATACTTCGTCCTGAACGCTGTCTTCGGCACATCATCCCTCTTCACCTTCAACTGATGGTAACCACTCCTCAAATCCAATTTAGAAAACACCCTCGAACCTCCAAGCTGATCAAAAATATCATCAATGCGAGGCAACGGGTATTTATTCTTAATGGTCACCGCATTCAATCCCCGATAGTCCACGCACATGCGACGCGAACCATCCTTCTTCTTAACCAGCAACACCGGTGCTCCCCACGGAGACACACTAGGATTAATATAACCCTTCAGCAACAGCTCATCCAACTGCTTCCGCAACTCTTCCAATTCAGCAGGTGCCATACGATACGGCGCCTTCGAAATCGGCTGCGCACCTGGAACGAGATCAATAGAAAATTCCAGAGCTCGTTCTGGCGGCAAACCAGACATCTCCTCGGGGAAGACGTCGCCAAAATCTCGCACCACAGCTGGCCACTCCAGCTCCATCTGCATAGCTACAGCCTCCACCGGCCTGGCCCGAAATCTGACAGGACCAAGCGAACTGCTACCACGACTGAACTCAAATACTGGATGTCCGGGAATCTCGAACACCACCTTCTTCCTCCTGCAGTCGATCGTAGCATAGAAGCTCGCAAGCCAATCCATCCCAAAGACCGCATCGTAGTTGGTGATGTTGTGGACAATAAAATCAGCATAAAGCTCATGTCCACAAACCACCACAGAGCAAGGACTGCACCCACGATGCACCGTGACTACTCCATTCCCTGTAACGATATTCCAACTCTTGGAGAGAGGGGACGTCGACAAGGAATGCTTCTCCACGAAGCTCCGGGCCAAAATACACATCGATGCACCAGAGTCAAAGAGGACTCGGGCAGGGAACGTGCAAACCAAAACCACACCTAACAAACAGTCTAATCGATCAAATCTTATTCTAGCAACACCATACACAAGCAACCAACATAATTTAACAATCAACTAATTAAGGAAGGAACAATCTAGATCGAAAGTTACCTGCAATGACCTCATCCATGGCCAAAACCTCCTCCTCGGTCATCAGAAATGCCTGCCTCCTTGGCGGAGCAGCCCGCTCAAAAGCCTGCCTCTGCGGGACGAGGGGCACCCCACGACCAGCGGGCACCGGGGCTCTCTGCTGCAAAGGCGGGGCAGCAATAGGTGTCCTCCAAGGTTGCCTCAACTTCGGGCACTCCCTGAGAGCATGGGCGGGATCTCCACAAGCAACACATTGCCCCAAGAACTTCCTACATGATTCCTTGATATGGCCCTCCTTGCCACAGAAATTGCAAGTCCTCCGAACGGGCCCTCCTGGCCTCTTGAACTGAACAGGCTGGTTCGGCCTGAATCCAGGTCGAACCACAGCTCTCGCCTGTTCCACAGGCCTCCTCACAGCACCAACAACAGACCCCTTCCTCTGGTTCACAAGCAGCTCCTGCCTCTTGGCAGCGACCAAAACCTTCTGATAAGATTCCCGGTCAGAAGAGGTCACAAAGCTCTGGAGCTCTGAAGCAAGCCCCTACAGAAACCTCTGAGCTCGCTCCTCAGCGTCCTGCACCATCTTTGGTGCAAACCGACTAAGCCTTATGAACTCCTGGTGGTACATATCCACCGACGAGTTCCCCTGCTTTAGATCGATAAAACGCTGCAGCATCTCTTCCCTGGCAGCCTTCGGGAAGAACTCACCATCAAATCTGGCCTTGAAGGTAGCCCAGACGATCGGCTCAACCAACATCCTTTCCTCAGCATCCCACCAATTCCTGGCGTTATCCTTCAGCTGGCGCTTCGCCAAGTCAACCCAACTCACTTCGTTGACCTTGGACATCTTCAGATTGTCCTCAATATTCCTCATCCACTCATCAGCAGCTAAGGGACCTTCGGTTCCATCAAAATACGCAGGACCCAGCTCTCTGAACTGCTTCGCCCCGGGCTCAGGGCAAGGGGCTTCCACCACCCGAGCAGCTCGAGTCACCGGAGCATTCTGCACCTGCAGAAGCACACCCTGCTGGACCTGCATCATCTGCAGAATCATCCTCATCATCTCCCCATTAGTGGGCTCCCGCTCAGGCTCCTCGTCGTGAGGGGGCGCACCACTACCACCACCTCGGGTGATCCGTCTTCCTGCCATCTAATGACGCAGAAAACGAAACAATTAGACTCATAACTTAGGGCTCAGGGGTCGAAATTATTTGTTGGACAATCTTGCATTATTATCGTTATCCCGATAATTGCAGTTACAGTCGACCTGCATGGGCCACCACTAAAACCTGTCACGACCCGCTTCCCTAAAATGGAGGCGAGACGTGAAAAGGTCTGCACGGGAGTGGAGCGGTGAAGCCCCAAACCCGATAAGCGTCAAATTAGTATAAGCAGGTCCCTGTAATTGCAATCGAAACAACAACAATAATAATATGAGACGGATAAGAAACACCAATCCCAAAGTTTGTCCACAAAATATTCAACATCACAGAAAAGCCACCAGGCTAAAGGAAAGAGTCTAAGGGCCCAGAACAAGGCCAAACAAAAGCAACGACATAAATAAGTATAGGTGCCACGCACCAATAACAAAACAACTGTCTAACAAAAATAAAGCACAACGGAGACACTAGGACTGGTCCCCAGTGTCCGCGTACTCCCCGTCCAACACGGGCTCAAGCTCGGCGTCCGCAAACACCTCACCCTCAGCAAGCAACTCAGGCTCAGGGTCTAACATGCGTCACCCAAAAGAGAAAGGGGCACATGTCAGCAAGTCTAAAAGACTTGAGCAAGGAAACTGAAAGTAACTAGCAACCTAGCACTTTTAACATTAAGCAATGACGTGGCAGTTAAGTATGATGCAACAGTTTTTAAAAAAAGAGAGGCAAGCACGCACGATGTAGCAAAAGCTACCAAATCACTAATCACTTATCATTTATCACTTATCACTATTAATTTCGCCTGCAGGCTGGAGTGGCGGATCAGGCCATCTCGTGCTCTGGTGACACATATCTCTTACTCACTTAAACACTAGAGATTTCGCCTGCAGGCTGGAGTGGCGGATCAGGCCATCTCGTGCTCTGGTGACGCATATCTCTTACTCACTTAAACACTAGAGATTTCGCCTGCAGGCTGGAGTGGCGGATCAGGCCATCTCGTGCTCTGGTGACGCATATCTCTTACCCCACCCCTACGTGTATCAAGCATTTGCTCGCTTCTGGATCACGGGCCAGGAAGTGTAATTGGCATAGGGTTGTGCCCACGAAAAGTGGGTGCCTAGCCGGTATCCGAGCGTTGGGGTTTCCAACTACAGGGCTCGCTTCTGGAACACGAGCCAGGAAACTAATGTTGTAGCGTGTGCTACACAATCACAATAATTTATCACTATGCAATGACATGAACAAATGATTGCGTACCGTTAATTGAATTTAAACGTGACATACAAGCATGATGAGGGTGACGGATCTAGCTTCGTTGTCAAGCTAGGTCAATGGCGTCTAAACGGCTATCCTTTCACCGTTTAGTCTCTTTTACGCTAAAACAAGGTATTGGCCTAAGACATGGCCCAAATCAAGAGGTGCAAGTTTCACTTGCCTATCACCGGGGATGACGGTTACGAAAGTTCGTTTCCGCGAATGCTAGCCTACGGGGAATCGCTGTTATGGGGAACAATCTTCAAAACACAAGTATTTTATTAGGGTTTCATAAAAATTACAATAAGATAAGAAAACAACGGTAGATCGATTTCTTACCGAGAGGAGGCGGAAGAAATACTCCGGGGAACCCTAGGACCAGATCTGGAGAAGATTGGAGAAGTTTGGGGAAACTAGGGTTTTGGGGGATTTGGGGATTTGATGGGTTGTGATGGAGATTTGGGGAAGATGAGAAGTAGATAGGGTGAATGGTTGGATTGGATGATGATTCTAGGGCTTGGAATGAAGAAATGGAGCTTGGAGGAAGATGGGGGCTCAATGGGGGAGAAACTAGGGCTTTAGGTCGTGTGGGAGGAAGAAGAAACGTTTGGGAGGGGTATTTATAGGTTGGGCTGGCGGCTAGGGCAAAACTAGGGTTTCCTGTACTGCTTAGTCGGTCAAAGAACAACTACTGACCGACTAGTTTGAGAACTAGTCGGTCGGTTGACCAACGCAGACCGACTAAGTGTAAACAGTAGCTCCAGTCGAAAACCTGAACTAAGAATTAGTCGGTCAAAGAACAACTACTGACCGACTAGTTTAACATCTAGTCGGTCGAAGAACGTTCTTAGACCGACTAAGAGTAAACAGTAACTTAACTAAAATTAAGATGATGAGTTAGTCGGTTCAAGAAGCATCGCCGACCGACTAGTTTGCAACCTAGTCGGTCAACAACTCTTCTTAGACCGACTAACGATAAACAGTAGCTTCCTCAGAAATTTAGATAGCCCACTAGTCGGTCCAAGAAGGATTGCCGACCGACTGGATCGTCATCTAGTCGGTCGGTGCCCCTTCTTATACCGGCTAATGAGCACAGAAAGTTCCGATATGGAGCGCGAGGCCCCGTGATCGAATCCTAAGACTCCTAGGCTTGATCTAATAGTTAGATATGACCGTTATGAAGCCTGTCACAAACGACGTACTTCGAAATCGACGATCCTAAGGAAGAAGCGAGAAAATACGACGAATCGATCGAAAATGAAAGTTACGGAGACGAAAACCACACAAGAGGAGAAAATCCACCAAAACATATATTATATTATAATAAATTCAGATACAAGAAAACCAGTCGTTACACCGGCCCGTGCCATTCTCTGGTTTGGGTGGCTAGGGTTGGCCCTGCCCCAGAGGTCTTAAGGGGCGGGAGCGGGCGCGTAGCCCGACCCGTGCCCTTCTCTGGTTTGGGTGGCTAGGGTTGGCCCAGCCCCAGAGGTCTTGAGGGGGGGAGCGGGCGCATAGCCTGGCCCGTGCCCTTCTCTGGTTTGGGTGGCTAGGGTTGGCCCTGCCCCAGAGGTCTTGAGGGGGGGAGCGGGCGCGTAGCCCGGCCCGTGCCCTTCTCTGGTTTGGGTGGCTAGGGTTGGCCCTGCCCCAGAGGTCTTGAGGGGGGGAGCGGGCGCGTAGCCCGGCCTGTGCCCTTCTCTGGTTTGGGTGGCTAGGGTTGGCCCTGCCCCAGAGGTCTTGAGGGGGGGAGCGGGCGCGTAGCCCGGCCCGTGCCCTTCTCTGGTTTGGGTGGCTAGGGTTGGCCCTGCCCCAGAGGTCTTGAGGGGGGGGGGAGCGGGCGCGTAGCCCGGCCCGTGCCCTTCTCTGGTTTGGATGGCTAGGGTTGGCCCTGCCCCAGAGGTCTTGAGGGGGGGAGCGGGCGCGTAGCCCGGCCCGTGCCTTTCTCTGGTTTGGGTGGCTAGGGTTGGCCCTGCCTCAAGGTGTTTAAATGGCCCGGTGGCCCACCGGCCCGCCGGCCCGGCCCGGGCCCGGGACCCCATTCCCGGGCCGGGTTGCGGCCCGGGCCCGGGACCCCATTCCCGGGCCGGGCTGCGGCCCGGGCCCGGCCCCAGGGCCTGCCGGCCCGGCCCGGCCCGGCTGGGCCCGGGCCGGCGGGCCGGGCTGGGCCTGAGTTCGCCCCGCCCGGGCCGGGCCGGCCCGGCCCGGATTTTGTTTGGGCCCGGCCGGGCCGGGCCGGCCCGGCCGGGCCGTTTTCACACCCTGAGCCCTGCCCCAGAGGTCTTGAGGGGGGGGGGAGCGCGCGCGTAGCTCGGCCCGTGCCCTTCTCTGGTTTGGGTGGCTAGGGTTGGCCCTACCCCAGAGGTCTTGAGGGGGGGAGCGGGCGCGTAGCCCGGCCCGTGCCCTTCTCTTGTTTGGGTGGCTAGGGTTGGCCCTGCCCCAAAGGTCTTGAGGGGGGAGCGGGTGCGTAGCCCGGCCCGTGCCCTTCTCTGGTTTGGGTGGCTAAGGTTGGCCCTGCCCCAAAGGTCTTGAGGGGGGGAGCGGGCGCGTAGCCCGGCCCGTGCCCTTCTCTGGTTTGGGTGGCTAGGGTTGGCCCTGCCCCAGAGGTCTTGAGGGGGGGAGCGGGCGCGTAGCCCGGCCCGTGCCCTTCTCTGGTTTGGGTGGCTAGGGTTGGCCCTGCCCCAGAGGTCTTGAGGGGGGGAGCGGGCGCGTAGCCCGGCCCGTGCCCTTCTCTGGTTTGGGTGGCTAGGGTTGGCCCTGCCCCAGAGGTTCGGAGGTTTGGCGCTGCAAAACTTATGTAGGAACAACAAAGTTGGGGAAAGCAGGTAGATGTGTATATCGCATGTATATAAAAAAAGAAAGACTCACAACTATTGGTAGAATTTTAGCAGATGCTTTGCGTTCCAAGGGTGGGCCAGTTCGTTCCCTTCGGGGGTGGCCAAGATGTACGTGGCTGGTCCGACAATATCGACGACTGTGTAGGGCCCTTCCCATTTGGCGGCCAGCTTTCCCCGCTGGGCGGTCTCGGGGCGGAAGGTGGCGTCTCTGAGGACCAAGTCGCCGATCCTGAAGGTCCGCGGCTTCACCCGAGAGTCGTAGTACCGCGCCATCCTCTGGCTGTGTTTGACGAGGCTCGTCAGGGCCCGAACTCTTACCTCTTCTATCAATTCAAGACTGAGGCCGAGTCCCTCCCCATTGATCTCTTCGTCGAAAAGCTTTAGTCGGAGTGTCTCTTCGCCAATCTCCACGGGAACGACCGCCTCCGATCCGTACGCTAGCATGAATGGGCTTTCTCCGGTCGAGGCCGTGTGGGTGGTGCGATAGGACCATAGGATTCCCGGCAGCTCGTCGACCCATGCTCCCAGGGCGGCGTCCACCTTTTTCTTCATTGGGTTCAAGATGCATTTATTCGCGGCCTCCGCCATTCCGTTGCACTGTGGGTGGGCGACTGACGCGAACTGGAGTTTGATCCCCCAGCCCGAGCAGAAGTCACGGAAGCCTTCGCAATCGAACTGCTTTCCGTTGTCTGTGACTATTGAGTGGGGAATCCCGAAGCGGCATATAACGGATTGCCAGATAAAGCCCTTCATGTCCGTCCACGCGATACGCGCTAGCGGCTCCGCTTCCACCCACTTTATGAAGTAGTCCACGGCGACGACTAGATATTTCCTTCCTCCGGAGGCCTTTGGGAAAGGCCCAAGGATGTCGAGTCCCCATTTGGCGAAGGGGATCGGGCTCACGATGGGCATCAGGTTGGCCGGAGGTGCAGTCGTCCCTCGGCCGAATTTCTGGCACCCCTCGCACCTCTTGACGTACTGTACCGAGTCCCGGACCATTGTCGGCCAATAGTACCCCTGGCGCATTATCTTGTGGGCGATGGTGCGCCCGCCATGGTGGTTTCCGTAGAAGCCTTCGTGTACCTCGCGGATGACTTGCTCAGCCTGCTCCGGGCCCAAGCATTTCAGATAAGGCAGGACGTCGAAATTGGCGCGGCGGCGGCGGTACATCACTCCGTCAAGGAGTACGAATGACAGGGCCCGCCTCTCCACCTGTTTAGCCAGCATTCGCTCCTCGGGCAGTTCCCCCGTCTCCAAGTACTTAATAATGGGGGTCATCCATGACGTCGCCGTGCCCGTACACATCAGTTCTCCTTCGTCAATGGTTGGCGTCAATAGGCTTTCGACGTAGATGGCCTTCCCGATCTCGGCCACCGAGGAGGAAGCCAGCTTAGACAGGGCGTCCGCCCAGAGGTTGTTGGAGCGGGGCAGGTGCCGGACGTCCGCTCTCTTGAACTTGCGGAGTTCGATCTGGATGCGCCTAAGGTACCGCTTCATTGTCTCTTCTCGGGCCTCGAAGCTCCCCAGGATCTGTTGGATGACAAGCCGTGAGTCACTTAGGAGCAACACGTTCGTCGCCCCCACCGCCTTAACGAGTTTCAACCTGTTAACCGCGGCCTCGTACTCCGCGACATTGTTAGTTGCCGGGAAGTTGAAGCATAGGGCGTATTCCAATGAGCATCCGTCAGGGGTCTGAATGACGATACCCGCCCCTGTCCCGGATCCCGTCGCGGAGCCGTCGACGTGGATGGTCCACAATTCGCCCACGTCCATCTGGGAGGGCGCTGAGGGTTCGCCCACCCCGGTCCCCTGCGGGGACGCGGTCTCCGATGGGCGCTCTGGCTGGTTCCCCGGTGGGACTCCCTCGATGCATTCCACCACGAAGTCGGCCAGCGCCTGGCCTTTGATCGCCGTCCGGGCTTTGTACGTTATGTCGAACTCGCTGAGCTTGACACTCCAGTTGAGTATCCTCCCCGATCGCTCCAGTCTTTTCAGGTTCTTTTGTTTTTGGTTCTCCAATTGCAATAAAAGTCTCGTCATCGTCGCTTCCTCCTTATTGGTTCTTGAATTCAAGACCAATGTAGTTTTGATGATGATCAACATTATGTTGTGTGCTAATCATAATTTATGTTTTAGTCTCAGTTATTTAACATTTATTATATCAAGGGGGAGACAAGACATATGGTGTTGGGACGATGGACTCAAGGCTTGGAGCAATGGACATTGAAGCCATAAAGAATCAAAAAGAATATTGTAAATCATTTTATGATTTTTTATGTATTTTGCTCCTTCTTTAGTAGAATACTTCTAGGCCATGATTAGATGGCCACACACATATTTCCATGTTTATTTCCATCTTAGTGATACATATGAATTTCCTAGAATCAATCCCAATAGGTTGAATGACCAAAACACTATAAATCATGTTTTTAGCCTTTCACCAGGCGTCTGGAATACATTCACCAGACACATGGCGCATCCGTTCTGAGATGGCCTAAATTTCGTAGGAAGTCCAAATGTCTGAAGTTCAATCACCAGGCGTCTGTGCAGTGGTCCAGACTTCTAGTCGATGAACTCCAGAAGAATTGTCAGTTGGGCAAAAAATATCGGTGCTCTCCGTTTTCTGAAAACTGTCTTTCTGCAGTCGGTCTGTATTCAAACTGCGGTCTATTTTTCTGTAGTTGGAATGTCTCATCCATTCTAAGCACATTGGAATGCAAATTTTGTTAATTTTCCAACGCATCTTGAATCACCTCAATCGGAGTCCAATCGAGGCAGTTATGACTATTTTAGTGATCGAGTGTCGTTCTGGACAGATTCTGTCAGATGCTGTATAACGTCAAACCAGTCTTCTGAATAGTGCACCAGGTGCCTGGACCATGAACTCCAGAATTCTAGTCGACCCCCAAAATAAATCATTTGGGTTTTTGGACTAGCCGTTTATATCTGTTATTCTTAGCCTTTTGTGGGCTGTTTTGTGAGCTTATTTAAGCCAGTTTAAGGTGCTGTTTTTGGCATCTCTCCATAGATATTGAAAGGATTTTAGAGAGCCAAAAACTAGAGAGAAGCTTTCATTCTCATTTCATTTCTCTCATTTTCCTTGGAGCTCCTTAATGTTGATTTGAACTCCAAGCTCAAGGGAAGTCCGATAGTGCATCAAGCTTACATCTAGTCCTTAGACATCAATCTTTCTTTGCCTCTGCACTTCACGGTTTGTAAGTATATCTAATCAAGGCAGTAGAAAGATTGTATTTGTTTCTTTTTTGCATTTGAAACCTTGCTCCTGGGTTGTGGGAGTGATTTCCTTGGAATATGGATTACCCTTGGAATAGGATTCGGCAATCTTGGAAAAGATTGTGTGCTATCTTGGAAAAGATAGGCTTTTGGAATAGAGCTGATCATGGAAAAGAGTGTTGGTATCCCGGAAGGGATTTTGTATTTGTACTCCTGTAATGGGGGAATTGTGTGCGTTGGAAAAGGCTTGATAGTGGAATCCACGGAGTGCGATTGCAACGTGAGACTGGAGTAGGATCACATTGGAATAGGGATCCGAACCAGGATATGTCTCATGTGTTTGTGATTTGTTTTGACGTATCTCATTTGTGTGGTGGTTGTTGTTGAGATTATCGTTTTAATTTCCACTGCGTTGTGCACTTAATTTTAGTAACTTTTAATTACGCACATTTGCTTGCCTTTACACTATTCACCCCCCTCTAGTGTATTGTGTAGCCACAAGTCCCCAACAAGTGGTATCGGAGCCTTGGTTTGGTGGCTTTTGCAAGCAAGATGTCTTTTTCTTAACAATAATACATCTATCCTCTCGTCTTCAAAGGCAAAAACTAATCAAGGATGAAGATCATATGTCAATGGCTTGATGAGCAAGATGCCTTAAAGACTATTACTCTGGATGCTCAAAATCGGGATGCGTTGATCAATCATGTCTCTTTGAAAATTGCAAAGAAGATAAAAAAATTCGAGACAGCATATGGAATGTGGGAATTTCTCGAAGTGAATTTTGGTGAAGAGGAGATCGAGTCTTGCGATGTTAAGAGCATCGATGGGAATGAGGTATCTCATAAATTTCTCTCCGATCTACACTATAATGCTTTATTAGCTATATATGTCTCTCTCAAAGCAAAAAAAAAAAGAAGCTTGAGAGAGATGCACTCACGCATAAATCTTTATCATCCGAACCTCGTGATGAGACACAAATCATTGCATTGAATCAAAAAAAGATTGCTCTTGATTCACGTGTGTGCATGTTGAGTAAGGAGAATAATTCTCTTAAATCTCAAATTGAGTATGATCGTAGTTTTCACTCAAACTCCAATTGGAAAATGTGTGTTGGAAGCAACGATCTAGGATCTCTAGTTTGGATAAGCTTTGACCATTGCAATAGAGGGAACATGTGGTTTTGGATGATCGTAGTTTTCACAAATCTATAAGAGAGAGTATATATGCAACACATCAAGTAGAATTAAATTCATGGCATACCGAGAAAGATGATTTTCTTTCTTAGTTAAGTGCTTTGAGAGATGAGAATACTTCTCTCAAACTCCAATTGGGAAATGTGTGTTGGAAGCAACGATCTAGGATCTCTAGTTTGATGATGACAAACATGTACGAACTATTTAACGTGTGTGCTAAGTGTTCTACAGGAGTGGCGAGGACGTAAATACCCAAACGATGACTATGTCAACGAGATATGGAGGAATTGCTATACACATTGCAAATTGGACTTTGTCAAATGTGAAGAGCTAAGGAGAAATCAATTTGGATTGGTTCAAATCATATTAATGGGGATTAGTTCAAATCTTATTCAAATACGAACTCCTATCCAATTACCAATTCAAACTCAACATCCCTATTGCCGACCCCCTTGCTTCAATCCTAGCCATGGGATCACATCTTGCCGAATTGAAGCTCTAACCAAAGAACCCTAGCATGGAACCCTAACCACCTATCCTATATAAGCAAACATCTAAACCTAGGCTAGGGTTGTCGGCCATCTCTGTAATCCCAAGGCAAATTTGCGGCATACATCATCTCCTAGTGTCGGCCATTACAAATATTTCCAAGGCAAAACAAAGATCCGATCCTTCATCTCCTAGGACGCAACACCAAGCTACAAGCCCCAAGTCTTCTTCCTTCTCCCAGTTGGCGCAAGTCCCACAAAGCTTGAATCGATCTCTTTGCCAAGAGCTTCAACATCTACTCATTGTCACAAGCAAGGATCTTGAAGGAGAGGGCTTTGATTAGGATCTCAACTCACACATCAAAGCAGCCGCACCAAGGAGATTCGTGTGTCTTGCCTCTTGTCGATCGCAAGCTGAGCAGTTGCTGACTGGTAGGCCCAAAATAGTGCTTCTCTCAAGCGCAAGAGTCCGTACAAGTAATATAATCTGGGAGTCCAGATGTCGAATTCTCAGGAGAAAATCTGTTGCAACCACAGCTTAAATCAAATAGAAATCCAACGAAAAGAAACTAACCACTTATAGTGACGATGATTTTAATGGGTTTGATCGTGGTGAACAATGCGAACAAAGAAAAGTCGTGTATGAAAATATCGATGAAAAGTATGCACATCGTATGGGTTCATTAGGGTCCATGAATTGTATTAATTTGGTTGACGAATATAACACAATGAATTCTCTTTTTGAGAGCAATTCACCGGAAAATACCCAATATAACTCAATGAATTCTCCTTTTGGGAGCAATTCATCGGAAAATACCCTTTTGGGGGGTTCAAGCACAAAATTCAATAAGATCGTTGCTAAAGTTTTAGTCTTTTAAATATGATATGAAAGTCCCTTTTGGGGAAATCAAAACTCACCCTTGTGGGGTGATCATCTACTCTAACACGTTCTTTTGGAAAATGAAGAGAAGATTTAATAACAAAGACTATAACTTTATCAACGTTAACAATTTAGCACAACGAATATTCAACCAAACGAACACAAATCATATCCCCTAACTACACCATACCATGCACAATAAGAATTTAGCTACTCATGGTGCAAGAAAAATCAAGTTTCATAGCAAAATACATCATTCTAATAGCAAAATACAATAGAAAAGCACCAAATACGGGGTATAAGTTTAAGAATTTATCACCAAATTTCCAATATAGACACCAAAACTCTCTGGAAATAAGAAGAATAGCCTCTGGAATTTTACAGAATTTTTCAGAGGAGAAATACGGCTCCTAGAGCCTCCAATACGCCCTGAATACGCTCAAAAACCCTAAGAATACCTTATATAAGAACATTGCGGGTTTAATGAGCTTAATGGGTCACAACCACATCCAATACCACTTAAACCCATACTCTACAGCCGGCGCAAACGTGGGTCGTCCATCAATGCGGGATTGAACTAGAGGAGGCCACGTGTACGCTAAAATTCGTGCATCGCCCGCATCCGCTTCGTATCGAATTCGGGCTAACCCTGACCGTCGATCGCCTATCGGGTGGATGAAATGCGGCCACGTCGCCACCTAATTTTCGCAGAGGTCCGCTTCATTTCTCTCGAGTGCTGGCCGTTGGATTGAGATCCAACGGCCGAAAACTTGCCGCGTCGCCCGCTGGAATCACTGCCGCCCCGCTCCGCGTCCGTCCGTTGGATCGTCATCTCGTGGCTCTGAAGCGGCCACATCGCGCGCTATAGCTTTGAATGCGATCCGCCTTGGTGTTTGAATGTACGTCGTTGGATATTGATCGAACGGGTCAAACAACGTTGCATCGCCCGCTCTTTGGCCCGCGCTCGTGGACCGTAGGATTAGCATCTGACGGTTGGGATGTTGCCACGTCGCTCGCTTGCTGATGTCGTTGGATAGAGACTGAGCGGCTGAGATCGAGCCACGTGGCCCGTATTTGAGCTGGTACGTGTACGCCGCTGTATAACCGTATTTTCGGCCGTATTTCGTGCGTATTTCTCTAATTAAATGGTATTCTGCATTCAAAAATTCACAGTAATTAGCACAGATCTCTGAAAAATACAAATAAATATTCGTCGGAATCGTGAGATTGAGACCAAGCCATGAAAAATATAAAAAGCTAGAAATACTTAATAAAATTTATATTTTGTGTACAAATCAAGTGATATCTCTAATAAATGATGGTATACAATATATGAACGTATTAGAGACAAATTAAACATCATTTACACACAAAATATGGCTAAATGGGAGGGTTAAATACGCAATATTCACTCCGAATCACTGACCGAGCACAAAGCCCCGCTGATCAAGGATCCATGCAGATGTTGCCGACCGCTGCTTGCCTCACACCAACCCAGCGCCGACCGAGCACCGTTTCAAGAGGCCAAGCCTCCATCCAAGCACAACCCCAAGAGCACAACTCCGAGCAAAACTTCGGAAGGCCGTGACATGTGGGCGACTTCGTCTCTGCAGCCGTGAGATCTCCAAGCACAAGCCTTTGTTTTTCTTTTATGCAAACAAGTCCCCATGCCGCAATGTTTTGGACTCCTCTGCAAGCAATAAAAGAGGGAAGTATTTCACTCTTATTCAATTAATATTACACCTTCCTTCTTTGTACTCTTTTGTTCTTTGCATTTGTAGGGTCCAAGCAATTCTCAGGGGACAAGCCTACAAGCAGCTAGCCCTGGGAACCCCATGTGCAAGGCCTAACAACAGACTTGAAAGAGTGAGATGGGGGCGAATTTTGAGTATACATCATCAATCAAGCCTAGCTGAAAACTTTGACTTGTGCCAACAACCCAAGTGCACTGCTGCCTCTCCTTAGCTGCCTCTCCTTAGCTGCCAACCAAGAGGAGACACAAGCCCATCTTGTTGCTGACCGATCAATTGCCTAGCCTCTCAGCTTGTCGACCGAACTGTGTAGGGTCATCATCAAGTCAGCAGGCTGCAAGCTACAAAGTGAAGATCCATCCATTGCCGTGAGTTTCCAATAGGGAAGAGCATAGCCTCAAGATTCTACCATTGAGCGAAGTCGTAACTTGAGTTGCCGAGAGACATCTATGTTGAGTATTGGTGTTTTATACCAATGTTATTTTGATGATGATCACAACATTATGTTGTTGCTAATGACTCTCTTGTTTTAGTCTTATAGTTAACATTTCAAGAATATCATTTTTGGAGACTAAACACTTGGTGCAAGGATGGACATCAAGTGGAGAAGGGCCAAAGCTTGGACTCAAGGGGTGCCAAAGCTTGGAGATGATGGGGAGCATCACAGCATCTAGATTGAAGCCATGACTCTAAGGAAAGCATTGTAATACATGTAATATTTCCTTTATTGCTTTCTCTCTCGTTTGAGTCTAGGTTTATTGTAATGCCTTGATAGATGGTCTACTCATTCATGCATATGCATTTAACCATCTTAGTGAGCCTTAGGATTATCATAGAATCCAACCCAATAGGCTCATCTTGTCCAAAGACTCATTTGGAGTCTCTGGCTCTCCAACAGTCGCCTGATGAATGTTTTACATTCGACTGGGTGATTTCCAGTCGCCTGTCGAGCCTTATACAGTCGACTGTGATGCACTACTCAAGTCATCCTTTGATTGACTCTACTTGAGCTTTTCGCATCAGTCGACTGATGATCAACTTACAGTCATCTGTATATGTACAGCCGCTTGTGAATTGGTCAACAGTCGTCTGAGAAGCGTAAGTGCAAGATCTACATCTCTCTGTTTTTTCTCCATCTCCTGAAGCAGTCAACTGCTGAAGGATTTACAGTCGCATGTCTATTTTATAGTCGACTATATTCTTGTCATCAGTCGCCTGTATTCTTATTGAGAGGAAGAGTGTAACTCTCTGTTTTATTCCATCCCCTGCAGTAGTCGCCTGCTGAAGGTTTTACAAGTGCCTATCCTATTTACAGTCGACTGTATCGACTTCATCAGTCGACTGTCGAGGCTCAGATTATAGCCGTTGGATATTTTCTAGCCGTTGGATAGTCGACTGTCATTTATTCATCAGTCGACTGTCAGTGACGTTTCTGCCTAGAAAGTAGCCGTTGCAGCTTTTTGTTTTTGGCTGTTTCCTTGGGTTTTGAGAGTTGTTATAGGGTTCCTATATATATGAGAGGGCTGTGTTCATAGGAACTTCTTGATGCTATTGAAAATCCTTAGAGATTAATTAAGCCACTCTCAAACTCTCTCATTTTCCTCTTAGAGCTCAATATCCTCTTCATGCATTGAAGTCAAGCTCAAGGGAAACCATCCAAGTGCTTTCAAGCAAATCTCAACACTTGGAGATCCTCTTCCATGCCTTGCATTCATATATGAGTAAGTACATCTCAAGGCATAATAAGAGTATTTATTATACTTGGTGTTTTCTTGTAACACTAATTCTCTTTGTGGGAATTAGTCTCTCTCTTTGTGGGAGAATTTCTCTAAGTGGGAATAGGATATTCTCTTTGTGAGAATAACTCTCTTTGTGTGAGTAACTCTCTTTGTGGGAGTTTGCTGTCCTAGTGTAGGGCTAACCCTAATTCTCTGAGTGGGAGTTAGTAATTCTCTAGGTGGGAATTTGACCCTTGTGTAGGCTTGATTGGGTCCTTGTGTAGGGCAACATCCTATTGGTGAGGTATCTCTTTGTGAGATTTATATTCACTTCTCTTTATGGGAATATAGTGAATATTGGTGTGGCTGGACGTACCTAAGTTTTGGGGAACCAGAGTAAAATCTTGTGTTTGCGTTTGTTTTAATTGTGTTGATTAATTCCTCTTGCATTTATTATTCCGCATTTGCAAGTTAAATTTTAATTGCAAAATTTATTGCCATTACACTATTCACACCCCCTCTGGTGTGTTGTTGTTAGTATTACAAGGGTAAGGCGATCCTTACGATCTACATCTTGCCAGACGACAGCTGGCCCGTGTCGATTGACAGAGACGACTACGCCTACACACTGAGATTCTCTAAACTCTTTAACTATTATCTGTGTGTAGAAGTAACAATCTCTGTAGGGGAAATTTTACCACTTTTGTGTTCTTTTGGGGACTTGTTTAGTATGGGACTAGACAAGATGGTTTTAACAAGTGGGGCTTGTCAAGATAGAGCATTTACTAGGTTGATAGTGTTCTGCACTCGGAGAGTGTGGTACGTTCTACGTGGGGGCAGGGAGCTCAGGACCTATTGTAGTTGTACAAAAGGAATATATTAATGCTAGTATCTGCTTGGGGGCTGGAGTAGGTCGTGAGATGACTGAACCAGGGTATATCTATGCGTACTCTGTGATTGCATACTTTTTGCACTGCATGTGATTATAAACTGCGTGTGATTTCTCGTAGGTTGCACGAGAATTTTTTATAAGTCTATTCTCCCCCCAGGCTTAGATCCAGATCCAACGATGTACACTCAGATAGTGACTCTGTCAAGCTTGTGAAGAATTCTCAAATTGACGCTTTGAGAAATGAGACATTGGCTCTCAAATCTCAATGTCGTGAGCTTAGCTCATGTTTATCCAAGAGGGATACTGATATTTCTTCACTTTTGAAGAAGTGTGAGCTTTTTTCTACTCAATTGAGTAAGGACAAGGTGTGGGATCCTCGATTTTGAGTGTGACCAAACCAAGCTCTCCTCCTAGAAGCATCCAAAACAATTTTGTGGGTGCGCTTCCTAATGGGATTGTCACATCCAAACCTTCTCTTGGCACGAAATCAACAAAGATTACAAAGCCAAAGAGGAATCATGCATTTTTATATTCTGGTTATGCGGTAGTTAAGATGCCCATTCATAAACCTATGCATGTCGTTTCTACCCATATGAATTATATACATTGTTTACATGCTCGTATTGAACCCTCTCATTCTTCGCAGGTATCACATGTTCCTATGATAGGTAAAAAATTACCTTGTGTGAATAAAGTGAATGATCAATCTCATGTTTCACACATGTGGCACGTCAATGTTTATGTTCCACCTCATAAGCGTGCACACATGCCTCCTATTCATGCCCCTACACTACCTCTTCCTAGGAAATCCACATCACTTTCTTTGTGGATTCCTAAGAATGTTTCTCGGCGTGATAGGAACACGTATATAGAATCATATATTTGAAATCTTATATTTTCATGCGACTATATACGTAAATCAAACTCTACTTTTGTTTGGTTTCCTCCTTGCTAGCACTTACACACTTACGTTATTGCTTAGGTACCATGCATGTTGATTACTTTATTTACCCATTTTTAGTGGGAGATTCTCCATTGCTTCCAAATTTGCATGATTTGTATGATTTAGGGGGAGTATGGAATTATTTGCTTGCTAGCATGTTTATCTCTATTTCATATGCCATGTTATGTCATTTGCATTATATTATGCATATGCGTAGGTTTTCTCTAACCTTGGGTATATCAATTTGGCACCTTCACATCTTTTTGATATGCCAAAGGGGGAGAAATATGGGTTAGGTAAAAAATATACCAAATACTTTTATGCATACTCTTTGTGGTATTGTTTTACATAACATCCATCAATATGCATTATGCTTTGATTGTTTATTTTATGCACATATGCATATTGATTGGGGGAGTTTGTTAGCACACATTGCATTTTCAATGTTTATTTTATATTGTTACATAATGTTTTGTCATCATCAAAAATGGCAAGAATGTTGGTTCTTGAGTTCAAGACCAATGTTGTTTTGATGATCAACATTATGTTGTGTGTTAATCATCTTTTATGTTTTAGTCTCAGTTATTTAACATTGATTATATCAAGGGGAGACAAAACATAAGGTGTTGGGATTATGGAATCAAGGCTTGGAGCAATGGACATTGAAGCTATAAAGAATCAAGGAGGATATTGTAAATCATTTTATGATTCTTTATGTATTTTGCTCCTTCTTTAGTAGAATAATTATATGCCTTGATTAGATGGACACACACACATTTCCATGTCTATTTTCATCTTAGTGATCCATAGGAACTTTCTAGAATCCATCCCAATAGGTTTTAACGTTCATTCTAAGCCCATTGGATTGCAAATTTTGTTAGCTTTCCAACGCATCTTGAATCACCTCAATTAGAGTCCAATTGAGTGAGTTATAACTGTTTTAGTAATCGAGTGTCGCTCTAAACAGATTTTGTCATACACTGTATAACGTCAGATCAGTCATCTGAATAGTGCACCAGCGCCTGGACCATGAACTCCAGACGTCTAGTCGACCACCAAAATCTATCCGTTGGGTTTTTGGACTAGCCGTTTATAGCCGTTATTCTTGACGTTTTGTGGGCTGTTTTGTGAGATTATTTAAGCCAGTTAGGCTGTTTTTGGTATCTCTACACAGATATTGAAAGGATTTTAGAGAGCCAAAAACAAGAGAGAAGCTTTCATTCTCACTTCATTTCTCTCATTTCCATTAGAGCTCCTTAATGTTGATCTGAACTCCAAGCTCAAGGGAAGTCCAATAGTGCATCAAGCTTACATCTAACGCTTGGACATCAATCTTTCTTTGCCTCTACACTTCACGGTTTGTAAGTATATCTAATGAAGGCAATAAGAAGATTGTATTTGTTTATTTTTTCATTTGAAACCTTGCTCCTGGGTTGTGTGAGTGTCTCTCTGGAAAGAGAGGCGTGATTCCCTTGGAATAGGGATTACCCTTGGAATAGGGTTTGGCAATCTTGGAAAATATTGTGTGCTATCTTTGAAAATATATGCTACTGGAATAGAGCGGATCTTGGAAAAGAGTGTCGGTATCCCGGAAGGGATTTTGTCTTGTACTCCTTAGTGGGAGAATTGTGTGCATTGGAAAAGGCTTGATAGTGGAATCCACGGAGTGCGATTGCAACATGGGACTGAAGTAAGATCGCCTTGGAACAGGGATCCAAACCAGGATACGTCGCATGCGTTTTCCATTTCTTTTAACGTATATCGTTTGTGTGGTTGTTGTTGTTGAGATTATCGTTTTAATTTTTACTGCGGTGTGCACTTAATTTTAGTAACGTTAAATTACGCACTTTGCTTGCATTGACACTATTCACCCCTGTTAAGTATTGGTGTTTCATACCAATGTTAATTTGATGATGATCACAACATTATGTTGTTGCTAATGACTCTCTTATTTTAGTCTCATAGTTACATTTCAAGAATATCATTTTTGGTGACTAACCACTTAGTGCAAGGATGGACATCAAGAGTAGAACAGCCAAAGTTTGGATTCAAGGAGTGCCAAAGTTTGGAGATGATGGGGAGCATCAAGGCATCAAGATTAAAGCCATAGACTCTAAGGAAAGCAATGTAATCCATGTATTATTTCATTTATTGCTTTTCTCTTTTTGAGTCTAGGTTTAATGTAATGCCTTGATAGATGGTCTACTCATTCATGCATATACATTTAACCATCTTAGTGAGCCTTGGGATTATCATAGAATCCAACCCTATAGGCTTATCTTGCCCAAAGACTCAATTGGAGTCTTTGACTCTCCAACAGTTGCCTGATTAAGGTTTTACAGTCGACTTGATGATTTACAGTCGCTTGTCGAGCCTTCTACAGTCGACTGTTGTACACTGCTCAAGTCAACATTTTATTGACTCATACTTGAGCTCTTGGAACAGTCGACTAACGGTCAATTTACAGTCGCCTGTCTTCCAACAGTCGCCTGTGAATTATTCGACAGTCGACTGTGCGCAACTTGCATTGTCTGGACTTCATCCCTATTTGCTTGTCAGTCGACTGGTTCATTGTTTACAGTCGCCTGTCCATTTGAAAGTCGCCTGTGTATTGGCCATCAGTCAATTGTCTGCATACAGTTGGAAAGAGTGCATCTCTCTGTTTTATTCCATCCCCTGCAGTAGGCGCCTGCTGAAGGATTTACAGACGCCTGTCTTGTTTACAATCGACTGTATTATTTTCTTCAGTCGACTGTCGTGGCTCAGATTATAGCCGTTGGGAATTAATTAGCCGTTGGATAGTCGCCTGTCATTTGTTCATCAGTCGACTGTCGATGACGATTTTGCCCAGAATCTAGCCGTTGCAGCCTTTTGTTTTTGGCTGTTTCCTTGGCTTTTGAGAGTTCTTATAGGGTTCCTATATATATAAGAGGACTGAATTCATTAGAACTTCTTGATGTTATTGCAAATCTTTAGAGATTGATTAAGCCACTCTCAAACTCTCTTATTTCCCTCTTAGAGCTCTAAATCTCCTTCATGCATTGAAGTCAAGCTCAATGGAAATCATCCAAGTGCTTTTCAAGCAAATCTCATCACTTGGAGATCCTCTTCCATGCCTTGCATTCATTAATGAGTAAGTTCATCTCAATGCATATATAAGAGTATTTATTTTACTTTGTTATTTCATTGAAACCCTAGCTTCCTGTGTGAGAGCTAGTTACTCTCTGTGTGAGAGTATAACCTTCTGTGTGAGGGTTGGTTGAGATCTCTATGTGTGAGATTTTAAGTCGTTCTGTGTGAAAGCAATGATATCTCTATGTGAGAATCCAAATCCTTTGTGTGAGGTCTCTCTGTGTGAGAGTAAGGATTTCTCTATGTGAGAATCCAAATCCTATGTGTGAGGAATCTCTGTGTGAGATTGTATTCACTTCTCTGTGTGAGAATTATAGTGGATATTGGTGTGGCTGGACGTACCCAAGTTTGGGAAACCAGTGTAATATCTTGTGTTTGTGTTTGGATTTTTGTAGGGTTTAAATTTCTCTAGCATTTATAATTCCGCATTTGCAAGTTTAATTTTTAAATACACAATTTGTGCTATTACACAATTCAACCCCTCTAGTGTGTTCTTTTTAGTATTGCATGGGTAAGACGATCCTTACAATTGGTATCAGAGCGAGGTTATAACATACTGCAACGATGGCATACAACGCTACACCCGCATCTCATGAAGAAGGTCACTATACCGTACGACCCCCGTTCTTCAATGGAACCGACTATCCAAGTTGGAAGATCAGGATGATGATCTATATGGAGGGTCAATACCTATTTGACATCACGGAGTTGCCATTTGAGAAGCCTACTACACCTGCGGCTTCAAGGACAAAAGCAAAGAAGGACTCAATCAAATTCAATGCGAGGGCTATGAATACATTCCATTGCACCCTCATTTCAAATGAGTTCAACCGCATCTCCATGTGCAAAACGGCCAAAAAAATTTGGCATACATTGTAGATTTCTCATAATGTGACTTTGAAGGTAAAGAAATCGAAACAATAAGTATTTAGATCTAAATATGAGTTGTTTAAGATGCAGGAAGGTGAAAACATCTCGGAGATGTTCACAAGGTTCACAGAAATCGTGAACGCTTTGGAAGGATTTAGGAATGTGATTTCCCAAGAGGATCGAGTGGAGAAGATCCTAGACTCGCTTACATCTCAATGGGAGTCAAAGACCAACGGGATTTTGGAGTCAAATGACATGTCCAAATACACCGTTGAGGAGTGCATTGGGAATTCATGGCATATGACGTAAAGCTTCAACATAAGAAAGAGATTGAACCAACGAAGCCCGAGAAGTAAAAGGGGGCTGCATTCCATGTCGAGAAGGAGCCAATCGAGCGAAGAAAGAAATTCCATCGGGAAGCTTCGAGTGAAGATGATGGAGAAGATGATGTTAGCGATGATGATTACATCAAGCTTACCAATTGATTCAAGGCATTCCTCAAGGACAAGCAAGGTAAATCTTTGTAAAAGTTTGCCTTCAAGTCTAACAATTCTATTTGTTTCAATTGTAGAGAAAAATGTCATATTTCTACCGAATGCCCTTCCAAACCCAACAAAGAAAACCACAACGGGAAAGGGAAGAAACATTGGAAAGGCAAGTCCAAGTTCAAAAACCAAAAGAAGGGGCTTGTCAGCACATTTGATGATTCCGATGAGGACGCATGAAGTGATGAAGAAGGGGATGACAGGGAGCAAGTTCACATGTGCTTCATGGCTTTTGATGATTCTTTATCAATCTCCTCAAGATCAAGCGATGAAGAGGTAGAGGCGTGGCTCAACTCAAACAAAGAAATATGCTTCGTGGCTAATGGAAAAGGGTCTTCGTCAAACTCTAGCGAGGAGGAAAGTGATGGTGAAGAAGAGTAGGAGCCAAAGCTACCCTATGAGGAGCTTGAATATCGTTACAATGTGGCCTCCAACGTGGCAAGTAAGTGCATCGACTTATAAGAGAAATTGAAAGCAAAATTTAAGAATGCTATGAGTAGGGTGCATGCTTTAGAATCTACTAGTGTAAATAATAATAATAAGTTGCATGTTTGTGACACTAGTGAGAGAGACACACTTCTCTCTCAAGTTAAGGAATTGAGCATTTCCAATAATAAATTAGTAGCTCAAAACCTTAGCTTAGAAACTCGCATTCAACAATTTACGTTGAAATGCGAAGAGGAATCCTAAAATCTTATTAGCTTTGTTCATGCTAGGAATTCACTCCACGGTTTGCTTGAAAAACAACATCTGGCAAACCATAGAGGATGTTTGGGGTATATTCAAAATGTGATACCCAACCACACCTCTAATTTCTCTTATAGTGCAAATACAAGAAATATTACAAAAGCACCTAAGAAGAATCACCTTGCTTTCTTGTATAACGATAACACCAACACGAAGCATGTAAATCACAATGTGGTGAGTAAAAATGAAAACTCTTTATTTTTTGTTAAGAAGTAAAATCCTCACTCTATGCATGCTAAGAAAATATTTTCTACACATAAGCATACCACATCCACCCCTCTTGCTAAGGCAAACCCCTTGCCTAGAAAATCCTTGAGTTTATGGATTCCCACTAAGGTTAGTGTGCAAGAGAGGGATAGTTACATCAACTCTCTAGTTAAGGATATGATCACATCATGTGATTACATTAGGAAATCAAACTCCTCTTGGGTTTAGTTCCCTAATGTTTAGGTTTCTCACACATATGCATATTGCATGGGTATTGTACTTAAATGTTTATTTTACACATTGTTTGTGTGTGTGTTTCATGATTTTGGAAATGTTTTCAAATTTATTTTTCATGAAAATGGGGGCCTTGGGAAATACATTGTCATGCATGCATTCATTGATCCATATGTGTGACAATGGGGGAGTTAATATGTTGTATGTTTAAAATTATCTTAAAACATATTTTGACTCTCATTTCGGGGTGTCTTTGGGATCATTGCTTCACAATTGGTGTCATTCAATTGATTAGTTTTGGTCTCAAACTCAACCCCTTGATATTGCCAACATGTTTCATGTTATATCTTGTTTTGGCAATGTCATTGTGTATCATTGAAGCTTGATTTTTTCATATCTATTGCTTTGATACACTTTAGGCCCATAGCTCCAATTATGATTAACTATTGGTAAAGAGGATTATCTTTCAAGATTCTTTTTCTACAATTGGTATTATCTCAATTGTTAGAAATTATTTATCTCCTACTTTACAATTGGTATTAGATCCTAGAAGTCAAAATTCGAACATTTCTATGATCTTGGAGGAGCATGGGATAGTGATTGATACCAACTAAATTTTTACAATTTGGTATCATACATTTCTTTACTCTTGCATATTGTCACATCTTTAATTAAGATGACAAGGGGGATATTTTTGATGTCTACCTTTTTGACGATGTCAAGGGGGAGAGATATATGCATTATGTAAATCTTGTGTTTCATACATATGTATTTGGGTGTGGGTGTGTGGGTGGGTGGGTGGGTGGGTGGGTGGGTGTGTGTGTGTGTGTGAATAATGGCTATCATACGCCATATGAGATATGCTCTCATACGTCCTCTCACATAAAGCAACCAAGTACAAGCCCATGTGGGCTTGTACTTGGTTGCTTTATGTGAGAGGGCGTATGAGAGCCTATCTTATATGGAGTATGATACACATTAATCCATATATATATATATATATATGTATATATATATATATATATATATATATATATATATATATATGAGAATAATGGGTATCATACGCCATATGAGAGGGTCTCTCATATTCCCTCTCACATAAATGGGGCAAGTACAACAAGTACAATCACATGTGGGCTTGTACTTGCCCCCTTTATGTGAGAGTGAATATGAGAGACCCTCTCATATGGCGTATGATACCCATTATTCTATATATATATATATGGGTAAAGTGTTCCTAGGGTGACTCCTTAGATTAAATCTAAGGAGTCGCCCCCATTTTCCCTCATATCTCACAATTTTTTTGGATTTTATTTTTCATGGGGTTGTTGTTCACCTCATGGATGATCAACATACCAAAAATCAAGCCATTCCAATACTTTTAGAGCCCCCATCAACCCCTTGCAACTTCAACGGTATGAAAACGTGCTGAAACCCCATGAAATTGCAAGGGGTAGATATGGGCTCTAAAAGTATTGGAATGAATTGATTTTTGGTATGTTGATCATCCATGAGGTGAACAACAACCCCATGAAAAAAAATTCCGAAAAAATGGGGGATATGGGAGAAAATGTGGGCGACTCCTTAGATTTAATCTAAGGAGTCACCCTAGGAACACTTTACCCATATATATATATATATATATATATATATATATATATATATATATATATATATATATATATATATATATATATATATATATATATATATATATATGGGTAAAGTGTTCCTAGGGTGACTCCTTAGATTAAATCTAAGGAGTCGCCCACATTTTCTCCCATCTCCTACAATTTTTTTAGATTTTATTTTTCATAGGGTTGTTGGTCACATGATGGATGATCAACATACCAAAAATCAAGTCATTCCAATACTTTAAAAGCTCCCATCTACCCCTTGCAACTTCAACGGTCTAAAAACATGCTGAAAACCCCATAAAGTTGCAAGGGGTAGATGTGGGCTTTTAAAGTATTGGAATGACTTGATTTTTGGTATGTTGATCATCCATGATGTGACCAACAATCCTATGAAAAATAAAATCCAAAAAAATTGTGGGAGATGAGAGAAAATAGGGGCGACTCCTTGGATTTAATCTAAGGAGTCACCCTAGGAACACTTCACCATATATATATATATATATATATATATATATATATATATATATATATATATATATATATATGGGGGGGAGAAAGGTATATCTATATGGAGAAATATGTGGGATTATATAAACCATTCATGTGTGCATGTTATATTCTTATTGCACTTGGTTTATGTAATCCATGCATATTATATGTCACCATTGTTTCTCATTATTTCATTTGGTGTAATGAGTATTTACAATTGCGTATCTCTTTTTACAATTGGTGCATATAAGTAAGGGGAGCTCATTAGCTTTGTACTTTATTTTCTTTATATTTACATAATGTGTGTCATCATCAAAAAGGGGGAGATTGTTGAATATTGGTGTTTCATACCAATGTTATTTTGATGATGACCACAACATTATGTTGTTGCTAATAACTCTCTTGTTTTAGTCTCATAGTTACGTTTCAAGAATATCATTTTTGGAGACTAACCACTTGGTGCAAAGGTGGACATCAAGAGGAGAAGGGCCAAAGCTTGGACTCAAGGGGTGCTAAAGCTTTGAGATGATGGGGAGCATCAAGGCATCAATATTGAAGCCATAGACTCTAAGGAAAGCATTGTAATCCATGTATTATTTCATTTCTTGCTTTTCTCTTTTTGAGTCTAGGTTTAGTGTAATGCCTTGATAGATGGTCTACTCATTCATGCATATGCATTTAACCATCTTAGTGAGCCTTAGGATTATCATACAATCCAACCCAATAGGCTCTTCTTGCCCAAAGACTCAATTGGAGTCTCTGGCTCTCCAACAGTCGCCTAATTAAGGTTTTACAATCGACTGGATGATTTACAGTCCCCTGTCGAGCCTTCTACAGTCGACTGTTGTACACTGCTCAAGTCAATATTTTATTGACTCATACTTGAGCTCTTGAAACAGTCGACTGACGGTCAATTTACAGTCGCATGTCTTCCAACAGTCGCCTGTGAATTGTTCTACAGTCGACTGTGCGCAACTTGCATTGTCTGGGCTTCATCCATATTTGCTAGTCAGTCGACTGGTTCAGTGTTTACAGTCGCCTGTCTATTTGACAGTCGCCTGTATACTGGCCATCAATCGACTGTCTGCATACATTGCGAAAGAGTGCATCTCTCTGGTTTATTCCATCACCTGCAGCAGTCGCCCGTTGAAGGATTTACAGGCGCCTGCCATGTTTACAATCGACTGTATTGTCTTCTTCAGTCAACTGTCGTGGCTCGGATTATAGCCGTTGGGAATTAATTAGCCGTTGGAAAGTCGCCCGTCATTTGTTCATCAGTCGACTGACGATGACGATTTTGCCCAGAATCTAGCCGATGCATCTTTTTGTTTTTCGCTGTTTCCTTGGCTTTTGAGAGTTCTTATAGGGTTCCTATATATATGAGAGGGCTGAGTTCATTAGAACTTCTTGATGCTATTGCACATCTTTAGAGATTGATTAAGCCACTCTCAAACTCTCTCATTTCCCTCTTAGAGCTCTAAATCTCCTTCATGCATTGAAGTCAAGCTCAAGGGAAATCATCCAAGTGCTTTTCAAGCAAATCTCATCACATGGAGATCCTCTTTCATGCCTTGCATTCATTAATGAGTAAGTTCATCTCAAGGCATTGTAATGCCCTACAAGCTACTGCACAAGTACTAGAGGGGGGGGTGAATAGTACTTTAAAAATAACAAGGAGTATAATTCCTAATTATAATGCAAACAACTACCAAATCAATTTGCGGAAGCTTAAATTGAATGACAACACAAAATTAACAACGCTAACAAGAGATGTTACTGGGTTCGGATCCACCCAAGTCTCCCCGACTTGTTCCCGGTGATCCTACGTCCCAACCACCCGGATCCCCTCCGGATACTTGAGTTAGAAACCCTAACTCAAGATTTCCACTATGAAATACTTGTGAAAAACCTCCACAAGTCAAATCATACAAAATGTAATTTGTGACTCCCACAACCCGGGATCACAACCACACTCTCACAACCAAGAGTGAAACTTACAAATCAAATATGAAATGAAATAAAGAAACTTCTTACCGAACAAAATACCTATGCCTTGAGTATTGCTTACGAATTAGGGCAAGGATGATTTTGAGGAAGAAGTGGCACCAAACCCTAGCTCCAAGATGTAGGACAGCGATGGAGAGCTTTGGGGATGTTGGTGACCTAGAATCAAGCACTTGGCTTGGAAGGCTTCACACTCAATGAATCTCTCTTTGGAAGTAAGAGTTAGGAGAGATTAATGAATGGAGGGAATGAGCTTTGAATGAGCTTGGATTGATTTCTCTTGAACTCTAAACTTGCATTAATATCAGCCTTGGCAGCAATGAATGCAGCCCAACAAGTATATATAGGTTAGAGGAGAGAGAGAGAGAAAAACGTTTCAATTAGGGCTCCAACGGCTCTTTTCTGAACCCAACTAGTCGGTCAAAGAACAATCACCGACCGACTAGTTCATCAACTAGTCGGTCGGTCAATTAACATAAACCGACTAATGGGTGAACAGAGAAAAGATCAAAGCACAGACACATGGAACTAGTCGGTCTAAGAAGAGTCACTGACCGACTAGTTTCACAACTAGTCGGTCGGTTACTCAACGTGGACCGACTAACAGATAAAACTGAAGTCTGAGAAGAATTAGACTTAGTCGGTCCAAGAACAAATGTTGACCGACTAATTCACCAACTAGTCGGTCACCAAATGAACATAGACCGACTAACAATAAACAGTAAGTATGGTGAAAAATTTGGCATGTACAGTAAACAAAACTAGTCGGTCTAAGAAGAAAAGTTGACCGACTAGTTCATCAACTAGTCGGTCGATCAATGAGCACAGACCGACTAATGATAAACAGTAGCTCAAGTGAAAATGTGCATGTTCAGGGAAAGCTCAACTAGTCGGTCACAGAAGCATCACTGACCGACTAGTTCACAAACTAGTCGGTCGGTGAGTCAACTTAGACCGACTAACTGTAAACAGTAAAGAGCAATGATTTAACTGAGAAGAACTAGTCGGTCCAAGAAGCTTGGCTGACCGACTAGATCACCATCTAGTCGGTCAGTTCTTCTTCTTGAACCAACTAACATGCACAAGAAGTCCCGAATCGAAGCGCGAAGCTTCGGGAAGAATTGTATGGACTTCTACTACGATCCTAGAGCTAAGATATGAGCATTATGAAGATTTAAAACGTAAGACCTACTCAAGGCTTAACATTCTACGAAAGAAGCTTAAAGACTATAAATTAAACTTGACGATACCGTCTTCAATAGCTTCAATCGAATCTTCATGACTTCTAAATAGGTCCATAAGCTTCAACGAAGCTTTAGGCATACGATCACGTGCTTTGAGAAGTCTTGAGACGTCGTAATTGTTATTCATGTGAATTTGGCGACGATCTCCATAACTGCGCTCACAAAGTGTTAGTACATATTATATTTATGTTTGTTCATCATCCAAAACCAAATCCGGGGAGTCCAATATCCAACATTCTCCCCCTTTTTGGTGATGACAAACTAACATAAATAATAATAAAAAATAATAATTCAAATGAAATTTACTTACTCCCCCTGCATTGATGACACGTTAATTCCAATTTAAACAAAAAATGATACGCATCAAGCAGACGAGTGAAGTATATTAAATGAGAATCGATTGTTGAATTATTGAAATACCAAAAGAAGGTTATTGAAATATCGGATTTGAAAATCCATTTATATATCTTAACTCCCCCTGAATCTAACACATCAAGTTAGATTCTTGGAAAATTGCTCTAAATTTTCATTTAGCACATCGTTATTATTATATCTCTCCCCCTTTGGCATAAGCAAAAAGAGCGGGAGGATAACAACGACAACAACAATGGCCTCAAATTATAAAGCACGGGAGTCGTAGAATACGACGAAGGTTCAAGTGACACCAAAGAGAAAAATAAGAATAGAATCAAGGCGTGTCAAAGTTACCAACATCGAAAAATCGTAAAACGAAATCAACAAAACTCAAATCAATATTACGGATTGAGTTATGGAATATACTCTCCAATATCAACATTTCTTGGTTAATTTAGTGCATGGAAAACAATTCTATGTTTCCATAGAAGAAATTTCTATAAAACCAAGTGAATATCGTCGAGCGATGAAATCGAACATTAGAGACATACCAAAAATTATAAATTTTGAACGGTATAATGAAATGTCAACTGCGACGCATATATATATATATATGAAATGAAGCAAAGTACATCACCGACATACAACAAAAATATCATGATATGAAAAAAAAAATATCGGAGTGCCCACAAAAAAATACATCATCATCACACATATCAAAATACATCAAAAAAGAAGATCCAAAAGACACAGCCACCCACACTATCCTACCCAACAACTCTCTCAACATGATATATCATCCAATGAGCATCAGGAGAGGCCTCGGAGAAACTCAAGAGGCAGCGGGAGGACCGGAAGCAACTGCAGGCTCAGCAGAAGCAGAAGAGGTGACTGGATCAGCAGTCCGGAAGATCAGCAGGAGGAACGGCTGAAGTGGCAACATTAGAAGCAGCAACCGTAGTGGCCTCGGGAGCACCAGTCGGAGTATCCACCACAGGAGCAGCGGCAACAGGTGTGCTCTCGGGTGCACCAGCAGAAGAAGCAGCAACAGCATCACCGGAAGTGGAAGCACCAGCAGCAGTGCCCTCGGGGGCACGAGTCGAAGCACGACAGAGCTCCTCAACGTCCTCCTCAGCCATGTCAGCTAACTCCTCATCCTCAGAAACAGATGGAGGAACATCAACACCCAGCAGACGAGCAATACGGTCGACTACCTCCTCGGTACGAGCCAAGCGAGACTCGTGACGACGAAGCAACCGAACGACCTCATCGAGGGTGGCAGAGGGAGCAGTAGAAGCACTGGCAGAGGCAGGGGCAGACGCTGAAGGTGTCGTCCTCTGAACGTGACGAAGAGCCGCAAGAGATTTCTTGACGGCCGTCGCATTCAGGGGAGGACCAAGGGGACGCTCATCGTCACGGGGCAACGTGACACGAAAATGACGAAAGACGAGGGTCAACATGCAAGGAAATGGGATATGAGCCGATTTATTGGACTTTCGAATACACTCGAAAGAATCAATCTTATCGAGTATAATTCGAGCCCAATTAATCGAGCTCCCCATGAAGATCGCATAGATAAGCTTCAAAAATGGCTGGGATGGCAAAGATGAGGAGCCGTACTTGGGAAGCAAGCACGACTTCAGAATCAGATTGAGGACCCACGCATTAGGCTTGAATGATTTAGATGGCACGCCAATCATGGCAGGAGGGATCTGATGGAAAATCTCTGAAAGGATGGTCTGATCAAGAGAAGAAATATCATCTACCGATATATCAGAGGCAAGAAGGCCAGACGAAGAGATACCCAAAATCTCTCCTAAGATTTCCGCAGTGAGGACTATAGGAGTCCCCAAAACGGTCGTCTCAACAGAGTGGGTCTGATCGTACTGACCCCGGATCCTATTCGCATAGAAAAGCTTAACTAATCTAGGGTAGGGGTGAGGATTCGCCTTCGGGTCATATCGAAGGTAATCGAGAAGACCCGACGACGACAGAAGATCAGCTAACCTTATAAAATCGCTAAACTGGACGAAATGCTCCAGAAGCAGCGGGCAATGTTCGATACGATTATACGCCGCGAGACACAAAGGGTCATCGCGACATAAGGAAATATCGACACCGCCCACCGGCATCGGACCCTTTCCCTTAGGCTTACGGGTAGACGTACGAGGGTGGGTGCTAGACTCGGGATGAGTAGGAGGAGTGGGTTCCCTATGAGTCTCGGTCTCGGGGTGATACTCCGAATCGGAATCGGTCGGAGTATGGAACGTAGAGGCAGAGGCAAGAATTTTGGCCTTAGGGTTAGGCTTGGGTTTGGGTTGACCTCTAGGTTTAGCGGTCGTCGTCCTCTTCCTCTTGAGAGGAGGCGAAGACGACGAAGGAAGGGTGGACTTGGCTCTACGCTTCGGAGGGGTTGGATGCTCGGGATCCGAAGGGTTTTGCTCTACGGTCATCGGAGAGGGGCTAGACGGAGTGATCGGAATACGAGTTCTTGCCATAATCGAAGCAAGACACGGGACAAGGAGATCAAACGAAGAAGCCCTAGCCGAAAAATATTAGATAAACCCTAAGAACCCTAGAAACCGAGCAAGCCCTAGCTCTAGGAAAGGAAATCTAACCCTAGAAGGAGAGGAGATAACCTAGAACGTGGGGCCGACGGCAGAGATCGACGGAGACGGCCGGAAAATGGCCGGAGAACGATCGGAAGTCGAAGGGTTTTGAGGGGAATCGGGGGTTCGAGCTGAGGGAGAGGGACAGTGGATCGATTAGAATGAAAATCGATCGACTAAACTGAGTTTAAGTCGGTCGATTTCGCAAATGACCAAACAGCCCCTGGCACAACTAGTCGGTCACAGTTCAAGCACTGACCGACTAGATCACGATCTAGTCGGTCGGTCAATGAGCTTGAACCGACTAGTTGTAAACAGTGGCTGAATCCAAGTTAACTGACAAGAATTAGTCGGTCTGTGTTCATTTACTGACCGACTAGATATCAATCTAGTCGGTCGGTCCCTGAACATGAACCGACTAAAGAGTTTAAGATGGAAAGGAAACTCAATAAGCTTGAGTTAGTCGGTCTAAGTTCTTCTACTAACCGACTAGATGAATATCTAGTCGGTTGGTGGTTGAGCCTATACCGACTAACAGAGTCCAAACAATGATAATCAAGTTCTCTCCTTAAAACGCTTGAACGATATATCCCAAAACTTCTCAATAATCATCTAAACTACCCCATTAAACATCGAAAACTTAAAATTTGACGATTACGCACAAATCGAACGAAAAATCAAAAAGATCACATAAATTCCGAAAAATCCAATAATTCTAGCATGAAAGAGATATTGCCAAATATAATAGCATGCAAAATTATTGAATGAAACATGAATTCTATATCTCGGATTCACCCATAATCCCGAATTCTCGACGTAACCGCACAAAGGAGTCCTCCTTTAGGGGTTTCGTGAAAATATCGGCGATTTGCTTTTGGGTTTCAACGTACACTAAAATGATGTCCTTTTTAGCAACATGATCATCTAAAAAATGGTGTCGGACATCTATGTGTTTCGAACGGGAGTGGTGTACCGGGTTCTTGGAAAGACATATTGCACTTTGGTTGTCAACCATGATAGGGCAAGTATCACAATTAATACCAAAATCTTTAAGTGTGTGTCTCATCCAAAGAACTTGAGCACACGCGGCACCGGCGGCAATATATTCCGCCTCGGTGGTTGAAAGTGATACGGAATTTTGCTTCTTGGAAAACCAAGAGACAAGAGAATTTCCTATAAAATGGCAAGTGCCACTAGTACTTTTCCTGTCGGATTTGCATCCCGCATAATCGGCATCACTATATGAGATTAACTCATATGTGCTAGATTTCGGATAAAGTAATCCAAAATCTAAAGTGTAACTTAGATAGCGAAAAATACGCTTTACCGCTACTAAGTGAGATTCCTTAGGTTGAGATTGATAACGAGCACATACGCATATGGCGAACATAATATCGGGCCTACTTGCGGTAAGATAAAGCAAACTACCTATCATACCTCGATATAGACGAATGTCTACATCCTTACCGCCCGTATCCTTATCGAGATGCGTTGTCGTGCTCATTGGAGTCTTTTTCCCAGAAGCACTCTCCATTCCAAATCGCTTTAGCAACTCCACCGTATACTTCGTTTGGTGGATGAAGATTGCATCGTCCATTTGGCGAATTTGGAGACCTAAGAAATACTTGAGCTCACCCATGTGGCTCATCTCAAATTGTTCCTTCATAACATTAGAAAACTCTTCGCAAAGAGCAAAGTTAGTAGCACCGAAAATGATATCATCAACATATATTTGAACTAAAATTATATCATTATTCGCATGCTTAACAAAAAGTGTAGAATCGGCTTCTCCCATTTTAAAATTTAAATCCAAAAGAAAATTCTTTAGGCGATCATACCAAGCTCGAGGAGCTTGTCTTAAGCCGTAAAGCGCTTTCTTTAGTTTAAAAACATGATTTGGAAATTTTTCATTTATGAAGCCCGGAGGTTGAGAAACGTAAACTTCCTCAACGACATCTCCGTTTAAAAATGCACTTTTAACATCCATTTGAAATAATTTAAAATCCTTATGGCATGCAAAAGACAATAATAATCTAATTGATTCTAATCTAGCTACCGGAGCGAAGGATTCTTCGAAATCAATACCTTCCTCTTGTCGATAGCCTTGAGCAACTAACCGAGCTTTGTTCCGGACGACGACTTGGTTTTCGTCGGTTTTGTTCTTGAAGATCCACTTTGTCCCTATGACGGTGTGGTTCTTCGATGGCAATGGAACAAGCTCCCAAACTTCATTTCTCTCGAATTGAATGAGCTCCTCCTCCATGGCTAAGATCCAAGCGCTATCTTCGCATGCTTCATTAATATTCTTTGGCTCTATCGAGGAGGCAAAGGCACAATGAGCGAAGTAGTTCACTTGCGATCTCGTCTTGACACTATCATGGATATTGCCAATGACTTGCTCATGAGGATGGTCACGAACGGTATGAAGCCGTTTGGGAATACCTTGATCACTAGGAACATTCTCAACAACTTCATTAGTTGGGTTAGTCTCAATAGAATCAATAGAATCATTAGACTTAGAATTATCAAGTGAATCACATAAAACATCCATAGAATCACTTTCATTTGAAATTCTAGTTGGAACAAATCCTTCATTAAATGAGACATGAAGCGACTCCTCGATCGTTGAGGTTCGTTTGTTGAATATCCGGTAGGCTTTGCTACGCGAAGAATATCCAACAAAAATCCCCTCATCGGATCTTGGATCGAATTTGTCCAAACTACCATACGTGTTCTTAATAAAACATTTCGAACCAAAAACACGAAAATGTTTAACTTGAGGCAACCTACCAAACAACAATTCATAACAAGTTTGTTTAGTGCCGGGCCTCAAAAGTATTCTATTAAACACATAGCAAGCGGTGTGTACCGCTTCCGCCCAAAATTGATGGCCAAGTTGGCTATCATCAAGCATAGTGCGAGCACACTCCACTAGCGTCCTATTCTTTCTCTCAACTACTCCATTTTGAGGAGGTGCACGAGGGAAAGAGAAGGTGTGAGTAATACCAACTTCATCACAAAATGTCTCAAAAGACTCATTCTCAAATTCACCTCCATGATCACTACGAATAGTGACAATGGTGGTTCCTAAGAGATTTTGTACTTTCTTAACAAAAATTGTGAAGTTTTCAAAAGCTTCATTTTTATTACATAATGAAAATAGCCATGTAAATCTCGAATAGTCATCTACGATGACAAGTCCATATCTAGCATTTCCTAATGAAGCAACTCTAGTTGGCCCAAATAAATCTAGATGTAATAGCTCTAGTGGCCGTTTAGTAGAAATGCTTTTCTTAGGTTTAAATGAAGATTTAGGAAGCTTGCCACGTTGACAACAATCACAAAAACTTTTCTTTTCAAAAACAAGTTTCGGAAAACCTTTAATGGAATTTAATTTTGAAAGCTTATAAAGTGTTGCAAAGTTCACATGTCCAAAGCGTCGATGCCATAAGTGTTGTTCACTTGTGTTGGCAACGAGGCATTGTTCATATGACTTAGGAAGATCCAAAATATAAATGTCTTTATGACGAGTTCCGGAAAATAATAATTTATTATTATCTTTTCTTAAAATATGACACAATCCTTTCGCAAAGCTAACTTTGTAACCTTTGTCACAAAGTTGGCTTATTGAAATAAGATTGTGATTTAAACCACTAACAAGATAAACATCACTAATTAGGGGTTTAGAAGGGTTACCCACTTTACCAACACCTATGATGGTTCCGCTCTCGTTGCCTCCAAATACGACGCGGTTTCCATTTGCTATGGGAACCACTCCGGAGAGCAAACTAGCGTCACCCGTCATGTGTTTTGAACACCCGATATCGAGTATCCAATTTCCCTTGGAGCCAAATTTAAACTTATTGCTCCTTGTCTTTTTCTTTTCCTTGAGTACCTAAAGATAGAGAATTTCATATCATGGTACCCAAGGTCATTGGGTCCAAAAGATTAGACCTTTGGAAGCCAAGTCCAATTGGACTTAGACTTCCCCACATAATTTCTACTATGCACAACATCCGAAAAATAAGCATTCATATACATTTGTTTTTCGTCCATGCTTGTGTCCTTTGGGCTCCAAATTGTGAAAATCTTGGGAGCCCTCATCCTATTGGGTGCATGCATGCTACGTTGATTTCTACGTGATGCATGTTGTGGATAGGCATACGGAACATGATGGAATGGTGCACGATGAGAATTATTCATATGATGTTGTGGGTGAACATATGCATGTGAGGGAATACGTGCATGAGGGTGTCTCACATTGTGTGCACGTGCCCGAGAATGTGTTGCATAGAAATCATCATATGTGTGAGATGGTGGAGTAGGACGTGTGTTCCTACGTGGCATGGTATTGGTGTACATATAAGCATGCCCCTTCTTTGGAGGTCCACCCAAAGTGAGTTTCTTTCCAAAAGAAGGCGTGGACGAGGTGGAAGCACCATTGGTAGATGAACTACCAATAGAGTGTTTGCTACCACTCGTAGAGTCACCGGAAGTTGGCCTAACAAAAGTAGTGGCCGATTTGGATGGACATCCCATCGTATACCCCAAACCAATGTGGTGATTGGCCGGGAGTAAGTCACTTAGGATTTTATCCAAATGGTCCTTACCCTTATTGAATCTATTGATTCGGCCTAATGTGTTCTCATATTTCTCTTTGAGAGAACGCATAGAAGTATCTAGAGTAGATACTTGCGATGTGAGCACATAAACACGAGATTTAAGATTCTCGTTCTCAATACTCAAAGTCGAGTTTTGAGAAGTTAAATCCGCTATCCTATGTTCTTCCGGATCATCTATGCTAACATGTTCAAGTTTAGATTTGAGATTAACAATCTCATTTCTTAACTCTTCAACAACGGTGTCGTTGTTGGTGATGATAGTCTTAGGCGAGGTTTGAATGCTAGCTAGGTCATCTTTTACCTTAGTATATCTATTTACTAATTTAGTGTATTTTGACCATAATTGAGAGTTAGCATTCCTAAGTTCATCCATAGTTACCTCATCATTGCCTTCGTCATCACTATCATCGGAAGAGGAGGATCCTTGATCACGCTCCTCTCTTGCCATGAAGCACATGTGCGCTTGCTCCACGTGCTCATCGTCCGACTCTCCGCTTGAAGAATCATCGGAGTCGGTGAAGGTAGCTCCGACAAGTCCCTTCTTGTTTCCTTTCGTGTACTTCTTGGACTTGTCATACTTCGGCGCCTTCCACTTCTCCTTGTGCTTATTGAGGGGACACTCCGCTTTCATGTGTCCCGGCTTATTGCACTTGAAACACAAAGGAGAGGAAGAGGCGTTAGTAGAACCAAATTTAGCTTTGTTCTTGAAGTTACCTTTTCGGAAGAAACGGTTGAACTTCTTGGCCATGAGTGCCATGGACTCCAAGTCCAACTCGTTTTCCGAGTCTTCATCATCGGTTGATGTGGATGTGGATGGAGCGGCCTTGAAAGCAATGGCCTTCTTCTTTGGCTCGTCTTGCTTTAGGTAGGACTTCATCTTTTCCTGCAATTTGAGCTTGCTATCCTTGCGTACCTCGTATGACATTAAAGTACCCATTAGTTGAACTACGGTGTACTTGTTCATGTCATTACCTTCCTCGATGGCGAAGGTGCGCTTTTCCCAAGAGGAAGGAAGTCCTTCGATAAGCTTCGAACACTTCTCCTTTTGGGTGTAGGATTTGCCAAGAGCCTCTAACTCGTTTATGATGTCGACGAAGCGAGCGTAATACTCCTTCATCTTCTCGCCCTGTTGCATATGAAACATTTCGTAGTCTTTGTTTACAACTACGAGTTTAGAGTCTCTTACCCGACTCGTCCCTTCATGAAGTATGAGGAGGGAGTTCCAAATTTGATATGCACTCTTACATGTGCATATCTTATTGATGTCCTCGGGCTCCAATGCGCATTGCAAGGCGTTCATTGCCTTGGCATTGCTTACCTCCGCGGCGACCTCCGCGGTTGTCCATTTCTCGAAGTCTTCTTCTTCGGGCTCGATGTACTCCTTCATTGTAGTCCTCCATAAAGATGCACTTCGGAGGAAGGTTTCCATCCTATATTTCCAGTACCCGTAGTTGGTACCGTTGAAGAATGGAGGCCTCGTAGAGGAATGTCCTTCCATCACCGAAGATGCTCCTTCACGGTTCCTGAAGGTGTCATAGTTGGAAGGTGGACGCACGGTCTTGTTGTCGTTGGCAGACATAGCTGTGTATCTGGCTCTGATACCAAATGTAATGCCCTACAAGCTACTGCACAAGTACTAGAGGGGGGGTGAATAGTACTTTAAAAATAACAAGGAGTATAATTCCTAATTATAATGCAAACAACTACCAAATCAATTTGCGGAAGCTTAAATTGAATGACAACACAAAATTAACAACGCTAACAAGAGATGTTACTGGGTTCGGATCCACCCAAGTCTCCCCGACTTGTTCCCGGTGATCCTACGTCCCAACCACCCGGATCCCCTCCGGATACTTGAGTTAGAAACCCTAACTCAAGATTTCCACTATGAAATACTTGTGAAAAACCTCCACAAGTCAAATCATACAAAATGTAATTTGTGACTCCCACAACCCGGGATCACAACCACACTCTCACAACCAAGAGTGAAACTTACAAATCAAATATGAAATGAAATAAAGAAACTTCTTACCGAACAAAATACCTATGCCTTGAGTATTGCTTACGAATTAGGGCAAGGATGATTTTGAGGAAGAAGTGGCACCAAACCCTAGCTCCAAGATGTAGGACAGCGATGGAGAGCTTTGGGGATGTTGGTGACCTAGAATCAAGCACTTGGCTTGGAAGGCTTCACACTCAATGAATCTCTCTTTGGAAGTAAGAGTTAGGAGAGATTAATGAATGGAGGGAATGAGCTTTGAATGAGCTTGGATTGATTTCTCTTGAACTCTAAACTTGCATTAATATCAGCCTTGGAAGCAATGAATGCAGCCCAACAAGTATATATAGGTTAGAGGAGAGAGAGAGAGAAAAACGTTTCAATTAGGGCTCCAACGGCTCTTTTCTGAACCCAACTAGTCGGTCAAAGAACAATCACCGACCGACTAGTTCATCAACTAGTCGGTCGGTCAATTAACATAAACCGACTAATGGGTGAACAGAGAAAAGATCAAAGCACAGACACATGGAACTAGTCGGTCTAAGAAGAGTCACTGACCGACTAGTTTCACAACTAGTCGGTCGGTTACTCAACGTGGACCGACTAACAGATAAAACTGAAGTCTGAGAAGAATTAGACTTAGTCGGTCCAAGAACAAATGTTGACCGACTAATTCACCAACTAGTCGGTCACCAAATGAACATAGACCGACTAACAATAAACAGTAAGTATGGTGAAAAATTTGGCATGAACAGTAAACAAAATTAGTCGGTCTAAGAAGAAAAGTTGACCGACTAGTTCATCAACTAGTCGGTCGATCAATGAGCACAGACCGACTAATGATAAACAGTAGCTCAAGTGAAAATGTGCATGTTCAGGGAAAGCTCAACTAGTTGGTCACAGAAGCATCACTGACCGACTAGTTCACAAACTAGTCGGTCGGTGAGTCAACTTAGACCGACTAACTGTAAACAGTAAAGAGCAATGATTTAACTGAGAAGGACTAGTCGGTCCAAGAAGCTTGGCTGACCGACTAGATCACCATCTAGTCGGTCAGTTCTTCTTCTTGAACCAACTAACATGCACAAGAAGTCCTGAATCGAAGCGCGAAGCTTCGGGAAGAATTGTATGGACTTCTACTACGATCCTAGAGCTAAGATATGAGCGTTATGAAGATTTAAAACGTAAGACCTACTCAAGGCTTAACATTCTACGAAAGAAGCTTAAAGACTATAAATTAAACTTGACGATACCGTCTTCAATAGCTTCAATCGAATCTTCATGACTTCTAAATAGGTCCATAAGCTTCAACGAAGCTTTAGGCATACGATCACGTGCTTTGAGAAGTCTTGAGACGTCGTAATTGTTATTCATGTGAATTTGGCGACGATCTCCATAACTGCGCTCACAAAGTGTTAGTACATATTATATTTATGTTTGTTCATCATCCAAAACCAAATCCGGGGAGTCCAATATCCAACAGGCATATGTAAGAGTATTTATTTTACTTTGTTATTTCATTGAAACCCTAGCTTTCTGTGTGAGAGCTAGTTACTCTCTGTAGAAGAGTATAACCTTCTATGTGAGAGTTGGTTGCGATCTCTCTGTGTGAGAATTTAAGTCGTTCTGTGTGAAAGCAATGATATCTCTGTGTGAGAATCCAAATTCTCTGTGTGAGATCTCTCTGTGTGAGAGTAAGGATTTCTCTGTGTGAGAATCCAAATCCTCTGTGTGAGGCATCTCTGTGTGAGATTGTATTCACTTCTCTGTGTGAGAATTACAGTGGATATTGGTGTGGCTGGACGTATCTAAGTTTGGGAAACCTGTGTAGTATCTTGTGTTTGCGTTTGGATTTTTGTGGTGTTTAAATTCCTTTTGCATTTATAATTCCGCATTTGCAAGTTTAATTTTTAAATACGTAATTTGTGCCATTACACTATTCACCCCCCTCTAGTGTGTTGTTTTTAGTATTGCATGGGTAAGACGATTCTTACAACCACCTTCAATTGTTTTGTGTAGCCACAGGTCCCCTACACTCCTCATTTATAGCCTCCGCCTCCCTCCTATTCCCTCCTCTCCCCGGCATTATCTTCGTCGTCACGTTGTGCATGGTTTTTTTATTGAAGATGTTGAAAAAATCGAAGAAGATGAAAAAGATGGAGAGGCCATTGTACCGTCAACAAAAGGAGGGAGGCGATGCAGTAACACGAAGATAAGGGAAGGGAGTCCCGTCCTTGTCTTTATCTCCTCCTCCTCGTCTTTATCTCCTCCTTCTCATTGATCTTAATTATATATGTTTTTTAAAGAATATGAAGAGGGGAGGTGGCGACATTGATGGCGGCGATGGTGGTGGAAGGTTAAAAAGGAATTATTTTGAACGGCAAACTTGTAAATTTTGAATGGCAAACTTGTAAATAAATGGAATGTGTGTAAATCAATTTGAGGGGTGTGTGTATAGCAACTCCTTCACGTGGAAGTGAAACTTTTGAGGTGGCGACGTTGATGGCGGCGATGGTGGTGGAAGGTTAAAAAAGGAATTATTTTGAATGGCAAATTTGTAAATTTTGAATGGCAAACTTGTAAATAAATGGAACGTGTGTAAACAATTTGGGGGGATGTGTGTATAGCAACTCCCTTACATGAAATTGAAACTTTTGGCCTAAACTGGAGGTTGTGAAAACCCAATGCCATGGGGTTTTTACGTCCATTCCGAAAAGGTACTTTAAAGGTTTCCCCAAGGGTTGAGTTGTTTGAATAAATTCCAACAAAAACTAGGTTGCACTATGGTATCAGAAACATAACGATATATAAATATAGAAAATTGTATCCTTCCGCATCCTCAACTAGGTTGGCCTAGTATGGCGTTAGGGTTCGTGAAAGTGGGGTTTTGTTTAGGTTTAGGTTGTGTTTGGATTGAAAGAAAATGAAAGAAAGAAAAAGGGAAATGAAAAGGAAATAGAAAAAGAAAGCAAAGGACAATGAAATGAGATTTTTTCTCATGTATGGTTACCAACGAAAATTGGGAAGAAAGTTAAAAGGAAAATATAGAAATTACTTATATTAGGTTGCTCATTGAAAATGAATAAAAAAATTAATTTAACTAGTTACGATGTGAATTCAAACCATTCTACCATCATATCAAATTAAAATTTTATTTTTAAAAACTTGTTAGTTGTTTCGAAAAATTCATTAAGTTGGCAAATAATTTGCGAATTGCAATGAATAATTCGCTAACACTATAAATATTATGATTTGTGGATAATATGTTATTAAATAGTACACGAATAATTTACAAATTTTGTTAAAAAGTCTGAAATAATTCATAAGATATTTGAAAAATTCGTGCATAATATGAGTATTTTTCAAGCAACTACGAATTTTTTAAAAATTCATGAATTTATTCGCACAATTCATGCATGCAAGAAAAAGATAGTGATTTATTCGTGAATTTTTAAAAATTCATGAATTATTCGCTACTTTTTCGAACAATTCACGAATGAATATACATTGAAGGTGTTTTTTTTTGAAAAAGCAGTCAATTATTCGCGATTTATTTGAAAAATTCGTGGATAATTTTCTAATTTTTCGAATAATTCACGAATAGAAAGCTAATAATGTTCATGATTTTTTGAAGAAGTCACGAATTATTCACCATTTTTAATACAAATACTTATTAATAATTCACGATCTTCTCAGCCTTAGACACTAATTTTCTGATTTGCCTTTTCTATTTATTCATTTTCCTTTGTTTTTCTTTTTCAACCAAACAATGGAAAATGGTTTTCCTTCTTTCTTTCATTTTCCTTCAAACCAAACACACCCAAAAACAAAACCAAGTTTATACGCATACACATATCATTTTGTGAAACTGTGATTATATTTAAGTCAGTGAGTGTTTGGCAATAAAATTTGGATTTTGTACAGTTTATCGTTTGTGAAAATTCAGTCAACCTAAATTTTTACCATGCCCCAGTTTGTACATTTTATAGTTTGTGAAAATCTAGTCAACCCCAGTTAGATGGAGTTTGGGGCCTCCAAGGCTCTAAACCACCCTCAATTACTAAATGCTGAGGTTTTGACCAAAGCTCTACCATAGCCACCAAAGATATGTGTGCCACATGGCAGCAGCTGAGGCAATAGAATAGCTCTCATGAATCAGGATATCCAAGGAATTTGGACATGCACCAATCAGCTTCATCCTACTTGGCATCACCCTCATCCATAGTATCCCCCTATATAAAGAATCTCCATTCTCTCAGTCAAACTCTTCATCCCCTCACACAAGAAGCAGCTGCCCTTCTCCCAAGCTCAAGAGCTCAAATCCAATGGCAGCCTCTGCATCTGCTTTCGTCGGCCACACCGCCCTCAGGACCCCCAGCGAGCTCGCCCGCAAGGTCGGCCCCTCCGGCAATGGCCGCTTCACCATGCGCCGTACCGTCAAGAGTGCTCCCCAGAGCATCTGGTATCCATTACCACATTCTTCACTGAAATATGCATATGCACAAGCTCATTCCTTTTGATACTTATTTGTAAATAATTAATGGTTTGTGATCAGGCCACTACTTGTGTGAAGTGTGAACTCTTTCTGAATACTAAGGCTTTTGGTGTATCTGAAACAGGTATGGACCAGACCGTCCCAAATACCTTGGCCCGTTCTCTGAGCAGACCCCTTCATACCTGACCGGCGAATTCCCCGGCGACTACGGCTGGGACACGGCCGGTCTGTCTGCCGATCCCGAGACCTTCGCCAAGAACCGCGAGCTCGAAGTGATCCACTGCAGATGGGCGATGCTCGGTGCCTTGGGCTGCGTCTTCCCCGAACTCCTGGCTAAGAACGGCGTAAAGTTTGGCCGGCTCACAAATCTTCTCCGAGGGCGGTCTGGACTACTTGGGCAACCCCAACTTGATCCATGCCCAAAGCATTCTTGCCATCTGGGCGTGCCAGGTATATATTTTTGTTCCTGTCAAGCCGAGAGCTTAAGCTGTTAATTTGCACAAATGCTAATACTAGCCAATGTGTCCACAGGTGGTGTTAATGGGCTTTGTTGAGGGATACAGAGTGGGTGGAGGGCCACTGGGAGAGGGGCTTGATGCGATTTACCCAGGGGGGGCGTTCGACCCATTGGGCCTTGCTGATGACCCTGAGGCATTTGCAGAGTTGAAGGTGAAGGAGATCAAGAACGGCCGGCTGGCCATGTTCTCCATGTTTGGATTCTTCGTGCAGGCGATCGTCACCGGCAAGGGGCCAATCGAGAACCTGTTCGATCATTTGGAGAACCCGACGGCAAACAACGCCTGGGCTTACGCCACCAACTTCGTTCCCGGCAAGTGAGGTTGACGATGAAGCTTTGGATTCAAGGATGTGTAACAGCATGACTGATGAACAGGTGTAACAGTATGATGAAAAAATGGTTCATGTCAAGTCTTGTTGATGCAATCTTGATTGTATGATTTGCTCACTTGAGGATTTCTAGTGATATTATGGCAGAATGTAATCTTTGTTTGTATAATTTGCTCACTTGAGGACTCCCAGTGATAACAAGGCAGAAGGCCCAGTTTGTTCATGTCTGGCTGTTGCACTGGAGCTTGGGAGTGACAAGCAAATGATTATTAACCGCAGATAGTTCATGAGTGATACCATTATACATAGGTACACCAGACGATCAAATGTTAGTATTCATATACGCAGTAAGCAGTACATAATATGGGATCAAGATTACTTAATTATCCAACGGATGAAAGGAAAACGCTATGCAAGGTAAGCTGCTGGAATGCAAAACTGACAACACTTTGGATGCAGCAATCACAAACGATATGACAGAAACACGGATGCATAACAAAAGTATCTGGTTCCGAATACCAAGGATTGTTCAAACAATCGTCTTGTAAGTCATTCTTTCATACCTCTCCAGAAAAAAAAACACGCCACAGAATTAAGAACGGAAATACATATAATATGATGTCGCTTGCTAGGCCTAAAATGCCCGACAACAAATATCAATGACATCGCAAATCTCCTTACACAAGTCGGAGGAAACATGAACTTCTGCAAACAGTGTGCTCTTGCTCACTTGTAGAGCTGCTCCAATCTTCTGCAAGCTTCAAGAACATTTTCTCTGTGACCAAAGGCGCTGACCCTGATGAAACCTTCACCACCTGGCCCAAAACCGCTGCCAGGTGTTGTGACCAGGTGTGTCTTTTCAAGAATCTCTCCAAATACATCCCACGAGCTTTTACCGGGAAAGTGGACCCACACATAAGGAGCATTCTTCCCCCCATACACATTGAATCCAAGTGAAGTGAATGTATCGACAATTATCCGAGTGTTTTCTCTGTAGAAGTTCACGACGTCAGTCATGGCCTGCAAGAATGAAGTCATTCAGTAAGATGCCATACGTTGCCCCCCCCCCCCCCCCCCCCCCCCCCCCCCCCCCCCATAAACTGCAGTTATCCAGAAGTTCACCCAACCTTTAGACCCTCAGAAGAAAGGGATGCAAGACCCCCAGCTTGAGCAATATTGGATGCACCATTGAAGCAAGTGCAAACTATGCGATTGAAGTCCTTGGCAACAGGGAATCCATCAGAGAACAGCAGCTCCTTTGGAACCACCGTCCAGCCAAGCCGAACACCCGTGAAGCCGGCGTATTTAGAAAGGGATGCAGTCTCAATTGCTACCTGAAGAAGAATAGCAAGGGTAGATATGTGCCCAATATATTACAAAATCTTTAAAAGCAAATGAGAACACAAACCAAGGTTAACGAGTTGAGATCCGTATGTAATAGTAAATGCAAAAGTTTTGGTGTGGTTGGATTTGGAGATTTTTTTTAGACAATAGAAAGACAATCATGGAGGTCCGCTTCAGCACTAGACCCACTGTAGACTATTGTCAATGCTGTTACTACCAGTACCGTCAATGTTTTTCCCATTTTTTTATATTCTAATTTGAATATCCATGCTGGACTGGAACTTGAAAGCCTATACTGAGCCAAGAGTTTTCCAGCGAGGGGCCCAGACTGAGGAGAACACATAAAATCACTATCTGACTGAACTAAAAGAAGTCTGATGGAACGGAATCAAGCCACTTTAAAAATAGAAGACTCTCACCAATTTAGAAAATAATTTCTAGTAAAGGTTTGATGGATTATCAAAATTAAATGGGAGAAAAAATCTCAATGATTTATCCAGATAATTCTAGCAAAGCCTAGTAGATTATAAAAATCCAATGGATTTAGAGAGAGTTGGCTTTAAGCATGCGTCTCTTCAATGATGATGCCTGCGAACACTCCAGATATGGCCCTTTAATTGTGCAAATAATCGGATGTCAACGAGAATAAAACTGAAATATGAAAAACGTCCAAGGGCTTGATTAGAAAAACTAGAATAAAGTTGTCCCTTAGATTATAACTGTATGAAATGGAAACAGTTGTACGTGTGTGTACTTGTAGTCTATTTATATGAAATGCAAGGATACTTTATCGGCAGACGATAAGTGCTTATTTATCAAACTAAATAAAAACTGACAGTTTTTTCTGTTGGATATGGAAGACGTTTGTACACCCTTGTGAGGGATGTACGAGGGAATACAGACCTCGAACGTCGCGTACACGAAGTCGTGTGCAAAGGGAATATGTTCCCTTGCGGAGAGGATCTCTAGATTGATGGGAAAGTCGCATTATATGTGCATAAGTGCATGCGACATATGGCTAATAAAGGGGTAATATCTTAAACTTATGTTGTACCATGCATATGGTACAACTTAAGCTTATAATATGCCATGTACGATGGTACACCTTAGTTAAATTGTTCCAAAGGAACAATTACTCCTAAAATAACTACCTTGGGGGCTATAAATAAGACCCAAGGGTTAGCCATTTCCTTACACTTTTGCATGGCATTCTTGCATGCATTTCATTCTAGCGAAGCTCTGCCGAAATCCTTCATCTCTCTTTATCCAAGTTCTTAATCTAAAAGTAGAGATTTAGATTGTGGATTTAGTAGCCTTACTCCGTTCGTGAGAAGACTCGATCCGTCGTGGCGAATCCGAAGGCGAAGTTCTGTGACTACCGTGCCGCATACGCAAGCGTAAGTCTCAACTTCATTTATCGATCCTAACTCTGTTTTTGGCAGGATCCTACATTGGTATCAAAGCCATACGGATTCGCTCCGGTCAAACCGTCGCCCCTTCGAAACTATGAACGAGTCGTTGTCTTTTTCACGAATGGGTATCCTACTACCATTATGGATATGGTAGGAACGCTTCGTGACGGAGAGAACGCAGCGGTTGTTCTTTTCACGTTAGGGTATCCTATCATTATGGATATGGTAGGAACTCTCCGTGACGGGAAGAACCGACCGTTCATATCGTCAAGCTCGCTCTCTTCATGGATGCTAAGTCTCCATTCATAGGGAATGTGAACTCTCTTCATGTGGAGCGCGTAGTTTACGAATTTTAGAAGTGGGTTCATTTTTTGGCACACGGCCATTAGAGGACAACTACTTCCTCGACGAACGGGTGCTTCACCAGAGAAGAAGGTGGTGGTTATTCCCATCGGGGAAGATGAATTTTAATGCATGTGCACCATGGCCAAATGGGCTATGAAGGCCATGCACCCCCCCTCTCCATGCGGAGGGGGTTGGTTACGGCCAATAACCACCACAGCAACCCCCTCCGGCGGGGGTGTGTGGCCACCCCACACAAGAGGAGGCCGGCCATGGCCATGGCCGGCCAAGGCCAAAGTGGCCTTGGCCATGACCGGCCATGGCCAGGCCGGCAGTGGCCGGCCCCGGCCAAGGCCAGGGGCCGGCCCTGGCAGTGGCCAGGGCCGGCGCCTGAGCCTCGGCCAGGGCAGAGGCCCTGGCCGGTCAGGGCAGAGGCCCTGGCCGGCCCTTGGCCAGCCTCGCCAGGGCAGAGGCCCTGGCTAGAGAAATTTCAGACCATTATCATTGGTCGACCAATTCGGGTGTTTTGGTCGACCAATTTGGCAAAAGGCCTTGGTCGAATATGAACGTGCCGACTAGCCCATACGGGGCCAAACGACAGTCGTCTGCATCAAAATTCTCTCATACGGGGGGAAACGCATGGATCCATACGGGAGCCGGCGACGATAGTTTGCAGAAAAATCCCAAAAGGGGGATCCGACCTTGGCACGGATACGGCTCATTCCCGACAATTGGTCAGGAAGTGCCGAATGTTTCACTAGTATCATAAGGGTACTAAGATGAAATATATTTTTTTTGAAAAATACGTTTTCATACATTTTGAAAAATACGTTTTCAAAACGCTTTTCCGTTGCAAAGTACTATAAGAGTACTAACATTTGATAAAGTGAGGGAGAAATATTGAAAGTTACTCTAGATGGTGATTGGAAACGTAGTGACTTTTCCGATTCTAGAGTAACATCTTCAATATTTTTCGAAAGTAACTTATCAAATTATGAATATCATTCCAAGTGAGAGTTGATTTTAGAACTATCCATATGGGATATTCTATTATCATTTCAAGTGGGAATTATATCTGAAAAATACGTTTTCAAACTCGTTTTCCGCTGCTAGTACTATAAGAGTACTATTGTTTGATAAGTGATGGGGGAATATTGAAGGTTGTTCTAGATGGTGATTGGAATCGTAGAGACCTTTTCGATTCAAGAACAACATCTTCAATATTTTTCGAAAGTAACTTATCAAATATAATATAATTCCAAATGGGATTTGAATTTTTAGAACTATCCAAATGGGATATCCTATTATCATTTCAAGTGGGAGTTATATTTTAAGAATTTTTATGCAATGTTTTGATCAAACCTTCGGTTTTGTTTCTTTTTGTAGCATTTTAAAAGTAAAATGTCTTCCGCTTCAAAGAATATCGTCGCTGAGTTAAACAGAGGTGAAAAACTCAACGGCGATAATTACAAACTTTGGTCCATTAAGATACAATACGTTTTAGAGAAGCAAGAAGTGCTCGAAACTCTAAAGAACGTAATGATTGAACCTGAGTTGGGCACTATGGCCCAACACAAACGAGACAAGGAAGCTTTTGATGCTTGGTCTCGGAAGAATAAGATAGCGCGCATTACGTTATTAAGCAGTATGACTGATGACATAATGCGCATCTTCCGGGAGCATGACTTAGCCATGGACATATGGTCCAAGCTTGAGGAGAAGTTTGGTGGCACATCGGTGTCCAAACTTCGAGCCTTGACTATAAGATTTGATTCATATAAGAAACGTCCAGATCATTCCATGGGGAAACATCTGCGACATATGGCGAATCTAATCTCAGAGTTAAAGGATGCAGGTCATGTGCTCACAGATGAGCAACAAATCCAAGCAGTCATATGTTCCCTACCAAATGGGTGGGATCAGATGAAGATGCATCTCACTCATAATGAGAGCATCAAGACCTTCAACGATGTTTCCAAGCACCTCGAATTAGAGGAAGAGCGGCTTGCGGCTGCCAAGCCAAGTGCAGAAGTGCACATGGTTGCTAGTTCCTAACACGGGGGAAAGAAACGTAAAGATCGTTCGAAGTCTTCTAATGAACGTAATAAGCAACCTGAGTCTACCAAGGAACCCAAACATAAGGGTGGGCACAAGAAATGACACAAGAAGAAAGACTTGAAAAGGATCAAGTGCTTCACGTGCAACAAGCTCGGTCACTATGCTCGTTCGTGTACGAGTGGAAGTGACGAGGTAACTTGTAATACTAGTTACATATGTGTTTCTAGTTCAATATTTCTTGTGGAATCTAATCCATTTTGGGATAATTGATTCAGGTGCCACCGACCACATAACAAGGGACAGACGGTCCTTCGTGGAGTATCACCGGATACCCCAAGGAATGAAGTGGATCAATGTAGGAAACAACACACGTGTTGAAGTGAAAGGCGTTGGGACTCGCAAGCTAGTCTTGGATAACGGCCGCACCTCCTACTTCATGATGTTCTCTTCATTCCATATATTCAAAGGAATATTAAAACTGTGGTCAATTTAATGGGTCTTGGTTATAGTTGGTTCCTTCATGATTGTAATATGGACCTATTTTGTAATAATTCCTTTATTAGTACTGGGTTTGTATTTCAAAGGATTTATTGTAATAAGTACAATGTATGGTTCCTCATGTAATGAAAATTTCCTTGTGACAAATTCTTTGACTAATGAGTCTAATATAATTTGTTGGTACACAAGGCTTGGTCATATTGGACCAACCCGTATGGATAGATTTGCCAAACGTGGCCTTCTATCCAATGTTTCAAAGGTTGAAATGTCGACCTGCGAACATTGCCTTGTGGGGAAATCTTGTCGCAAGCCATTTGGAACCGGCACAAGGGCCGAGGTTCCATTACAGCTTATCCATTCGGACATATGTGGTCCGATGAATGTCAAGACAAGAAGCGGAAAGTCCTATTTCATCACTTTTATTGAAGATTTCACCCGATTCGGACATATCTATTTGATATCCCACAAAAGTGAAGCTTTGGCTTGTTTTAAAAACTATATGAGTTTAGTGGAGAATCAATTAGATCGCAAGATTAAGGTCTTGCGAACCGATAGGGGCGGTGAATATCAACTAACAAGTTTTAAGGAACTTTGTGATGAAAAAGGCATGGTACATCAGGTAACTATGCCTTATACTCCTCAACAAAACGGTGTTGCAGAAAGGAGAAATATGACTTTAATGGAAATGGTCTGTTCAATAATGGCTCAAGCTAACTTGCCAATCACCTTTTGGGGTGATGCATTATTGACGGCCGCTTTCATTTTAAACCGCATACCCTCGAAATCAGTTAGCTCCACTCCTTATGAGTTATGGAACCAAAGGTCTCCTGACTTAAACATTTTGAAACCTTGAGGTTGTGCATTCTACGCACATATTTCCTCCCATAATTATGGCAAACTTGGGCCAAGGGGAAGGAAATGTATCTTTAAACGATACGCAGAAAACTCCAAAGGTTATGTTTTTGTTAGTCAGGAAGACAATGGTGGGCTAATTGAGTTTGAGTCGAGGGATGTCACTTTCTTGGAAAACAAGTTTCCAAGACAGGGCGAGATAAGTCAGGACTTATCTCTATTTGATATTTATGATCAAGAAGGATTACCTCATTCGAGTGGGAGAATTCTTGGTGAAAAACGAAAATACGTTTCAACCTTCACCAATGGATTATACGAATGACGATTATCCTATTCCATACGGGAATAATGATCCAAGTGGGAGCAATTCTAACGACATTCCAAGTGGGAGTGATATTAGAATTGATCAAAATTCGAGTCAACAAGGACTTGAAGAATCTCAAATACGACGTAGTAGTCGTACAAGGTTGGCTCCTCTAAGATTTGAGGATGAATTTCCGCAAACCTTTATGACTTTACTACAAGAAGATGACGAGCCTGCTACTTTCAAACAGGCCGTATCTTGCCCTGCAAAAGACAAATGGATGGAAGCGATGCAAGAGGAATTAGAATCCATGAAGGTTAACCAAGTCTGGGACTTAGTTGACTTACCCAGAGGACGTAAAGCTATTGGGAACAAATGTGTTCTCAAGATCAAGCATAAGGCTAATGGCTCTATTGACAGATATAAAGCTCGCCTTGTCGCGAAAGGTTTTACGCAACAGGAAGGGATAGACTACGAAGAGACCTCCTCACCTGTTGTTCGTTTTACCTCGATTCGCCTGATTCTGGCAGTGGTGACTTGCTTAGACCTCGAAGTACATCAAATGGATGTAAAGATTGCCTTTCTCAATGGAGAAATGGACGATGAGATTTATATGGAACAACCAACAGGGTTTGTAAAAAAAGGAAACAAACATAAGGTTTGTAAACTTCATAAGTCCATATATGGTCTTAAACAATCATCGAGGCAATGGTATATACGATTTTATAAAGTTATCAAATGGTTTTACCATGCTTGATGAAGATAACTGAGTATATATCAAAAGGATTAAAAGCAAGTATATTATCATGTCTCTATATGTAGATGACATTTTAATAGCCGGAAATGACAAAGGTTTTGTGATGAGTATCAAGGCTTGGCTTTTCATCAGTATTTAAGATGAAAGGCATAAGAAAAGCCGCATATATCCTTGGAGTTAAGATTTCAAGGAATCGTTCGAAGAAACTTCTTTTCTCTCTCAGGAGACTTATATAAAGAAGGTTCTAGAACGCTTTGATATGCAGGACTGCGAGTCCATTGATATTCATATAAGCATATACGATAATTTATATCTGGAATCGTGTCCAAAGAACCAAAAGGATAAGGAAATTATGGAAAAAGTTCCATGGTCCAGGACAGTTGATAGTCTTATGTACGCTATGGTGTGTACGAGACCGGACATCTGTTTTGCTGTTGGAAATGGTAAGCTGTTACCAATCCAATACAGGGCAAGTACACTAGAAAGCGGTTAAGAGGATAATGTGTCTTGTAAGATCAAACACATTGATATTCGATACAAATTTGCAAAAGACTATGATAAGACCAAGAAGGTAGACATAAGGTACATATCTACGCATGAGATGATAGCGGATCCGCTTACGAAGGCTATCCCCAGAGATATGTTTTACAAACACTTATCATCTCAAGGATTGCGTAAGAGCTGAGTTGTACCAATGTAAATTCCCATGTCTGTAAATGATCAAAATTAATAAAAAAATAAGTTCTTTTTCAAACATTGCATATGAATTTCTTAAGAAATGTTTGTGTACATTTTTGAAATCTCAGCTGAATTCTAGTATGTCGGACAGATTGAGGTTGGCTCTCTCACATGAGCAACCGCCTTATTCTATCAGACGGATGGAATAGAGATGAGACCTGTTTGAAGTCAAAATCATCAGACGGATGATTTAAGAGTCATGACTTAAACAAAATGGTCGTATGAAAGATCTGCATCATATGGATGCTTACAAAAGATCTAAGAGGATTTTTTGAAATCATATCTGTCTAAATGCGGGATGTGAGTCCAAATGATTATTTGAGTAGAATAAGGGACTCAAAGTCAGACATTGTGGTGTCTGATCATCATCCTTACAACATCATTGAGACATACACTCCCTGGGAAAGGAGCGATGTTGTAATACGTGTTCATACCACGTATGCATTTTCGACCACTGAGTTAGTAGCAATAGTGTTTGCTATTATGTGAGACTCAAAGGCAATATGGGCCTTAACTCTTACCCTCAAGGACTCCAATTGGTTCCTTTAGATTTGACGAGATGATCGCTATCTTAGCGTGTTGCTAATGGGCTATGATAATTCGGCTCGGCGGGGCACGTTAGAAAAGCGAATCAAGTCAAGATCAGAAGGTTCGCAAGAAGAGGAAGATTGATTTCATATTCACATTTGGACTTTAATGATTCAAAGCTGGCCAGCCAATTGTGATCCAGATGGGATTCAATTGTTGAATATAAAGTATAAGAAATGTGAAGAAATAATCTAGGGTAAAGCATGCGTTGAACTACTCAACTTTGCACCTTCGAGGTCGTTGTGTATCTCTAACAAGTGCACAACAACAAACTCTACGCGCATGACGGTCGCACGGTCTATTTCTCGGTATGATAGATGAAAGAACTAAGAGAAAGACGTTCTCTTACAATCCCCTCAAGTGTGAGTGGGAGATGTTGGATATGGAAGACGTTTGTACACCCTTGTGGGGGATGTACGAGGGAATACGGACCTCGAACGTCGCGTACACGAAGTCGTGTGCAAAGGGAATATGTTCCCTTGCGGAGAGGATCTCTAGATTGATGGGAAAGTCGCATTATATGTGCATAAGTGCATGCGACATATGGCTAATAAAGGGGTAATATCTTAAGCTTATGTTGTACCATGCATATGGTACAACTTAAGCTTATAATATGCCATGTACGATGGTACACCTTAGTTAAATTGTTCCAAAGGAACAATTACTCCTAAAATAACTACCTTGGGGGCTATAAATAAGACCCAAGGGTTAGCCATTTCCTTACACTTTTGCATGGCATTCTTACATGCATTTCATTCTAGCGAAGCTCTGCCGAAATCCTTCCTCTCTCTTTATCCAAGTTCTTAATCTAAAAATAGAGATTTAGATTGTGGATTTAGTAGCCTTACTCCGTTCGTGAGAAGACTCGATCCGTCGTGGCGAATACGAAGGCGAAGTTCTGTGACTACCGTGCCGCATACGCAAGCGTAAGTCTCTACTTCATTTATCGATCCTAACTCTGTTTTTGACAGGATCCTACATTTTCCTCATCTGAAACTTGTCACACAAAAACTCATGTAAGTTGAGAGTTAATTGCCCAACTATAACGTAGTGGAAAGAGAAGTTTTCAAAAATAAAATGATGTAGCTTATAAGTAAGATAAGTGCTTGATGTAGCTCATATTGTAATGAATGATTGAAATTGGCATATCATTTGGACTTTAAACTCCATTAACTTGGTATAAAAGCAAATATAAGGTCACTATTAAAAAGTAATGAATGACAACAAAGAAACTATCACAAAAACAGGTATATATTAGAGACAACAAATTAAAACCTGAAGATCAGTATATCAACATGAAACTACTAAAGAGAGGAAAATAATTATAAAGAACTTTTCAGCTCACCTCTTTTGCTCCGGGGATTTCAAAGATGGAGCGTGGGCTATCATCCGATATGTACATAGCATATGCGGAATCATAAACAATAATCGATCCATTGTCCTAGGCAAACTGAACCAATTGGGTCAACTGCTCTCTGGATGCCGTTGCGCCAGTTGGATTATTTGGTGAACAGAAGAAAATTATATCTGTTCTTCTGACAGAGGATAAATCAGGAAAGAAACCATTCTCAGGTGTGCATCTCATGTACTCAATGTTTCCATACTTCTCAATATCCTTCTGGAAAAAGGCAGTTTGTCCCATAATAACACTTGAATCCACATATGCCTGAAACATAAGTCAACATATAGCAATATAAAAATAAATCCAAAGTCAGATTGTTAGTCACAATCTTGTCAAGACTCTCCAAGTGTGAGGAACTAGCAAGAACAATAATGACAATGATACAAAAACAATATTGTTAGAAATTGTTCTGCCAGAATCAAGGTCAATATGCAGACTAGACTATTTGCACTTGCCAGCAATTACAGCAGCAGAACAATCAAACTAAAAGATATGTGACAATATTGGTAGTTGCTAGACATAGGTGTTAGGAAATGAATTATAATGAAGAAGAAAACACTTACAGGGTATGATGGATCTTGCACTGCTATCCTTGCATTGGCACCAAAAAGAAGCTGCATGAATTAAAAAAAGGCAGGTCAATGCAATTGAATGAGGTCCCATTGAATATCCAAGAAGCCTGAAGCAAAAACGAAAAGGTTTTATATTCCGATTACTGGACAGATTCATCAGATATGAACATCAAGTGATTAACAATTTTGTCCAACAAGGTGCATCTAATTATATGAGCAAGCAGTATTCTGAATGCTACTTCAATAGTATACAAAATGGAAGTAAATAAATTGAAATCACAAATTTAAAGATTGAACCACCACCTGAAGACGAGAAATATCACATTTTGCTCCATCTGAGACAAATATATCGGTTTCCTCGATACCAAGGCCTTCATAATAGGTTGATGCAATAGCTGTTCTAAGTTTCTGTACCACGAGCAAACCCAATGAGAAAAAAATGAGATCATAGAATAGTGCGATCATTATAAGATAATTTAAATACAGCAGTTTCATGTATAACATCATATGAACTGTGGCCAGAAGATTTTTTTTTTTAAAAAAAAGATAGAACAGGGGACAGAGACAGAAAATACAGTTCTGGAAAGTTGTGACTAGCCTAATACATGCATTCAACAAGGAAAACGGATTCTTTTAGATGAACTGCAGCTGATATTGTAAAACGGCAAAATCTACCAATTTAGGATTAAAATATCAGAATATATAGATGCCTCTAGCTCTATACATCAACTGCATAGCATGCCTTGGAATCTGTCTAATCAAAGACCAAATTGATTTTTTCCTTCTGTTTTAATGTTATGGGAGACTGTTTGAAAATAGGCAATATCCCTTCAAATATCAAAAGATCTTCAAGGAAGCTAATTAATGCTAATTCAAACAACTGATAACGCCGATGGCCAAACGAAAACTTTAAAACAAAAAGGATCTGACCATCCTGTCTGGTTTTGTAGTCTAATATTGTAGTCTAATATTGCAGGCAAGAAGTACAACAGAGACATTCTGAACTACGATAACAGCATGGGGGAAGGGCAGGATTTCCAGCTCTGTGGCGGTGGTATAAATAATAGTTCTCTTTTAAATTAGAAAAATCATTGCATACATATATATACATCAATCTTTTAAGAATTCGATCACATGTTCAAAGAGAACATTTGAATGCAATGAATAGAGTAAGACAATTATTACCAGATTGGTTTACAACGTGATAGAATCAATTACAGATAGATTACAGAAACATACGGCACAAGGCCCACAAGCTTACAAAATAGAGTTCGAAAGATTTTCTCATATCTTCGATAGAAATGTAAGTAGAATAGTTGACACCATTACACCAACCTGGCGGCTGATGGTAGAAGTCTGAGAAACTTTTTCTTGGATTCCTTGCAAAGAAGAGTTGTGCTCATGGCAAACCCCCCTTTTGATGGGAAAATGTTTGGACAATGACGATCACATGTTCAAAGAGAACATTTGAGTGCAATGAATAGAGTAAGACAATTATTACCAGATTGGTTTACAACGTGATAGAATCAATTACAGATAGATTACAGAAACATACGGCACAAGGCCCACAAGCTTACAAAATAGAGTTCGAAAGATTTTGCCATAGCTTCGATAGAAATGTAAGTAGAATAGTTGACACCATTACACCAACCTGGCGGCTGATGGTAGAAGTCTGAGAAACTTTTTCTTGGATTCCTCGCAAAGAAGAGTTGTGCTCCATGGCAACCCCCCTTTTGATGGGAAAATGTTTGGACAATGACGAAGGCCATGAAGTTGTAGCTCAGTCATGCAAACTCTAATATGTCATATGCTACAATTACAATAAATTTTAGAAATCAGCTGGAAAATAAATAGGGGCTTTGCACTTATGTTGTCAAGTGGAGGTATCAATGGGAAGGCTATGAAATTGTAGCTAGGTCATGCAAACTCTAATATGTCCCATGTTAAAGTGACAATAAATTTTAGGAAACATATGGAAAATAAAGTGGGGCTCTTCACTGTTGTTGTCTAAGTGGAGGCATTAATGGGGAATCAATGTAACTGAAGGTAGTTTAAGGTCGGCAACAATTGTTTTAGACCAATTCGAGTTTTCCCTCTTTCTGCGACAATGCCAACCAAAGCAAATCCACCTTAAAACAAACCTAAGTATATCAAAAAAGTAAATCTCGGTCAAAATCATGCTGCCACCTTAAAACAAACCTAAGTATATCAAAAAAGTAAATCTCGGTCAAAATCATGCTGAGCAGACACTTCAGCAAACAATTCACAACTACAATGACAAAATAGTTAACAATAGCAACCGCCTTAGTTTACAAAAATTACCTTAAAATATTCATGAATTGAATAACACCATCCTAAACTTTCAAAATTCATCAAATCAACACTCAACTTTCTCCAAATATTCATGAAAACTACATTCCGGCCTCTCACCGTCAACTAACTTGTCAAAAAAGTTCTATCCTCAAAATACCCGTATTCCATATTTTATTGTTCAACATTAAAAAAATAATACTTATTGGTTTTAGATGGGTTTGGGTTTGCATTTAAAGAGGGAGAGGAGGAAAAAGGAGATGTAACTTAAAGGAAGGAGCGAAAAGTGACGATTTGGGTTGGAGTTAGAGTAGGTCTGGGTTAAGGGAAAGAGAGGGGGAAGAACAGATAAGGGGTAGTTTGGGATCAGATTTAGGGTGGGTTTCGGTTTGAGGAAGAGAGAAAAAAGTATAGACGTATTTGGTCAGTTTAGGACAATTTTGGTTTTGAGGGAGATGAGGAAAACAGGAGAATGAATAGGTTTGACTCAAATTTAGAGCAAATTTTGGCTTGGGTTGAGCATGGGTTTGAGTTTGGTTAAAAGAGGACAATGGTGGGGATGTGCATGTATATTGGATTTGGGTTTGGTTGAAATAAGAGGAAGGATGAGGAGGAAATAGAAAATTAGGGCTAGGGTTTGGATTGATGTTTAGGGTTTGAAAACAATTAGGGTTAGGGCTTTGGGTTTGGAAGGAGAAGCACGAAGTAAAAATAAGCTTTTAAGATAAAATTATTTTATTAATAAAGCAGTTGAAATATTGTGTTTTTCAAAAAAAATAAAGTTTAATTTTAGCAACTAAATAACAGCTCAATGGTTTATGCTAATATTATATTATTTAGTAGCAATTCTTGACTATCGTATAGTTATATGTGTGATGTAATATTAATTTTTTAAAAAAAATTATGTAATTTTTACATTTTGTATCTTCTTCATTTTAACATTCTTTTCATATACATTCTTTACAATGAAACGTTACATACCTTTTTTCATACCTCTTTTTCATGATGAATTTATTTTTACTATTTTTATGTTTAAATACATTTAGTTTTTAATTTTTTTGTATTTTTATGACAATAATTGTTGACCCTTCTTTATTTATAATATATAGTATGTGTTATCAAAATTATATATGATATTTATTGAAAATAAATAATTTTATACATTTATATATTTTATGACATATTACTTTAAATAAATTCAGCTTAAACTTTTCACCATGACATGTATTATACATTTTTACTAATAATTCTAAATAATAAATAAATTTTCAAATGTTAATAAAATTCTAATTTTTGACCACTTTTCTTATTTTTATAAGGTTATATTTAAAAATTTTCTATTGATTTATTAATTTCTAAAGAAATTTACAAATTTTACTTATTCTCCATTTTAAAAATTAATTATATATTACGTATTTTGCAAGATTAGTTGGTATGTTTATTATTATTTAGCTGTTTAGCTTAAATGTTTTCATACTGATAAGTATTTTACGTTGATAATTCTTGATAATAAATGTTTGTAAAAGTTTAATAAAATCTTGATTTTTGAACAATTTTATTGTCTTATGATTTTTCAAATTTTTATGATTTTAAGTTTTTTTTCTATTTTAATATATCATTATGTTTTTTAAAATAAAGGGTAGTTTTGGTAAACTTGTCCAAAAAGTATAGGGTAGCAAAGAGTTGCAATTTAGTTATAATTGTATAAGAAAGACAGTTTGGACTTTTTGCATTTTCCGTTAACACCGTACAGGAGTTTTGGTATGCTTTCAAATTTTAGGAGCGTTTTGATCAATTTTAGAAGTTTAAGGTAATAGTATTAAATTTGTGAACACTTTAAGATGGTTTTCATAAATTAAGCCATAGCAACTATCAATTAAGGGAGTGTTTTAATTCACAAGATGCCAAAAGTTGCTTCTGAAAAAAGTAAGCGATAGCATGAAATGAGAAATCAAAGTAATGTGTACCTGTTCACCCTGTTCCGCTCCATAACCACTGTAACCCTCAATTGTTGATAATTCACGTGCTCTCTGCAACAAGACCGGGGAACATTGATTTTTAGAATCAAGCAGACTCCATTATTCAGTTATTGAACACTACAGGCAGAAAAGCAAGCATTCTTCCAAAATTATAGCTAACACCACAATTTTTCCCGAAATACTCAATACCAGTATGTCTTAAAGGTGATAGTAACGCTTACAAAAATGCAAGGAGATACCATTTTAGATGAAAGAGGGAGGGATAGGTTCAAAATAAGACCACATTACTGGAGATAAAACCAATGTATTTGCCCATTTATTAATCAATAAAAATCCAACTTAATTAATAATACCCTTCTCAAAGGATGATTTTCATCCTTTCTGCTCGACGCCAATAAATACATAAAACATAGTGATTATATTTATCTATAGCATTTGCGGCAGAATTTCTATTACCAATACACCCATACATAAAAAAGTGATGACAACCAGCCAGACATAACCAAGTGATAATAAATATGACTAATATATATGACACAGTATAATATTAGCTTTTGCTCATACCAGAGGGTAGCCATATCATTTGAAAAATCAAAGTCATCAAAGCCAATCACATAATCATGGCAAAACTTTATCAAATTTGGGAAGGCAAAAACAATCTTTTGATGTGCACGCAGTCATTGATTACGAAAGCACCAGAAGGTATAACTAAACAAAATAACATAAAGTTTCAACTTGAATGTTATAATAGAAAACAGGAAGCAGGAGATCCTGTAACTCTATTCACAGTAGATTACCGTAGCCATGGCAGATGTGATAACTTCTGGAATGGGTTCTGTAGTGTCACCAATACCAAGGCTTATCACTTGTGCATCAGGATACTTCAACATGTGGGCTGATCTTCTTCTTGCAATCTAGATTCAAAGAAAACAATATGGCCTATAAGAAAAAGCTCCATACATACAGTCTTATAAAGCCTGTAATTTAAGGGTCCATGAGTACATCTGAAGCCCAAAAATCATCAAGAGCAAATAATGTTTGAAAAGCAAAATGGCTGAAAACAGAAAGTATCATGTCTATGACAAACAGGCAAACCCTAGGACATATCTGAAGACAAAATACTGTATGCTATGTGACAGTTGACATCTCTCAGTACATGCAAGAATTGCAATGTAATATGATAAAATATCAAGATCTCAGGTAGAAAATTAACTGAAACTGTGATAAAAGTGCAAATTGCAAGCACTTCCCTTGCACTATGCTATCTTCCTAATTTTCTTGGTCAAATTGGAGTATACTTGGAAGATGTTATTGTTAGTTTTACAATTAACAAGAGAAAATAACATCTTACAATAGTAACATGGTAAAGAACTTGTATAATTAATGTACATATATTATTTCTAAATCAGGTTACATTAAAAAGAGTAATTAAAAAAATCAATGACCATTTAACGTCTTGGTTCACTGAATCACTACAATAATAGGTATCTAAACCCAATGAAATGGCAGATCACCCTAACATTACAAACACAACCAATCGGCACAATCTCAGGTTTGGCTCCCGCTCAAGAACCTTGTGTGGACAAGAACGGAAGCTATTCCCAGCTTGTTCCATCTACGATTTGGCCAGTTGTGGGATAAGTACATTATATGTGACCTAAGAGTAGAGTTAGGTATGGTGTATTTTTCAGAAGCAAGGATGAATTGTTGAGGAAACAATCTTGAAGGTTAGATTGCCCAAATAAGGGTCACATAGTCCCCTGACTCCCATTGTGCCCAAACCTAAGAGTGATGTTATATCATAAGTCTCATATCTTAAAAAGGACAGAATGGCACTAAAATATGTATGAGAAAGTTCTCTAGCAATGAGAAAAACTGCAAATAATACAAAAACTACAATCATATTTACATTAGATTACTTTTCAAACAACTCCTGTCAATATGATTGTAATCATTTTAAGAAACCATAGGTTCATCAATTTTAACAAAAAAACACATATAAACTAAAATGATAAGGATTCTGAGAGTGGACCAAGCATGATGTGAGATCTATTAGATAATAGTGAGGTATCCTATTTCAAAATTGACAATCTCACGATTGTGTTATGAACAGTTTTACCAGAACACTTTTTAAACAAATTTTGCCATGTTTGACATTGGGGGATGACACAATACTGGGAAACTCTTGAACCATGAGTCTAATATGACTAATGTAAAAAGTAAAAAAAAAAGGAAATATATTATCGTTGCATTTGAGGGAGTGAATGGAAAAGCATAGAAAGATTACACAAACAGATTCATATGTGGAGACCAGAACAAGAAGAATATTACTACTATGCTTACATTTCTCACTCCCACTGTCATCCAAAATCTTTCAAACTTTTTTTAGCTGTTGACAATTAAACAAGTCTGTTAGACAGACCGCATTGTTTCTGACATTCTTATATATTTCCACGGCCCCATTTAGTACTTTCTAAAATATGTTGTGTCAGATGCTAGACACTTAGAAACTTGATACCACCAAATACATTCTTAATCATAGGGTCTCGTTGGTTTGGTTAGTGAATCACACATGAAGATCCTTTGGATTCCATTACATCTTATGCTTGCAAATTTAAAATGATGTAAAGCTATGAATACATCACCCAACTATATATATTATATAAGAATACAACAACTGAATACTGCGTGATAAATTACCTTTTTGCATTCGTTTTTTTATTTACTGTGTGAATCAATTTGCTAGCATTTGAAGGAAAAATAGAACTATGAGAAGAATAATAGACCATGTAGAATGTTGCTGGAATCTAAATACATGCAATGAACCAAAAAAGAGGAAAATGGACAGACTCATGTCTTAATCAGATTGTTGAGTAGAATCACTTTAAAATGATGAATCTCGCAACATGCCTGCAAATCACTTGTTTTGCTTATGGGCAAACCACTGATAGAGCATAACATTCCATATCATATACCATTTTGCAGATAGATACCTAATGTGCAGCAGACCATAAGTCATACAGCTCCGAGTTACAGTTATTGTTAATATCTATGAGGTACATGGAAAGGTTTGTATGCAATGTAATAAAAACGGATGTAGATTTCTACAGTTGATCATATTTACCGGTGAAAACTATATAAAATACTGCAACACCTTACACACAAGCTCATGCCTCAGCATGAAATAACAAATCTAGCCGCCTCCTTACTTCAATCCCTCACATACACATAATAGGTGCTACCATTGTTTACTTAAAAAGAAAAGAGAGAGAGAATGATAGTCTAACCTCAGGGAACAGATAACCAGCTTGAAGTTTTGCCATATTTGCATTACGGGGAACTTCTGTTGTATAAGCTTCACACCAGTGTCAACAAGTCAGTGCCATATAAAATAAGACTGTAATTTGGACAAATAAGTGCAAACATAAGAAATAGAAACAATCTCCAACAGAACTCATCAAGCACATAGTTAGGATCTCACTTCAATACATCATCAGTCCAAAACTAAAAATAATACTTTTAAAAAAATGTGGGGGAGTGGTGGAATTCATGAGTTGTCCCTAATTTATATGATATACGGGTCATTTGGTTGTGTTCATGTTGTTGAATTGTTTGGAAATGTGGTCATTAAATATATAAATGACAACGATTGTTATTAGTATATAGTACATGAAATTCATTCTTTCAATAGTATTACTCGTGTTCCCTCAAACTTTACCACAACTATCAAAATGCCAAACAACCCCAAAACATTTAATTGTGAGCTTACTTCAGCAGAAGACCAAAATGCCTCACCTAAGCCTAACACATTTAATCTCAAATTTTAAACCCAAATTCTACAATCATAAAAACACTAAAAGCTAAACCTCCATAATCTATAAAAAAGCTGCACTACTTCTCTGTTCTATTCTGGCTATAATCATAAAATACTGCAATCTTCAACTCCCTGCAACATCGCCATCCCAAAATTACATTTTTTAACACAACAAACCCATCACTAAATAAATAAATGCTTGATGTTTTTAAAATATTTATATTCTAGTGTTTGTGAATGTGTTCTGTTTGACTACGGATCTCATTTGTGCCTAATGGGTTAATCATGTAATTACCGATAGCAATTCCATCACCTTTTTCCCCATCTAATAAAAATTTGAACGATACTGGACTCCGAGAACTACAATAAGTCCATCTCTTTGTCTATAGTTTCATCGCACCGGATATTTGAAATAGTAGAATTTTACACGAGGATGACGATCTTAGGGCTTTATGATGCAAAAGATTGCATTTTCGTGAACAGTAATAGCCCAATTAGCATTATGACCAACTAAAGACAAACGAACTTTGTTCATATGAAGAATTTCATCGAACAAGTCACTGACAGCACCAAAATGGCAGGCAAAAAAAATAGAATCTTACTGATGGGTTTGTCCATCTCGGGCACGGCCACGCATTTGACAATCACGCTGTTTCTTCTCGACGAGAAATAAAGCTTTGATTTTGATGACGACGATCTGCAGACATCCAAGAATGAGCCCCATAAAATCACAACAATAGAAGGAGTGCGGGCAAATAATTGTGAACCTGGAGGCGATGTTAAGACGGCAATGAGATAAGAATGAGGAGCGGTCCGACGAGAGCGACGGTGACGAGATCAGCAGCGCGGCCGACGGCATCTTTGAGCTGAAATTTGTTTCGTGAAAGAAAGAAATCAAGGGTTAGGAATCTAAAATTCAGACATCAGACAGCTTGAGCCTTGAGCCTTGAAGTCACTTTTCCCATTTGGATTAAAGTATTGAAATCAGTTCAGATGCGACAATGATAAAGAGTTTCCTTCCATCATTCGTCTTAATTCTACCAAAATTTTGTTGTTTGCTTGCAGGAGATTTTGAAGCATCCTCCAATGCAGATTGCACTTCAGCAAGGGCATACAAAAGCTCAGATTCCCAGCAACAATTGCAAGGTGGAAAAGAATATTAATGCACTTGTACAAAGAATACATGTTGAACCTGGCATATTCATTGAATGTTTGGATGAGGCTAATGTGTAACAAATGATTACATATCAATATGCAGCTGATAAGTCGTCTATAATTGGTCGTGAAGAATGTTTAACTTGTGTTATCTGTAAATAGTACTGTGTTGTTTTTGCAACAATACATTCAATAAATTAAAATTTTCAGAAAAAGAAGATTGTTAATTGCTAAAAACATTGTCATCATCTATGATCCAGAAACATGTAATTTTTATTGCAATGCAAGAACCAGAATCGCAGGTATACACCCAACATTGGGAATCCATGAGGTATCTTTATTTTCCAACAAGTCTCATGTATCTTTTTGGATCATTTGAAGGAGAAGGCATGTCTAACACTTCACCAGAAAAGGAGAGATCCATTCTGATCTACCGACCTCACTTCCTAAAAAAATAACGTAACCACCGTAAATCCTTTGTTTGAAATTTGCACTACAATTGTGATTTTAATTCACTTTTCTATTAAGCATCATCACCTGGAATCACACTATCATCTACCTAAACAACTAAAAGTATACATCTTTTCTGGTACCGACAAAAGAAGAGTGATGTGGACCAAGCTTCCAGAGAAACGAACCACTTTTGAACCACAAACAAATAAGTCAAACAAGATGTATGAGAATGCTTCAAAACATGTAATGGTTTTCTGATATGGTAATTTTTTTCAGACTCCATATACTCCCTATGGGTAACAAACCTTGATGGTTCCTGTCATTGTTTAATGTCACTGTTCGTTACTTCCTGTCACCTTAAATTTGATAATGCATTTGATATAGATTTGTGAATATGAATCAATAGAAGATAATCACGATGTCATCTAGAAAGATGTGAATATGATAAGAAACCCTTCAATGGATGTAAATTGCAACTCCTTTTACTTTTACAGTGAACGACATGAGTGTCAAGGTCTAATTATGAATCAATAGCAAAATAATAATTTTCAATAGAAATATTAGTGTTCTCACCCATTGAGTAACAGAAATATTAGTCTTCTTTTTGGATCCTTGGAATATTCTAAGAATGCACTTAACAATTTTAGGATTTACCTTTGTTTTATCAAAGTTGTTATTATAAACAAAGAACACAACCAAAGATATTATGTAGTCACCCAATGAGGTGCGAAAAAAGTCACATGCAAACAAAGAAATGCTGAAGAGTTCTTGCAAATAGAATGCAGTAAATATCTCACCTGTCTAGTTTATAAGGTATCTAAGGTGATCTCCAAAGGTTTCTTCATAATCTACTTAGATTGAAAAAAAACTAAATCAGATTTAATTAAAAGAAAAGAAAAGAGCATTATCAAAACAAAACTATCACAAAAATAATGGAAAAGAGACTCACTTTGTTCTTTCTCTTCAAGCCATGAAGACTGCGACACCAATCTCCTCCACAAATTAAAACTTGTACCGTGTCGGGAGACAATGAAGCACGGTAAGTATCAATAACTCTGCTGCCAGCACTGAAAGTAGCTTCCGAAGCCACAGTTGTAATAGGAATAGCAAGTATATCACGACCATTTTGGACAAGATGCGACACTTTAAGTTATTCACTCTCCACCATTCTATAGCGTCAAATAGAACTGAATCTCCTTCGCAAATATAGCAACCGTCTTCTAAATAATTGTCCAATTTAGACTTCTGATGCGGAGCTGTTTCAACTGATTTTACAAATTGAGCAAACTCTGACCAACCGGAAGATGAAATTCGAGAACTTGTATTACTGCTGGTGCCGACAGTACTTTCTCCACTTTCATGAGCATTATTGGACTGAAATTCTTCCACATATTCAACATAAAGCTCATATAAAACTTTCTTAACTTTGTGAATATTTTCTAGAGATTCTGGTTCCGGATACATTCTTGGAAAACAAAAGTCGATTACACGCATTTTGCACCTAGGATCTAAAATTGCAGCAATAGCCATCAATAAGTTGCACTCCCCCCAATACTTGTCAAATTTCTGCTTCATAGCTTCTACCATCTCATGAATGAAATCACACTGATCCACATCATAAAAAATCTTATCTAACAAGACTTTGATTCGATAAACTTCACTAAGAAATAAATTAGCAGTTGGATACTCACTCCCAGAAATAATATGAGTGGTTGAATTGAATACTTCTAAAATAGAACACACCTCCACTTTCAACCAATCTTCAGTGCTTGGACAACAATAATAGCGAGGTTCCCGCTCTTTGTACCTTGGAAACACCTCCTTAAACTGGATTGCAGTTGATAGCATTTCGTAGGTCGAATTCCACCTTGTTTTACATTCAAGAATAAGCTTTCGATGAGGCAATTGTAATTGTTGAACAATTTCAGCAAACATTTGAAGCCTTGACTCATTATGATTGATGAAAGTCACACTATCATGAACATCTTCAATAATATCTTTGATTCTTGATAAACCATCGTGCACCATAAGGTTCAAGATATGTGCACAACATCATACATGAAATAACTTCCCTCCACAAAGTAGCTTCTTATTTCTTGAAAAGGTGTCGGTTAAACTTCTGATTGCAACATCATTGTTTGAAGCATTATCAACTGAAATTGTTTACACTTTATTCTCGATGCCCCATTCCTTCATACACTTGTAAAGGCCGTCTGCTATCTCAAGACCGCGGTGATGAGGAGGTAGATGAACGAAGCTAAGAATACGCTTTTGCAGCTTCCATTTAGAGTCAATAAACTGCCCCGTGAGAACCATGTACTCAATCTTTTGATTAGTTGACTTCCACATATCTGTAGTCACACTAATTTTACTAATCAAGTTCAATTGTGACTTCAATTTTTTCTTCTCTATTTCATAGACTTGTACACAATCTTTTTTAATTGTGTTTCGTGAAAATTTTTCCCACTCGGGCATTCCACGCTTTTGCATCATATTGAACCCTTCCTCCTCTACAATTGTAAAAGCATGCTCATGCATCAAAATCCAATGTGCAATTGACTCTCTCATTTTTCCCATGTCAAACTTTCCATTTGTATAAGCAGGAGCCACAACTTGCAAATCAGTTTTGTCATCTATTGTTTGTAATGTAATCCTTTTCTGCTGCTTTAGAAATAAAATTCACCTCACACATCCTTTTAAGTGTCTTGAGAGGTGGGTGGTACTCTTGTTTTTAAGTATGGAAAACTTGGACTTACAATGGATGCACTCAGCTTTCTTACCACCATCAACAAGATCAATCTCTTTAAACTCTTGCCAAACAGAAGATGTTTTTGCCTTTTACTCGGTGCAAACTGAGTATCGTCTTCAGCTGCGTCGCACTCACTATTTGTACTTGTTGACTGTGCATTTACATTAACATCACCAACTAAATTCTATGTATCACATGGTGATGATTGATCATGCACTACATTATGTATCGTAGGTGTATGTGCATTTAACACTAATGAAGAAACTTCAGATGTAGAGAATCCATATCTGTTTTACTACAAAATATGAAAGTCAAAATTCTATTAACTATTAGTTAAAAATCAAAGAAAAAGAAACTTCAGGTGTAGTATCAGAAATTACTGCATTATTTTTACACAACAAAAAAATTTCAGCCAGATCAAATTAACACCCAAAATAATTTCAGCCACATCAAATTAACACCCATCATATAATCAAATTAATAAAACAAACGATGATATTTTGTAGTTCAGATCAATCTAACACCCAAAATTTCAGCCAAGATTTTGCAGGTCAAGAAACAAGCCGAAACAATTTAACACCCAAAATTTCAAAACAGTTCTTCTGTTTTACAATAAAACCACATTGATCAAACTGAGGCCACAGATCTCTAATTAAACAAGCCACACAAATTTCCATCACAACCTATGAAATTGAACCAATCTTCCAAAAAGAAACCATCACGGTCACCCAGCTATGGAAAGCAACGCGTGCATGCAAAAACAATGAATTTCCCCTTTCGAATTACGGTTAAGAAGCAACAACCTGTTAAGATCGAGCGGGTTAAGAAACAACAACTTGGAAATAGAAAAGGAAATTGTTACCTGAATCAATTTGACGGCGCCGGAATCGAGCAGGTGTTGAGATCAAAACCCTCGCTGAATGGTGGAGCTGGAGCACAACTTGTTAGGTCTAGGGAGCGAGAGCGATAGGGGAAGAGCTGGAGCGGGTGTTGACGGCGCCGGAATCGAGCGGGTGTTGAGATCAAAACCCTCGTGAACGGTGGAGCTGGAGCACAACTTGTTAGGTCTAGGGAGCGAGAGCGATAGGGGAAGAGCTGGAGCGGGTGTTGACGGCGCCGGAGATCACCGATCTGAGATTCTGAGGACGGAGATAGATAGAGAGCGAGAGCGATATGGGAAGAAACTGAGAAGCGGCGTGACTTGTTAGGTCTAGGGTTTTCTCAAGCTATTTCTCCAACTTAGCCTTGGGTCGGGCTGTACACAGCACATGCAAACAATGGGCTGGGCCTTCCAAAATCAGCTGTTAAAATTAACTTTAAGCAAGTTGGTTATTTGTGTAAATAAAAAATTGGGTATCTATATTACAATTGAAAGCTGTTTTTGAACTTTGTCCTATGTGGCAATGTCACATCAAGTTTTGGGGGGAAAATTTTTGGGTTGAGGAAAAATTTGTTTGGGGAACAAAAACTTTGAGGGTGTGTTTGGTTTGAAGGAAAATGAAAGAAAAGGAAAGAAAGTCAGAAGGAAAACTATTTCCATTATTTGGTTGGAAGGAAAAACCAAAGGAAAATGAAAATGAAAGAAAACAAAGTAAAATTTTTATTAAAACTTTTCTTTGAGATTTTCCTCTTTTAGACCCAAGGAAAATGAGGGAAAAGAGAGGCAAACTAATTTCTTACGCTTTCATGTATTTATATTTTTTAGCAAACATAATTAGTTGATATTTTTAATGAATCCACGAATTATTCACAAGTTTGTATCAAAAAATCATGAATGATTCGTGAATTTTTCAAAAAATTATTCGCGAATTACTCGAAAAATTCACAAATTATTCATGAATTTTCAAATAAGTCGCGAATATTTGACTAATTTTTCAAAAAAAACACCTTCAATATATATTCATTCGTGAATTGTTCGAAATAGAGAATAATTTATGGATTTTTAAAAATTCACGAATAATTCGCGATCTTTTAAAAATTCTTGAATTATTCATGAATTTTTTATATATCTCGCGAATAATTCTCTATTTTCCAAAAAAATTCCGAATCTTTAATTTATTTTCATGTATGCATGAATTGTGCGAATAATTCACGAATTTCTAAAAAATTCAGAGTTGCTTGAAAAATCCACACTGCACGAATTTTTCAAATAGCTTGCGAATTATTTCAAACTTTTTAACAAAATTTGTAAATTATTCGTATACTATTAAATAACATATTATCTACGAATCATAATATTTATATTGTTAACGAATTATTCGTTGCAATTCGCAAATTATTTGCTAAATTAATAATTTTTTCCAGAATAACCAATAAGTTTTTAATTTAAAAATAAAATTTAAATTTATTATGATGATATAATGATTTGAATTCACAACGTAACCAGTTATATTATTTTTTATTCATATTCAATGAGCGGCCTAATAATATTAATTTCTATATGTTCCATTCAACTTTCTTCCCAATTTTCTTGGTAACCAAACATGAGAAAGAATCTCATTTCATTTTCCTTTTCTTTCTTTTTCTTTTTCCTTTTCATTTCATTTTTCTCTCTTTCATTTTCCTTCAAACCAAACACACCCTGAATTGGGATGTGAAAAAACCACTCTATTCTTGCCTTGAGATGTCAGTTTCTGATCCTCACAGTAACAACACTAGGATCGATTGGGTTGAGGTCTGATCCATTGTACTATAGGTACTGGCTACGGACTGCAAAGCAGAATTTGAGCTTGGGTCACATGAGGAACGTTTAATAAACCAGACTTTGTGAAAACATGTATACCCCTGAATGTAAACAGACTTGGGTTAGCTTAAGTACTTTCAAGTTAGTAAACAGACTTTCTCAAGTTTGATTAGCATAAGTTTTTTTTGGAGTGTAATATGAGGAAAAACCCCTGAATGAAGAAGAAATGAACAGAATGATCATTTCGAAAATAGTACATATAGTAAGCTTTGAATTTTTGACTTCATATCATATATGATTTAATTTTTGCCTTAATATCATGTAGGGGGAACAATGTCATGTCAACTTTTAATTTTTGTTTGTACTTTAAAAAAAATGCTTGGCTGTTCTTTCAAAAATTGCTTTCAAAAAAATTGAAACCCAAACGGTTAAACCCCAAACGATGCTTTCCAAAAAATTACCTTCATTCAAAAAAATTTAAACCCAAATGCTGCTTAGAAATGTGCGCGTGGTTGCAGTCAATTGAGAAAGTCGGTGGTTTAAAAAAATTTAAACCCAAATTAATCCAAACGTTGATTTAGAAAAATTGAGAAAGTCTGTGGTTTACAAAGAGACGGGCTGCATGCATTGTTTTCAATTCTCCAGTTTTCAATGCCCTTCGCCCGCTATTTTCAAAGCGTGCGTTTAATGCAGTGTGGGTGTTTTACATTGAGCGGGTCCCACTGACACAGAGGATGTAACGATGTAACAGAGGCTACATAGTGCGAGGACCAAGCAAATGGGACACCCAATCTGCTTTCTATTTGCACGCGGGCCCCACGCTTTCCGTTACTTCCCGGTTTCGCGAGTGCACCGCTGCAATGTTCGTGGGGGTTATTTTGCACCGTGCATCAAGTGCACGGGTAATTTCTAGTATATTTACAAGCTCGATTAAGCTCGATTAAGCTCGCGAGCTCACCACGCCGAGTATCATCCTACTCGAGCTTGACTACTACTCGAGTAGCTCGAGCTCGACTCGACTATGTCCGAGTCGAGGTCAAGTATTTTCCAAGCCGATCTTAAGTAGCTCGCGAGTCAGCTCGACTCAGTTACACCCCTAGTGACCAGGTGTGTCTTTTCAAGAATCTCTCCAAATACATCCCACGAGCTTTTACCGGGAAAGTGGACCCACACATAAAGGAGCATTCTTCCCCCCATACACATTGAATCCAAGTGAAGTGAATGTCTCGACAATCATCCGAGTGTTTTCTTTGTAGAAGTTGACGTCAGTCATGGCCTGCAAGAATGAAGTCATTCAGAAAGATGCCATGCGTTGCTCCCCCCCATAAACTGCAGTTATCCAGAAGTTCGCCCAACCTTTAGACCCTCAGAAGAAAGGGATGCAAGACCCCCAGCTTGAGCAATATTGGATGCACCATTGAAGCAAGTGCAAACTATGCGATTGAAGTCCTTGGCAACAGGGAATCCATCAGAGAACAGCAGCTCCTTTGGAACCACCGTCCATCCAAGCCGAACACCCGTGAAGCCGGCGTATTTAGAAAAGGATGCAGTCTCAATTGCTACCTGAAGAAGAATAGCAAGGGTAGATATGTGCCCAATATATTACAAAATCTTTAAAAGCAAATGAGAACACAAACCAAGGTTAACAAGTTGAGATCCGTATGTAATAGTAAATGCAAAAGTTTTGGTGTGGTTGGATTTGGAGATTTTTTTTAGACAATAGAAAGACAATCATGGAGGTCCGCTTCAGCACTAGACCCACTGTAGACTATTGACAATGCTGTTACTACCAGTACCGTCAATGTTTTCCCCATTTTTTCCTATTCTGATTTGAATATCCATGCTGGACTGGAACTTGAAAGCCTATACTGTGCCAAGAGTTTTCCAGCGAGGGGCCCAGACTAAGGAGAACCATTAAAATCACTATCTGACTGAACTAAAAGAAGGAGAAAATAGGCTAAATGCCACCGGTCAAAGTTGGGTTTTAAATTTTACCACCATTTTTTAAAAATTTGATAGAATAACACCCTAACGAAAATAAGGACGAAAATACCCCCAGTCAAAATAATATAAAACCCCTTGAAAAACGAAGCGGTCGGTGGTCTTTCTCCGCCATTTTGCCGCCTAAATCGTCAACCTTTCCCGCGAAACCCATAAATCATCTCATCGTCGTCCTCGCCGACCATCCATCCACCTCTTTTCCCGGCTACAACCGCATATGTCGAAGCTGCAATGATCCGAACCACTGAACGCACAAACCAATCGCCGCTTCTCCAACTCATTCGGCATAGCCCTCGCAAGCAGAACTCACAGCACAGCCGTACCAAGACTACAGCTCCTCTTTGATTATCGAACGAGGTAAGTGAGTAGCGAATTTTTTTGGAATTTTTTTAATTTTGGGTATCATTTTAAGGCTTTATCCTACTCAAATTCTTCGCAAATGTAAAGGATATTGATGCTCATAACACTAAACATGCATAATTGGACATTAGCATCAATATACGTTAAAATAAGTTGGAATACGCAAGTAAACGCTAGTTTACGCGACATTTAGAAGCGCAAAGCAGCGCATTTCAGCGCAAATTGGCGTATATAAGTGCATATCAGTTAATTTGAGGGGATAATAGTACGTACATATCTAGGAAGAATTATAATGCGATGAGGGTCATGTTTTTCTATTTGTTGTGTAAAATACGAAGTTATAAGATGTTAAATGCTGACTTAGTGGGAAAATAATATCACTGATTGGTGTTATACGCTGACTTGGAGTTGTGCATACAACTATACGAGCATAATTGGAAATGAGCATCAATATACGGCAAAATACGTTGCAATACGCTAGTAAACGCTGGTTTACGCGACATGTAGAAGCGCAAAGCAGCGCTTGTCAGCGCAAATTGGCGTATATCAGCGTAAAGCAGTGCATATCAGTTAATTGGAGTAAATAATGTTATGCGAAGAGCAGAATGGTTTTGTATTTTTCTTTGTAAAATACGATGATGTTATACGCTATTACTAATGCCACCACTACATTTTTAGGGTTTCAACAAGAATCAACCATATTCTGAGGCCAAAATCCAACTTCGAGCAAATGGATTTGAATAAAGGCGAATTTTACGATGTTATACTATGAATTTTTTGTTAGATCTGACATGCGTCAGATGTATACGTTGTTATGCATGCATAAACGTTAGAATACATGATTAACTTTCCTGCAGGTATACTTGTTCCAATTAATTATGGGGGAGAGTGGAAAAAAGGTAGTGATGGTTGTTGGACCTATGATGCATTGTTTACAAGGTATGTAATAGTTAGCGGGTCGACAACTTACCCGGAACTAATTGATAAGATCTGTGCTGAAACTGGGATTAGTAAGGATGAGAGCATAATTGACGTGAAGGCATGGATTAGTTACCCGGTGAATACCGTGATGCCGCCCTTTATAATGCTGAGGAATTCAGATATTTCAACATTCATTGAGCTCAGTGCCAAGAGAGATTACAACGTTCCTTTATGTATCAGTACATCGCTTTTTTCCTGCGAGGCGATACAGTATCATGACGACCAATATTGCCGAGTCAATGAATGCTCTCTTGAAGGTGGCTAGGGAATTTCCTATTATCACTTTGTTGGAAACTATTAGAACAAAGTTACAGGCTTGGTTCCATGATCGCCTACGACTCGCCAACAAATGCACTAGCATACTCACTCCTTATGCTGAGAGAAAGATGTGTAAGCGAGATGATAAGTCACGCCACTTCATGGTACATCCAATTGATGAATTCAGGTTTTACATTCTTGATGGTCAACGTGATGCAACGGTTGATTTAAATTTGCGCAATTGCACGTGCTATAAATTCCAGCTAAACCAGTTGCCATGCGCACATGCAATCAGGGCTTCCAGGATGCGTAATATATCTTCTTATACCCTTTGTTCAAGGTAAAATTCGTTATACATAGGTATACGTTTGTATACTTTCCGTGTATCAGCGTTCAAAAGCGTATAATAGTGTCTAATGGCGTAGAGTAGTGCATACTGGTTTATATTAGTTTTTACTCGAGTGTTACAATATGATGCTTATCTTATGCAGGTTTTACACAATTGAATGTTTAAGGCTGGCATACGCCCTACCATTGAATCCAGTACCCGCATCGAAGTGAGTGGTATCGAGTCGTACCACAAAGTGTCCAAGATGTGGTTGTACGGCCGCCAGTTGTTTCGAACATAAAAGGAAGGAGAAAGAAGAAAAGGATGCCGTCACAAGGAGAGGAAACCCCTGGAAATCTCCCAGGAAGGAGGTGTGGACGATGCAGAGAGCTGGGCCATAATAGGCAAACATGTAAGGGGAAGGAGTATGTACCAACTCAACCAATGTGATGGTGCATCAAAATTTTATGTTTAGCCATTCATCAAATTGTAATAATTTGCAACAATGTAAGTGGAAGGTTTAACTAATAATAAAGTCAGATTGCAGCTAAAACATGTCCATTGTGATGCTTGTATCATGAATACATACTAAGAAAGCTTGTATGTTCAGCAACTGGCAAAGTGCGTCAATAGGCTTTGAAATACGATGTAATACGGTGGTAAACGCTTGTTTACGTGCAAATATGAAGCGCAAAGCAGCGCATCTCAGCGCAAATTGGTGTATGTCATTTAATTTGAAGGTATAATGGCTGAAAGACTACGTAATCATTCTTAGAATGAATAATATCAGATTTCACCTTAAACAGGTCCATTGAAACTAATCACGTGAACCCAAAACTGTCATTCCTTTTGAAAAAGTCATCCCAAAAATGTACATTGTGATGACTGGAACGTGCCTAAATACTCCGTAAACGTGGACGTGAGGGAACGGGCGAATTGCATCAATAGGCGTTGAAATACGATGAAATACGTTGGTAAACGCTTGTTTACGTAACATTTGTAGCACAAAGCAGCGCACAACAGCGCATCTCAGCGCAAATTGGTGTATGTCATTTAATTTGACGGTATAATGGCTGAAAGACTACGTAATCATTCTTAGAATGAATAATATCAGATTTCACCTTAAACAGGTCCATTGAAACTAATCACGTAAACCCAAAACTGTCATTCCTTTTGAAAAAGTCATCCCAAAAATGTACATTGTGATGACTGGAACGTGCCTAAATACTCCGTAAACGTGGACGTGAGGGAACGGGCGAATTGCATTAATAGGCGTTGAAATACGATGAAATACGGTGGTAAACGCTTGTTTACGTAACATTTGTAGCGCAAAGCAGCGCACAGCAGCGCATCTCAGCGCAAATTGGTGTATACCATTTAATTTGAAGGTATAATGGTTGAAAGACTACGTAATAATTCTTAGAATGAATAATGTCACATTTAACCTTAAACAGGTCAATTGAAACTAATCACGTGTACACAAAAATCTCAGTCCTTCTGAAGAAGACGACACAAAAATGTACATTGTGATGAGTGTAACGTGCCTAAATACTCCGTAAACTTGGACGTTAATGAACGGGCGAAGTGCATCAATAGGCGTTGAAATACGATGTAATACGGTGGTAAACGCTTGTTTACGTAACATTTGAAGCGCAAAGCAGCGCACAGCAGCGCATCTCAGCGCAAATTGGTGTATAATAGTACGAACACTATAATTAAAGACAGAAGTACACTGATTAAAATTTAAACTAGTACTGTGTCAATTTTCTATACATACTATACATATCATATAAAAATCAAGCGTTGATATCTTTCTCATCATATACAAATGTCCCGGCAGTGGTTTTAGACCACTTTACCATATCCACCGCAAGTTGCCTCCTGTAATCAATAAAGTGCGAAGACGATAATCCACGGAGGTCAGTATTCATTGCCAAGCACTGAACAAATTTAATGGCATAAACCCCACAGTCCCAACTGTTTGGCTGCTGTGGAACATCAACAATTGTCATAGCAAATGGGATGTCAGGGTCCAATTTGGATTCAGCGCTTGCAAAACTCTCGTTGTACAGGGACGGTGCAATTGCGGCATGCATCCTAAAGATCTCGCGGCGTTCTTCCTTGTACGCACTCGACATGGAGTCATACACTTTGACTTCTTTCTTACCAAAGTCATATGCATATGCAGCCCAGTGCGACCCCGCAATGTTTTCGATCCCATAGACGTGGTCACAATTGACCCATGGCTTACATGCCCAATTTTCATTCATCCCTAAAACAAACATTAGCAAATCAAGGTCCATGGCACCCCATGACAACGCAGCTCCATCCATCTTTTTCTCGGCATTCATCTGCCGGTTTTCCATAAACATCTTGTACCCATACTTAACGGACCTGCTGTAAAGACCTCCCAAACAAGTCCATTTTGATGATGGGAACATATCAGGATGCTCCTCAACTTGCATGTTAAGTAACTGGAGGTGTGCATCAATATGCTGTAAAATGCGTTGGAATACGTTAATAAACAATGGTTTAATTGACGCATAATTAGTATGTGGTATGCAAAAAGATGTGTTGCGTTAAAATACACTACTATACACTATTATACGTTAATATACACTAGTATACGTCGACATACACCGGTGTATGATGGTGTATTTGGGCGTATACAAGCGTATTTAGGCGCATATCATTGTATATAATTAAAAATGCTAAGATTATTGCAAGAATTCATCAAGAACATAAAATAAATAATATGTGGTATGCAAAAGGATGTGTTGCGTTAAAATACACTACTATACACTATTATACGTTAAGAAACAATATTAGTACATACCTCACTACTAAGCCAACCTCTTGCAGAAATGAGCACTTCCAAGTTCTTACAAGATATGGAATCCAATGTCTTCACCCTAGGCACTAGTCCAGCTACTTCGGCCCTTGATAGATTCCTGGACATCCATGATCTTAACAACTCAAACCTTGCCGTATCATAAGAGAAATCCGTTGTAGTAGGGGTGGATAGGGGTAAATCAATAAGATTTTCTTTTTCAGCTTGGGCTTCTTTTTCAGCTTCTTTTTCAGCTTCTTTTTCGGCATAGCATATCAGCGCTTGATTCTTCTTCTCAGCTTCTTTATCATCACCCTTCTTCTTCCTTGGTTTTTTTTTGGCCCTCAGGTTTCTGGTATGGGCTAATAACCGCAGCTGCAGGCCTCTTCGTCCTCATAGGTCGTCCACCTATGTTAATTTGACTCTTGTGTTCCTCGACCGCAGCACTAACTTCAGCAGAGATAGCCGCAGACACAGCAGGCATGTCAAAACCAGGCTCGTCAATAACCGCAGCACCATCAAAACACTTTTCATCGTCATGGATTTCGATCGCTGTAGGGGGTTCATTTGTTGGATGTGGGAGGTTAAGTTCAGCCCTCAGTTGCCTCTCCATTTTGAAAATAGCCGTGGCTATCTGATAGGAAAAAATGGCCTTCACTCGCTTCGCAACATTTATCTCAACCCTCTTCACATCCAACCTATCCTTCTCAAACGAGGCCACCCTCCCCTCCAACACTGTTATGCGATCTTCCATCATCTTGTTGCTCTCGTCCATCTTCTTTTCTAGACTCTTCAGAGCCAACGTCAAGTTTAGAAGCCCGGGACCCTTCTCTTCTTCATCTCCACCAGGAGGCATTGAATATCCGAGAAAAGCCGGTCCGTAATCAAGGAAATTTCGGACTCCCTGATAGTAATCAATTTCCAATTCTGCGGCTTCTGGTGTTAATCGCATGAAAGGTAACTGCAAGAAAAATAAATAAATAAGTCTATGGTGTGGAAAAAGCGAAAATACACCAATATACATCAGTATACGCTAATATACGCTAGTATACGTTGACCATCACTGGTGTATAATGGCGTATATGAGCGTATACGAGTGTATTTGAGCGCATACAGTGTCATATCATTATATATAATGAAAACATAACTAGGTGGTATGTAAAAATCAGTATTACGTTCACATACACCAATATACATCAGTTTACGCTAATATACGCTAGTATACGTTGACTTACACTGGTGTATAATGGCGTATTTGGGCGTATACTAGTGTATTTGAGCGCATACAGTGTCATATCATTATATATAATGAAATAATAACGAGGTGGTATGTAAAAATCTGTGTTACGTTCACATACACCAATATACATCAGTATACGCTAATATACGCTAGTATACGTTGACCATCACTGGTGTATAATGGCGTATATGAGCGTATACGAGTGTATTTGAGCGCATACAGTGTCATATCATTATATATAATGAAAACATAACTAGGTGGTATGTAAAAATCAGTATTACTTTCACATACACCAATATACATCAGTATACGCTAATATACGCTAGTATACGTTGACTTACACTGCTGTATAATGGCGTATTTGGGCGTATACTAGTGTATTTGAGCGCATACAGTGTCATATCATTATATATAATGAAATAATAACTAGGTGGTATGTAAAAATCTGTGTTACGTTCACATACACCAATATACATCAGTATACGCTAATATACGCTAGTATACGTTGACTTACACTGGTGTATAATGGCGTATTCGGGCGTATACTAGTGTATTTGAGTGCATACAATGTCATATCATTATATATAATGAAATAATAACTAGGTGGTATGTAAAAATCTGTGTACCGTTCACATACACCAATATACATCAGTATACGCTCATATACGCCAATATACTTTGCCTACACTGGTGTATAACGGCGTATTTGGGCGTATACTAGTGTATACTAGTATACGCTAGTATACGTTGATTTACACTAGTATACTGCGACGCACACAGGTGTATATTGGCGTATTTGGGCGTATACTAGTGTATTTGAATGCATACAGTGTCATATCATTTTACATAATGAATAAACAAAAGTATAGTGAAAGATAAGTCCATTCTTACATCTTCAACTTCAAATATAGTCTGCCTAGCTAGGGAATAGCCACCTTCCAACGCGTTTGATGTATCCCATCGAAAGATCCTTGGAAGAGGGTTCCCAGGCACCCTCCTAGCCAAGGCAGCAGCGAAATCTGGCAAAAGACACTCTAGAACCCATGCTTGAATAGCAAATGGGAACGTCCCCACCTTCAGATGTGCCACACCTGGTTTCTTAACCCTGATCAACATGTGGGCCCACTCCTTCACCAACTCTTCATACACCAATCTTCCCCATGGGTATGCATTGAACAGCTCCGGATCATCTGCCAAGCATATTGCCCTTGGATGCACAATATTACCAGCGTCTTTCACGAAGACCATGCTGTGGATGATGTAAAGCACAGCAAGCTTGCGAATTTCTACGCTGCCAGGATTTTCAACGGCCTCGGTGCCGAGCTTTGCCATCACATCTGAAAATCGAAGGGTAGCTGTGTCAAGGAAAGCCCGGAACGGTGTCTCTGCTTCCTCGTCACAATTCGGGAACTCCCCGAATGGCAAGCCAGTCACAAGCGTAAATTCCACATGCCCAAATGTATGCCAATGCCCGGCTATGTTAAACTTTAATGCCCGTTTATTTGGGCTGGTACTGCTTTCAACCTCCCCTCTACATAATAACCAATGCAAAGTAGGACTTTGTATCGGGAATTTCTCAAGCTTAGACAAGAACCATATGAAATTGTACTCCTTCAACATTGTCTGGAAGGCATCTTCGCCCAAGTATGCCTTAGCCTCTCGTAGGCATTCCACGGAAGCCCGATTATTAACTTTGATTTTACCCATCTACATAACGCAAAACATATCAGGATATTAGATAATTAATTTTCCGTATAACAGTGTTAGCGTATAACATCGTATTTTACAAAGAAAAATACAAAAACATGCTGCTCAACACATAAAAGTGATTCCTACTTAGGTATGTAGCATAAATTAACTGATAAACACTGATTTACGCTCATATACACCAATTTGCGCTGAGATGCGCTGATATGCGCTTCAATTTTAATGAAACCAGCGTATTTTAGCGCATATTGATGCAAATGTCCAATTAAGCATCTTTAACCCATATCGATTGAAGTGTATTTTAGCGCATATTGATGCAAGTGCATTTTAGCGCATATTGATGCAAGTGTATTTTAGCGCATATTGATGCAAGTGTATTTTAGCGCATATTGATGCAAATGCTCAAATAAGGGTATGCACATCTCGAATTGAGCGTACAACACAAATAAGACAACATCATTTCCTATTAAATCAGTGTTTTACAACGTATAACATGAATTTTACAAAGAATAACACCAAAACTTGCCGCTCCTCGACTATAAGTGCTTCCTACTTAGGTACGTATCTTTATCCCGTCACATTAACTGCTAAACACTAATTTACGCTAATATACACCCATTTGCGCTGAGATGCGCTGATATGCGCTTCAATTTAACGTAAACCAGCGTATGTTACCGCATATTGATGCAAATGTCCAATTAAGTAAACTTTCTGGTATGCACAACTCCAAGTAAGCATACAACACAAAAAAGTCAACTTAGTTTCTTAATAAATCATTGTTTTATATCGTATAACATCGTATTTCCCCAAAAAAAGTACATAAACATGCTTCTATTTAGGTTTTTAGCATAAATTAACTGATTTGCGCTTACATTCACCAATTTGCGCTGATATGCGCTGATATGCGCTGATATGCGCTTCTATTTGTAACGTAAACCAGCGTATACTACCGTGTTCCAACGTATTTTACCGCATATTGATTCACATCTTCAAACAAACTTATTTTGCTTAACATGCAAGTTGATTAGTGTGATAACTTATCATGTTCGTATTCTTCTCAAATTGTATTCTTCACAAAACCCTAAATTAATTCCCCAAAAAAACTTTTACAAAAATTGCCAAAAAAATTCCAACATGCGAAGCTAAATATGCGAAATCCCTTACCTGGTTCTACAAAAAGTCGCTTGATTATGGCGGTGCTGTGATTTCTGGGTCGTCTTCGCTTTGCGAGTGCTAAGGCGTATGAGTTGGCGACGCGGCGACGGCTTTGATGGTTCGTTGTTTGGGAGCGTTGCAGTTGCGTGAGCTGCGGATCAGGACGGGATCGCCGGAGGGCTGGTCGGAGTTGAGGAAGAAGGGCGATTTTGGGCAGCAAACTGGAGGAGTGCAAACAACGGTGAAATATGAGTGTTTCTCAGTTATTTTACTTTTTAACTTTTTATTAGGGGTATTTCCGTCATAATTTTCGTTAGGGTGTTAGTTTGGCAAAGTTTTTAAAAAGGATGGTATAAATTAAAACCCAACTTTGACCGGTGTTATTTAACCTATTTTCTCCTAAAAGAAGTCTGATGGAACGGAATCAAGCCATTTTAAAAATAGAAACGACTCTCACCAATTTAGAAAATAATTTCTAGTAAAGGTTTGATGGATTATCAAAATTAAATGGGAAAAAAGATCTCAATGATTTATCCAGATAATTCTAGCAAAGCCTGGTAGATTATAAAAATCCAATGGATTTAGAGAGAGTTGGCTTTAAGCATGAGTCTCTTCAATGATGATGCCTGCAAACACTCCAGATATGGCCCTTTAATTGTGCAAATAATATGATGTCAACAAGAATAAAACTGAAATATGAAAAACGTCTAAGGGCTTGATTAGAAAAACTGTTATGAATCAACTACTGGGGGAGGAACCCCCAGCCCTTTATTTATAGGCATGGTAGGAGAGTACAAAGATAGAATACATTGATATGAGCGTATCTCAAAGATACCCGCAATCCTAACCGACTCCGGTTATTTCAATTCACAACACTCCCCCTTATCCAGCCATAGGTGTGGACTCTGCTCAAGAGTACTTCGGGATTCTGAGCGTAATAAGAGTCTCACATGGGGTGGATACTTCGGGATCCTGAGTTGGTGAGGTTTGCCTCGTTAAAACCTTTAGCTATGGAAAACCCAGTGGGAGAAACCATAGTTAAGGGAAAAGAGTACAAACGCTCTTTAACTCCCCCTGATCTGTGCAAGTGACTCTGCTCATGAATACTTCTGGATTCTGAGCGTCACAGAGGGGTGGATACTTCAGGATCCAGAGTTGATGTGATTTGCCTCGTTAAAACCTTTGGCTATGGAAAACCCAGTGGGAAAAACCATAGCTAAGGGAAAAGAGTACAAATTCCCTCAACTCCCCCTGATCTGTAAAAGCTCTTAGGCTTTCAGATCTCTTAGGCTTATCTCATCACTCCTATTTACAACATTCCGAAAATATACACAGATTACAAAGTTATTGCAATTAAGTAGCTGCTGAATCCAGAAACTCTGGAGAGGTGTGCTAAGTATCGTCGCCTCGGATGATGTCTTCAGACTATGTGGTTAGCTTCACAATACCAGCTTCTATCCCAATCGTCATTGGGATGTGATGTACCAGCAGGCGCCCTCAAGTACACCATTGGTGTGGTGAGGATCTCGGAATGATAGGAAGATGTCGCCTTCATAAATTGCTTTGCAGATCTGCAGGGGATGTCCATCCCACTGTGGGTACCCGTTCTGTGATTTCTCAGCATAGGGACTGGACCTGAAACCTGCATTTGCATGAACATTGGAGGATGATACTTCATTTTGTAAGCCCGAATCTTTTGACCCTTGGAGGAAGCGCAGAAGGCTTAACTCCGGTCTAATGGCCCTTTTTAGGTGCCAACTATCTCTGGCTAATGAGTTTACTGCAATTGCTGTATCGGGACGCATGCAGTTAGCCAGGAGTGCCTGATTGCACTTAGGTAAGGGACTTTGGGACCAGTTATATCATCCCCCTCTTCCAGCGATCGGAAGGGTTCTTTTTGTACATCCATTGAGTATACCACCGTAGGTGTACTTTGGATGACAATGGTCCTTTTAATTTCTCCAACGCACTTCTGGGCGTTTATAACAGGATTCTATGAGCCATGACTTTATATTTGCCTAGGTCTTTTTATTTCATGTTTAAAAGTCAGGCTTGTACATTTATTTCGGTTTTCTCTTCAGGCGATCCGATGAGATGTTAGTTGTCTACAATTAAGATCTCTAATCCTGTTCTTTGCACAGATGCAAAGACAACCTTCAGTAGGAATCATTGACTTGTCAAGTGATTCTCTTGGTTGTACATTTATTTATTATACTTATTGTTTTTCTTGAATAGACGTCCCGAAGTTTATTCAGGCATTTTAAGGAAATGTGGAAATTATCTTTACAAGATATCCACGAAGGTATGCCGTCACAACATCCAATAACAGCATATCCAAAATTTTCATTCGCCAAATCGTAAGGTATTCGCTTTTGATAACTTAGGGAGACTGATGCATCATTTATGAGACATGCTCATTTGAATTTGTTCGATCCCTAGTTTCAGCGAAATTTTCCTTGGGCTATAGGTTGTACCGTATAGCATACGATCTTGTATTTATTTTTCTTATGTTTGCAATACTTTGTTTTATCCACATGTTTGACACCTTTTGGTGTCTGGACTTCAGGTCCGAACATTTCACGTTTCATAAGTGAGTCCAGCTCATCTTTTATTGCCACGTTCCACGTTTGGCCAATCTCTACGTTTGCCTTCTAGCAACGGAGTGTGGAATGATAATTTATAAACATCATCTCCATTGTGATGTATATGACAATATGATACATGAATACATTGTCGACAATTTATGTTCTATCTGTCCAACACCTCCCCAGTACGTACAAAATTTACTTAATTTCACTTTTTCCCGGCAATTCCTCTGCAGTGGATTCCGGGAAGGGTGATGGTGTGGACAGGAGCTCATTGTCCTGTGGTAGTATTGTCTTAAGGTCTCCAGGAGTTTCTTGTCCTAGGAGCCTGGTGGTCTGCCTCTTTTCTGTTGAGGATCAGCCACTTCTGCTGCTGCTGGATTGCATCCATTCTTGGGGATGTCAATCCTAGCTGGAGTTTTTGCAGCAGTGATGTGTGATCTGACAATCTTCTGGTTGTCAGTAAATGAGTCCAGTAACTGGTGAACATTGTTCTATGTGTAGAGGATCTTCAGGATCTCATCTTCACATTATTTTGTTACCGGATCATGGTGGGTCAAACTTTTTGTATCCCACGTTATAATTTTCTTCGCACCAGATTTCTCAGTGTCTGGGCCTATTTTGGGGAAACTCGTCTCATCGAAATCACAGTCTTCAAGATGTGCCTTAAATACGTCCCCCGTTTGGGGTTCTAGGTATCTTATAAGTGAGGGTGAGTCAAACCCTGCATGGATACCTAGGCGACGTTGAGTACCGTTTGGTCCTCTTTGGTGGTGCAATGGGGATTTAAGACTGCGCGACCGAAGATTCTCAGATGAGAAATGTTCGGTGGCATTCCATATGCAAGTTGCATTGGAGACTCTGACCTCCAGAGGGTCTTATTTTCATTTACGATGCAGCATGCAGAGTTTGCATGTCCCCATGCATCCATAGGCAATCGGGATTTAATGGACGTTCAGTCCATTGGAGTCTACTTTTCAGTGACTCTGCCGACCCATTTTGGGTATGAACATGCGGCACTTGTATGTTCATTTTCAATTCCCGTTGATTGGCAGTACTCTTGAAAAGACTGGGACGTATATTTCCCAACATTAACCAGACTTATTTACAACATTTTATTGTTTGGGAAATGTGCCCGCAACATTTTTATTTTTGTGCCAATAGCTTTGGAAAAGCTAAGTTGCGGGTCTGTAGTAGACACACGTACGAATATTCTGAGGATGCATTTATCAGTACAGTGAAGTACTGAAATAGCCCACTAGGGGTGGTGGATTTAGCCCACTAGGGGTGGTGGATTTTATCCACATCTATCTCCTTGTATTCTTTTTGAGGAAGTGTGGAGATTCTTTTTCAACTTATCGTGGAGATGGCCTTGCAATTAGTTTTCCCTTATAGTAAGGGATGCGAGGGATTTTTTCCCTTCTGAAGAATCTTCTGGTTCTTCAAGTCATACCCATGGGATAAGATGCGATGCATCATCACAAATCCAGGGTGGCCAAGTCCATCATGCCGGAGTAAAAACTCAGCTGATGTCAGGCACTTCAGGTGCTCCGTTTAATTCTGCTTCCTTTCTCCGCATCTTTTTCATGAAAAGACGTATACGTCTTTTACAGCATGCGATCTTCTGAGACTTTCTCACCACACAGCTTCAGGTGTGAGGTGATGCTAAAAAGTGCTGAGTTGTACTCAGCAATGGACTTAAAGTCCTGCAGTCTCAGGTTCTCCCACTCGTATCGTGCCCTTGGGAGTATAACATCTTTCCGATGTTTATACATGTCCTCAAGGGTAGTCCATAGTTCAAGTGGATCTTTGACCGTAAGGTATTCAGCCGTTAAGGTCTTGTCCACATGGAGGCGAATATAGATGATGGCTTGCGCCTTCTCTATATCGCTAACATTTTCTTTTTCAGCCATAGCAGCAATGAGGGACTTTGCCCGTAGGTGAAACTTTACATCTAGCTGCCAGCTTAGATAGTTTCTACCTGATGCTTCCAGTACTTCGAAATTAATGCTTGCAATTTTAGCCATTTATCTAGCGGAGCACAAAATGCATGAATTAATATTTAATCAAAGAAAACATTTTCATGCGGATGCAATATTTAACGAAAAGCTAAACGTGTGGATCGGTCAGTCCCACAAGAAAGAGTCCAAAAGTCCACAGTCCAAATTATACAAATTTGCAACTTGAATAAAATGAAAATACAACTTTGGAAACCCCGTGGGTCTCATATGATATCTCTATCTTCAAGCGTGGCCTCCGTCTCCATGGAAGTTGGTCTTCTTTCTTTGACATTTACATAAATTCCTCACTACAATTTCTCTCAAAAATAAAAGAAAAGTGCGGAAAATAAACTGTGGGACTAAACGGTCGATCCAAAAAACCACATTTAGCAATTCATGCAGAAATATTGTGCTCATCAACATTTTCATCAGATATTTTCATCACAGGCATCACATGCATTTAATATTCGCAGAGATGGATAAATAATTTAATCACTTAATAATTATTGGACCACTGGGCAACGTCATGCACCGTTAGGTTAGGTTACTAACAGCAGAGCGGTCGCAGGATCTTCCTAATTATTAAGTTTTAAATACAATGCACAACCACGCATATAATATCCACAGAATAAGCCTAGTGATGTAAAGCATCTAAAGATGATTTTACAGAAAAATCATTACGATGCAAGGGTTGAAATGAATGGGTTTAATCAATAAAATTGAATAAGAGCCCAAAATTGGCATTTTCTTTTGTATGAGGAAAGCAGGTTCCCTCATCATCCCAAAAGCCCCCCAAGAATCCCCAAAAAGTCCTCGCATGCCCAGTATTTGTCCCGTAATTTACCGTGATTTTTCACGAATGTTTTGCCCTCAAAACCCCCTTTTGAATTAATTTTTAGGCTAGCAAGTAGCCTTTTGAGGCTTGTTAATAGCCTTTGCCTCCCCCATTTTTTTCCAGATAAAACAGCCTACGGGCCTGAAGCCCGCAGTCGGCCTATGGGCTTCAGGCCCATAGACCCTTTTCTTTTTTTGGAAGAAATCTGACTGTGGGCCTGAAGCCCGCAGCAGGTCTGTGGGCTTCAAGCCCACAGACTTTTCTGTTTTTTTTTCTTTTGAAGAAATCGGCATGTGGGCCTAAAGCCCGCAGCCGGGCCTGTGGGCTTCCGGCCCATAGGCTTTTCTGGATTTTTTTTACTGTGCAAACCTAATTTGCAGGGGGAGGGCGCCGCCGCCGCCCCCCTGAAGGGGGGGCGCAGCGGCGATCCCGCCGCCCCCCCTGCAGGGGGGCGCGACGGCAGGGGCCGCCCCCTGCAGGGGGGAGTGGCCGGCGGCGGGCCGCCGCCCCCCTGGAGGGGGGGAGCGGCGGGGGCCGCCCCCCCCGACGGGGGGGAGCAGCCGGGGGGTTCCGTCGAGGTTGGGGGGTTTTCCGGTGACGGCTAGCCGCCGGAGGGTTCAAAAATTAGGGTTTTGACCCTAAAATTTGGGTTTTTGGGATGAACGGTCCGTCGTTTTTAAGGCGACAAATAATCCCCATATCGATCTTGCGAGATCTAAGGGAGGGGCAATCATACGTATGATTTAAAATATCGTTTTTAGTATTTTTACCTCTATATCCGTCCTTCGGATATAGCGACGGTTGCTCGAAGCCCTACGCGGATGAAGACGCTCGATTTGAGGAAGCCTTGCACCGCGCTCGTGGATCTCCCGTCTCGCCTTCGCCTTTGCCTTCGCCTTCGCCTTCGCAACGAACGGAAAAAAAAATTTGTGGGAAGGAAAAATTTAGAGACTCGTGCTGATAACGTGTTATGAATCAACTACTGGGGGAGGAACCCCCAGACCTTTATTTATAGGCATGGTAGGAGAGTACAAAGATAGAATACATAGATATGGGCGTATCTCAAAGATACCCGCAATCCTTACCGACTCTGGTTATTTCCATTCACAACAAAAACTAGAATAAAGTTGTCCCTTAGATTATAACTGTATAAAATGGAAACAGTTGTACGTGTGTGTACTTGTAGTCTATTTATATGAAATGCAAGGATACTTTATCGGTAGACGATAAGTGCTTATTTATCATACTAAATAAAAACTGACAGTTTTTTCCTCATCTGAAACTTGTCACACAAAAACTCCTGTAAGTTGAGAGTTAATTGCCCAACTGTAACGTAGTGGAAAGAGAAGTTTTCAAAAATAAAATGATGTAGCTTATAAGTAAGATAAGTGCTTGATGTAGCTCATATTGTAATGAATGATTGAAATTGGCATATCATTTGGACTTTAAACTCCATTAACTTGGTATAAAAGCAAATATACGGTCACTATTAAAAAGTAATGAATGACAACAAAGAAACTATCACAAAAACAGGTATATATTAGAGACAACAAATTAAAACCTGAAGATCAGTATATCAACATGAAACTACTAAAGAGAGGAAAATAATTAAAAAGAACTTTTCAGCTCACCTCTTTTGCTCCGGGGATTTCAAAGATGGAGCGTGGGCTATCATCCGATATGTACATAGCATATGCGGAATCATAAACAATAATCGATCCATTGTCCTTGGCAAACTGAACCAATTGGGTCAACTGCTCTCTGGATGCCGTTGCGCCAGTTGGATTATTTGGTGAACAGAAGAAAATTATATCTGTTCTTCTGACAGAGGATAAATCAGGAAAGAAACCATTCTCAGGTGTGCATCTCATGTACTCAATGTTTCCATACTTCTCAATATCCTTCTGGAAAAAGGCAGTTTGTCCCATAATAACGCTTGAATCCACATATGCCTGAAACATAAGTCAACATATAGCAATATAAAAATAAATCCAAAGTCACATATGCCTGAAACATAAGTCAACATATAGCAATATAAAAATAAATCCAAAGTCAGATTGTTAGTCACAATCTTGTCAAGACTCTCCAAGTGTGAGGAACTAGCAAGAACAATAATGACAATGATACAAAAACAATATTGTTAGAAATTGTTCTGCCAGAATCAAGGTCAATATGCAGACTAGACTATTTGCACTTGCCAGCAATTACAGCAGCAGAACAATCAAACTAAAATGATATGTGACAATATTGGTAGTTGCCAGACATAGGTGTTAGGAAATGAATTATAATGAAGAAGAAAACACTTACAGGGTATGATGGATCTTGCACTGCTATCCTTGCATTGGCACCAAAAAGAAGCTGCATGAATTAAAAAAAGGCAGGTCAATGCAATTGAATGAGGTCCCATTGAATATCCAAGAAGCCTGAAGCAAAAACGAAAAGGTTTTATATTCCGATTACTGGACAGATTCATCAGATATGAACATCAAGTGATTAACAATTTTGTCCAACAAGGTGCATCTAATTATATTAGCAAGCAGTATTCTGAATGCTACTTCAATAGTATACAAAATGGAAGTAAATAAATTGAAATCACAAATTTAAAGATTGAACCACCACCTGAAGACGAGAAATATCACATTTTGCTCCATCTGAGACAAATATATCGGTTTCCTCGATACCAAGGCCTTCATAATAGGTTGATGCAATAGCTGTTCTAAGTTTCTGTACCACGAGCAAACCCAATGAGAAAAAAATGAGATCATAGAATAGGCTGGTGGTGTTAATGGGCTTTGTTGAGGGATACAGAGTGGGTGGAGGGCCACTGGGAGAGGGGCTTGATGCGATTTACCCAGGGGGAGCGTTCGACCCATTGGGCCTTGCTGATGACCCCGAGGCATTTGCAGAGTTGAAGGTGAAGGAGATCAAGAACGGCCGGCTGGCAATGTTCTCCATGTTTGGATTCTTTGTGCAGGCGATCGTCACCGGCAAGGGGCCAATCGAGAACCTGTTCGATCATTTGGAGAACCCGACGGCAAACAATGCCTGGGCTTATGCCACCAACTTCGTTCCTGGCAAGTGAGGTCGGCGAATCCAAGGATGTGTAACAGCATGTATGAGGAAAAATTGGTTCATGTCTAGTCTTTGCTGATGCAATCTTGATTGTATGATTTGCTCACTTGAGGATCTCTAGTGATATTATGGCAGAAGGCCAGCTGGTCTTGTTGATGTAATCGTTGTTTGTATAATTTGCTCACTTGAGGACTTCCAGTGATAACAAGGCAGAAGGCCCAGTTTGTTCATGTCTGGCTGTTGCACTGGAGCTTGGGAGTGACAAGCAAATGATTATTAACCGCAGGTAGTTCATGAGTGATACCATTATACATAGGTACACCAGACGATCAAATGTTGGTATTCATATACGCAGTAAGCAGTACATAATATGGGATCAAGATTACTTAATTATCCAGCGGATGAAAGGGAAACGCTATGCAAGGTAAGCTGCTGGAATGCAAAACTGACAACATTTTAGATGCAGCAATCACAAACGATATGACAGAAACACGGATGCATAACAAAAGTATCTGGTTCCGAATACCAAGGATCGTTCAAACAATCGTCTTGTAAGTCATTCTTTCATACCTCTCCAGAAAAAAACACGCCACAGAATTAAGAACGGAAATACATCAAATATGATGTCGCTTGCTAGGCCTAAAATGCCAGACAACAAATATCAATGACATCGCAAATCTCCTTCCACAATTCGGAGGATACATGAACTTCTGCAAACAGTGTGCTCTTGCTCACTTGTAGAGCTGCTCCAATCTTCTGCAAGCTTCAAGAACAGTTTCTCTGTGACCAAAGGCGCTGACCCTGATGAAACCTTCACCACCTGGCCCAAAACCGCTGCCAGGTGTTGTGACCAGGTGTGTCCTTTCAAGAATCTCTCCAAATACATCCCACGAGCTTTTACCAGGAAAGTGGACCCACACATAAGGAGCATTCTTCCCCCCATACACATTGAATCCAAGTGAAGTGAATGTCTCGACAATCATCCGAGTGTTTTCTTTGTAGAAGTTGACGACGTCAGTCATGGCCTGCAAGAATGAAGTCATTCAGAAAGATGCCATACATTGTCCTCCCCCCCCCCCCCCCCCCCCCCCCCCCCCCCCCCCCCCCCCCCCAATAAACTGCAGTTATCCAGAAGCTCACCCAACCTTTAGACCCTCAGAAGAAAGGGATGCAAGACCCCCAGCTTGAGCAATATTGGATGCACCATTGAAGCAAGTGCAAACTATGCGATTGAAGTCCTTGGCAACAGGGAATCCATCAGAGAACAGCAGCTCCTTTGGAACCACCGTCCAGCCAAGCCGAACACCCGTGAAGCCGGCGTATTTAGAAAGGGATGCAGTCTCAATTGCTACCTGAAGAAGAATAGCAAGGGTAGATATGTGCCCAATATATTACAAAATCTTTAAAAGCAAATGTGAACACAAACTAAGGTTAACGAGTTGAGATCCGTATGTAATAGTAAATGCAAAAGTTTTGGTGTTGTTGGATTTGGAGATTTTTTTTAGACAATAGAAAGACAATCATGGAGGTCCGCTTCAGCACTAGACCCACTGTAGACTATTGTCAATGCTGTTACTACCAGTACCGTAAATGTTTTTCCCATTTTTTCCTATTCTAATTTGAATATCCATGCTGGACTGGAACTTGAAAGCCTATACTGAGCCAAGAGTTTTCCAGCGAGGGGCCCAGACTGAGGAGAACACGTAAAATCACCATCTGACTGAACTAAAAGTAGTCTGATGGAACGGAATCAAGCCATTTTAAAAATAGAAACGACTCTCACCAATTTAGAAAATAATTTCTAGTAAAGGTTTGATGCTTTATCAAAATTAAATGGGAGAAAAAATCTCAATGATTTATCCAGATAATTCTAGCAAAGCCTGGTAGATTATAAAAATCCAATGGATTTAGATAGAGTTGGCTTTAAGCATGCGTCTCTTCAATGATGATGCCTGCGACCACTCCAGATATGGCCCTTTAATTGTGCAAATAATATGATGTCAACGAGAATAAAACTGATATATGAAAAACGTCCAAGGGCTTGATTAGAAAAACTAGAATAAAGTTGTCCCTTAGATTATAACTGTATAAAATGGAAACAGTTGTACGTGTATGAACTTGTAGCCTATTTATACGAAATGCAAGGATACTTTATCGGCAGACGATAAGTGCTTATTTATCAAACTAAATAAAAACTGACAGTTTTTTCCTTATCTGAAACTTGTCACACAAAAACTCCTGTAAGTTGAGAGTTAATTGCCCAACTATAATGTAGTGGAAAGAGAAGTTTTCAAAAATAAAATGATGTAGCTTATAAGTAAGATAAGTGCTTGATGTAGCTCATATTGTAATGAATGATTGAAATTGGTATATCATTTGGACTTTAAACTCCATTAACTTGGTATAAAAGCAAATATAAGGTCACTATTAAAAAGTAATGAATGACGACAACAAAGAAACTATCACAAAAACAGGTATATATTAGAGACAACAAATTAAAACCTGAAGATCAGTATATCAACATGAAACTACTAAAGAGAGGAAAATAATTAAAAAGAACTTTTCAGCTCACCTCTTTTGCTCCGGGGATTTCAAAGATGGAGCGTGGGCTATCATCCGATATGTACATAGCATATGCGGAATCATAAACAATAATCGATCCATTGTCCTTGGCAAACTGAACCAATTGGGTCAACTGCTCTCTGGATGCCGTTGCGCCAGTTGGATTATTTGGTGAACAGAAGAAAATTATATCTGTTCTTTTGACAGAGGATAAATCAGGAAAGAAACCATTCTCAGGTGTGCATCTCATGTACTCAATGTTTCCATACTTCTCAATATCCTTCTGGAAAACGGCAGTTTGTCCCATAATAACGCTTGAATCCACATATGCCTGAAACATAAGTCAACATATATCAATATAAAAATAAATCCAAAGTCAGATTGTTAGTCGCAATCTTGTCAAGACTCTCCAAGTGTGAGGAACTAGCAAGAAAAATAATGACAATGATACAAAAACAATATTGTTAGAAATTGTTCTGCCAGAATAAAGGTCAATATGCAGACTAGAGTATTTGCACTTGCCAGCAATTACAGCAGCAGAACAATCAAACTAAAAGATAGGTGACAATATTGACAAGCATGTAGTTGCTAAACATAGGTGTTAGGAAATGAATTATAATGAAGAAGAAAACACTTACAGGGTATGATGGATCTTGCACTGCTATCCTTGCATTGGCACCAAAAAGAAGCTGCATGAATTAAAAAAAGGCAGGTCAATGCAATTGAACGAAGTCCCATTGAATATCCAAGAAGCCTGAAGCAAAAATGAAAAGGTTTTATATTCCGATTACTGGACAGATTCATCAAATATGAACATCAAGTGATTAACAATTTTGTCCAACAAAGTGCATCTAATTATGTTAGCAAGCAGCATTCTGAATGCTACTTCAATAGTATACAAAATGGAAGTAAATAAATTGAAATCACAAATTTAAAGATTGAACAACCACCTGAAGACGAGAAATATCACATTTTGCTCCATCTGAGACAAATATATCGGTTTCCTCGATACCAAGGCCTTCATAATTGGTTGATGCAATAGCTGCTCTAAGTTTCTGTACCACGAGCAAACACAATGAGAAAAAAATGAGATCATAGAGTAGTGCAATCATTATAAGATAATTTTAATACAGCAGTTTCATGTATAACATCAAATGAACTGTGGCCAGAAGATTTTTTTTAAAAAAAAGATAGAATATGGGACAGAGACATGAAATACAGTTCTGGAAAGTTGTGACTAGCCTAATACATGCATTCAACAAGGAAAACGGATTCTTTTAGATGAACTGCAGCTGATATTGTAAAATGGCAAAATCTACCAATTTAGGATTAAAATATCAGAATATATAGCTGCCTCTAGCTCTATACATCAACTGAATAGCATGCCTTGGAATCTGTCTAATCAAAGACCAAATTGATTTTTTCCTTCTGTTTTAATGTAATGGGAAACTGTTTGCAAATAGGCAATATCCCTTCAAATATCAAAAGATCCTCAAGGAAGCTAATTAATGCTAATTCAAACAACTGATAACGCCGATGGCCAAACGAAAACTTTAAAACAAAAAGGATCTGACCATCCTGTCTGGTTTTGTAGTCTAATATTGCAGGCAAGAAGTACAACAGAGACATTCTGAACTAAGATAACAGCATGGGGGAAGGGCAGGATTTCCAGCTCTGTGGCGGTGGTATAAATAATAGTTCTCTTTTAAATTAGAAAAATCATTGCATCCATATATATATATACACACACTAGTCATTACCCGTGTCCATAGGACACGGTTTATTTAAGATATTCACATCCTCAAAATTTTAGTCCCCCCCCCCAAAATTAAAGCACAATAATTGTTATGTAGTCCCCCCAAAAAAATAAATCATTTCATTTTCCCCCACCAAGAGTTTCCCCCCTAAAATACAAACTTCCCCCCCAATTGTTTCATATATTTTTCAAATTCAAACTTTTGGTGCCATGATGATAAAATATCTTTCAAAAATTAAATTTCAAACTCCCATCAAAATTTCAAAGCTCCCACTAAAATTCAAACTTCCACCTAAGGTTTCTACCAAAATTTTAAAATTCCAACTCATTTTTGTTTGTCCTAGTCATCCCTAACCCTTATCCTAGTAGGACATAATTCAAAATCTTCATCAAATATAGTATGTATATATATATATATATATATATATATATATATATATATATATATATATATATATATATATATATAGTGAAAAATGGAGAAGAGCTGACAGCGCTGGAAATTTTTCCAGCGCTGTCCGCATTTTGGGCGAGATAAAAGTATTTTTTTTTGAAAATTTTTTTTGCAGTAGTTAGATATACGTGTTAGGAAGCTCCCCACAAAATTTCAGCTCGATCCGACACCGTTTGAGCCTCCGTTCATCGATTTCAAAAACGTTACGCAAAACTGTGGACAGATTTGCGTAACGTTTTTGAAATCGATGAACGGAGGCTCAAACGGTGTCGGATTGACCTGAAATTTTGTGGGGAGCTTCCTAACACGTATATCTAACTACTGCAAAAAAAAATTTCAAAAAAAATATTTTTATCTCGTCCAAAATGCGGACAGCGCTGGAAAAATTTCCAGCGCTGTCAGCATTGGCCCATTAACCTCATATATATATATGTGAAAAATGGAGAAGAGCTGACAGCACTGGAAATTTTTCCAGCGCTGTCCGCATTTTGGGCGAGATAAAATTATTTTTTTTTGAAAATTTTTTTTGCAGTAGTTAGATATACGTGTTAGGAAGCTCCCCACAAAATTTCAGCTCGATCCGACACTGTTTGAGCCTCCGTTCATCGATTTCAAAAACGTTACGCAAATCTGTCCACAGTTTTGCGTAACGTTTTTGAAATCGATGAACGGAGGCTCAAACGGTGTCGGATCGAGCTGAAATTTTGTGGGGAGCTTCCACGTATATCTAACTACTGCAAAAAAAAAATTTCAAAAAAAATATTTTTATCTCGTCCAAAATGCGGACAGCGCTGGAAAAATTTCCAGCGCTGTCAGCATTGGCCCATTAACCTATATATATATATATATATATATATATGAGAATAATGGCTATCATACGCCATATGAGAGCCTCTCTCATACGCCCTCTCACATAAAAGCACCCAAGTATAACCAAGTACAAGCCCATGTGGGCTTGTACTTGATTGGTTTATGTGAGAGGGAATATGGGATAAGGTCTCATATGGCGTATGATACCCATTATATATATAGGGATTAATGGGTATCATACGCCATATGAGATAGGCTCTCATACGCCCTCTCACATAAAGCAACCAAGTACAACCAAGTACAAGCCCATGTGGGCTTGTACTTGGTTGCTTTATGTGAGGAGGGCGTATGAGAGCCTATCTCATATGGCGTATGATAGCCATTATTCTCATATATATATATATATATATCAATCTTTTAAGAATTCGATCACATGTTCAAAAAGAACATTTGAGTGCAATGAATAGAGTAAGACAATTATTACCAGATTGGTTTACAACGTGATAGAATCAATTACAGATAGATTACAGAAACATACGGCACAAGGCCCACAAGCTTACAAAATAGAGTTCGAAAGATTTTCCCATAGCTTCGATAGAAATGTAAGTAGAATAGTTGACACCATTACACCAACCTGGCGGCTGATGGTAGAAGTCTGAGAAACTTTTTCTTGGATTCCTCGCAAAGAAGAGTTGTGCTCCATGGCAAACCCCCCTTTTGATGGGAAAATGTTTGGACAATGACGAAGGCCATGAAGTTGTAGCTCAGTCATGCAAACTCTAATATGTCATATGCTACAATTACAATAAATTTTAGAAATCAGCTGGAAAATAAATAGGGGCTTTGCACTTATGTTGTCAAGTGGAGGTATCAATGGGAAGGCTATGAAATTGTAGCTAGGTCATGCAAACTCTAATATGTCCCATGTTAAAGTGACAATATATTTTAGGAAACATAGGGAAAATAAAGCGGGGCTCTTCACTGTTGTTGTCTAAGTGGAGGCATTAATGGGGAATCAATGTAACTGAAGGTAGTTTAAGGTCGGCAACAATTGCTTTAGACCAATTCGAGTTTTCCCTCTTTCTGCGACAATGCCAACCAAAGCAAATCCACCTTAAAACAAACCTAAGTATATCAAAAAAGTAAATCTCGGTCAAAATCATGCTGAGCAGACACTTCAGCAAACAATTCACAACTACAATGTCAAAATAGTTTAACAATAGCAACCGCCTTAGTTTACAAAAATTACCTTAAAATATTCATGAATTGAATAACACCATCCTAAACTTTCAAAATTCATCAAATCAACCCTCAACTTTCTCCAAATATTCATGAAAACTACATTCCGGCCTCTCACCGTCAACTAACTTGTCAAAAAAAGTTCTATCCTCAAAATACCCGTATTCCATATTTTATTATCCAACATTAAAAAATAATACTTACTGGTTTTAGATAGGTTTGGGTTTGCATTTAAAGAGGGAGAGTAGGAAAAAGGAGATGTAACTTAAAGGAAGGAGAGAGAAGTTACGATTTGGGTTGGAGTTAGGGCAGGTCTGGGTTAAGGGAAAGAGAGGGGGAAGAACAGATAAGGGGTAGTTTGGGATCAGATTTAGGGTGGGTTTTGGTTTGAGGAAGAGAGAAGAGAGTATAGACGTATTTGGTCAGTTTAGGACAATTTTGGTTTTGAGGGAGATGAGGAAAACGGGAGAATGAATAGGTTTGACTCAAATTTAGAGCAAAATTTGGCTTGGGTTGAGGGTGGGTTTGAGTTTGGTTAAAAGAGGACAATGGTGGGGACGTGCATGTATATTGGATTTGGGTTTGGTTGAAATAAGAAGAAGAATGAGGAGGAAATAGAAAATTAGGGCTAGGGTTTGGATTGATGTTTAGGGTTTGAAAACAATTAGGGTTAGGGCTTTGGGTTTGGAAGGAGAAGCACGAAGTAAAAATAAGCTTTTTAAATAAAATTATTTTATTAATAAAGTAGTTGAAATATTTTGTGTTTTCAAAAAAAGAAAGTTTAATTTTAGCAACTAAATAACAGCTCAATGGTTTATGCTAATATTATATTATTTAGTAGCAATTCTTGACAATCGTATAGTTATATGTGTGATGTAATATTAATTTTTTTTTAAAAAAATTATGTATTTTTTACATTTTGTATCTTCTTCATTTTAACATTCTTTCATATACATTCTTTACAATGAAACGTTACGTACCTTTTTTCATACCTCTTTTTCATGATGAATTTATTTTTACTATTTTTATGTTTAAATACATTTAGTTTTAAGTTTTTTTGTATTTTTATGAGAAATAATTGTTGACCCTTCTTTATTTATAATATATATAGTATGTGTTATCAAAATTATATATGATATTTATTGTAAATAAATAATTTTATACATTTATATATTTTATGACATATTACTTTAAATAAATTCAGCTTAAAATTTTCATCATGACATGTATTATACATTTTTACTAATAATTCTAAATAATAAATAAATTTTCAAATGTTAATAAAATTCTAATTTTTGACCACTTTTCTTATTTTTATAAGGTTATATTAAAAAAATTCTATTGATTTATTAATTTCTAAAGAAATTTACAAATTTTACTTATTCTCCATTTTAAAAATCAATTATATATTACGTATTTTGTAAGATTAGTTGGTATGATTATTATTATTTAGCTGTTTAGCTTAAATGTTTTCATACTGATATGTATTTTACGTTGATAATTCCTGATAATAAATGTTTGTAAAAGTTTAATAAAATCTTGATTTTTGAACAATTTTATTGTCTTATGATTTTTCAAATTTTTATGATTTTAAATTTTTTTTTTCTATTTTAATATATCGTTATGTTTTTTAAAATAAAGGGTAGTTTTGGTAAACTTGTCCAAAAAGTATAGGGTAGCAAAGAGTTGCAATTTATTTATAATTGTATAAGAAAGACATTTTGGTCTTTTTGCATTTTCCTGTAACACCGTACAAGAGTTTTGGTATACTTTCAAAGTTTAGGAGAGTTTTGATCAATTTTAGAAGTTTAAGTTAATAGTATTAAATTTGTGAACACTTTAAGATGGTTTTCATAAATTAAGCCATAGCAACTATCAAGTAAGGGAGTGTTTTAATTCACAAGATGCCAAAAGTTGCTTCTGAAAAAAGAAAGTGATAGCATGAAATGAGAAATCAAAGTAATGTGTACCTTTTCACCCTGTTCCGCTCCATAACCACTGTAACCCTCAATTGTTGATAATTCATGTGCTCTCTGCAACAAGACCAGGGAACATTGATTTTTAGAATCAAGCAGACTCCATTATTCAGTTATTGAACACTAAAGGCAGAAAAGCAAGCAATCTTCCAAAATTATAGCTAACACCACAATTTTTCCCGAAATACTCAATACCAGTATGTCTTAAAGGTGATAGTAACGCTTAGAAAAATGCAAGGAGATACCATTTTAGATGAAAGAGGGAGGGATAGGCTCAGAATAAGCCCACATTACTGGAGATAAAACCAATGTATTTGCCTATTTATTAATCAATAAAAATCCAACTTAATTAATAATACCCTTCTCAAAGGAAGTTTTCATCCTTTCTGCTGGACGTCAATAAATACATAAAACATAGTGATTATATTTATCTATAGCATTTACGGCAGAATTTCTATTACCAATACACCCATACATAAAAAAGTGATGACAACCAGCCAGACATAACCAAGTGATAATAAATATGACACAGTATAATATTAGCTTTTGCTCATACCAGAGGGTAGCCATATCATTTGAAAAATCAAAGTCATCCATCAAAGCCAATCACATAAACATGGCAAAACTTTATCAAATTTGGGAAGGCAAAAGCAACCTTTTGATGTGCACACAGTCATTGATTACGAAAGCACCAGAAGGTATAACTAAACAAATAACATAAAGTTTCAACTTGAATGTAATAATAGAAAAGAGGAAGCAGGAGATCCTGTAACTCTATTCACAGTAGATTACCGTAGCCATGGCAGATGTGATAACTTCTGGAATGGGTTCTGTAGTGTCACCAATACCAAGGCTTATCACTTGTGCATCAGGATACTTCAACATGTGGGCTGATCTTCTTCTTGCAATCTAGATTCAAAGAAAACAATATGGCCTATAAGAAAAAGCTACATACATACAGTCTTATAAAGCCTGTAACTTAAGGGTCCATGAATACATCTGAAGCCCAAAAATCATCCAGAGCAAATAATGTTTGAAAAGCAAAATGGCTGAAAACAGAAAGTATCATGTCTATGACAAACAGGCAAACCCTAGGACATATCTGAAGACAAAATACTGTATGCTATGTGACAGTTGACATCTCTCAGTACATGCAAGAATTGCAATGTAATATGATAAAATATCAAGATCTCAGGTAGAAAATTAACTGAAACTGTGATAAAAGTGCAAATTGCAAGCACTTCCTTTGCACTATGCTATCTTCCTAATTTTCTCGGTCAAATTGGAGTATGCTTGGAAGATGTCGTTGTTAGCTTTACAATTAACAAGAGAAAATAACATCTTACAATAGTAACATGGTAAAGGACTTGTATAATTAATGTACATATATTGTTTCTAAATCAGGTTACATTAAAAAGAGTAATTAAAAAAATCAATGACCATAAAACGTCTTGGTTCACTGAATCACTACTATAACAAGTATCTAAACCCAATGAAATGGCATATCACCCTAACATTACAAACACAACCAATCGGCACAATCTCAGGTTTGGCTCCCGCTCAAGAACCTTGTGTGGACAAGAACGGAATCTTGTGTGGACAAGAACGGAAGCTATTCCCAGCTTGTTCCATCTACGATTTGGCCAGTTGTGGGATAAGTACATTATATGTGACCTAAGAGTAGAGTTAGGTATGGTGTATTTTTCAGAAGCAAGGATGAATTGTTGAGGAAACAATCTTGACGGTTAGATTGCCCAAATAAGGGTCACATAGTCCCCTGACTCCCATTGTGCCCAAACCTAAGAGTGATGTTATAGCATAAGTCTCATATCTTAAAAAGGACAGAATAGCACTAAAATATGTATGAGAAAGTTTTCTAGCAATGAGAAAAACTGCAAATAATACAAAAACTACAATCATATTAACATTAGATTACTTTTTAAATAACTAATGTCAATACGATTGTAATCATATTAAGAAACCATAGGTTCATCAATTTTAACCAAAAAAACACATAAACTAAAATGATAAGGATTCTGAGAGTGGACCAAGCATGATGTGAGATCTATTAGAAAATAGTGAGGTATCCTATTTCAAAATCTGACAATCTCACGATTGTGTTATGAACAGTTTTACCAGAACACTTTTTAAACAAATTTTGCCATATTCGACATTAGGAGATGACACAATACTGGGAAACTCTTGAACCATGAGTCTAATATGACTAATGTAAAAAGTAAAAAAAAAAGGAAATATATTATCATTGCATTTGAGGGAGTGAATGGAAAAGCATAGAAAGATTACACAAACAGATTCATATGTGGAGACCAGAACAAGAAGAATATTAATGCTATGCTTACGTTTCTCACTCCCACTGTCATCCAAAATCTTTCAAACTTTTCTTAACGGTTGACAAGTAAACAAGTCTGTTAGACAGACCGCATTGTTTCTGACATTCTAATATATTTCCACGGCCCCATTTACTACTTTCTAAAATATGTTGTGTCAGATGCTAGACACTTAGAAACTTGATACCACCAAATACATTGTTAATCATAGGGTCTCGTTGGTTTGGATAGTGAATCACACATGAAGATCCCTTGGCTTCCATTACATGTTATGCTTGCAAATTTAAAATGATGTAAAGCTATGAATACATCACCCAACTATATATATTATATAAGAATACAACAACTGAATACTGCGTGATAAATTACCTTTTTTGCATTCGTTTTTTTATTTACTGTGTGAATCAATTTGCTAGCACTTGAAGGAAAAATAGAACTATGAGAAGAATAATAGACCATGCAGAATGTTGCTGAAATCTAAATACACGCAATGAACCAAAAAAGAGGAGAATGGACAGACTCCTGTCTTAATCAGATTGTTGAGTAGAATCACTTAAAAATGACATGCCTGCAAGTCACTTGTTTTGCTTATGGGCAAACCACTGATAGAGCATAACATTCCATATCATATACCATTTTGCAGATAGATACCTAATGTGCAGCAGACCATGAGTCATACAGCTCCGAGTTACAGTTATTGTTAATATCTATGAGGTACATGTAAAGGTTTGTATGCAATGTAATAAAAACGGATGTAGATTTCTACAGTTGATCATATTTACCGGTGAAAACTATATAAAATACGGCAACACCTTACACACAAGCTCATGCCTCAGCATGAAATAACAAATCTAGCCGCCTCCTTACTTCAATCCCTCACATACACATAATAGGTGCTACCATTGTTTACATAAAAATAAAAAAGAGAGAGAATGATATTCTAACCTCAGGGAACAGATAACCAGCTTGAAGTTTTGCCATATTTGCATTACGGGGAACATTTGTTGTATAAGCTTCACACCAGTGTCAACGAGTCAGTGCCATATAAAATAAGACTGTAATTTGGACAAATAAGTGCAAACATAAGAAATAGAAACAATCTCCAACAGAACTAATCAAGCACATAGTTAGGATCTCACTTCAATACATCATCAGTCCAAAACTAAAAATAATACTTTTAAAAAAATGTGGGGGAGTGGTGGAATTCATGAGTTGTCCCTAATTTATATGATATACTGGTCATTTGGTTGTGTTCATGTTGTTGAATTGTTTGGAAATGTGGTCATTAAATATATAAATGACAACACATAAATGACAACGATTGTTATTAGTATATGGTACATGAAATTCATTATTTCAATAGTATTACTCGTGTTCCCTCAAACTTTACCACAACTATCAAAATGCCAAACAACCCCAAAACATTTAATTGTGAGCTTACTTCAGCAGAAGACCAAAATGGCTCACCTAAGCCTAACACGTTTAATCTCAAATTTTAAACCCAAATTCTACAATCATAAAAACACTAAAAGCTAAACCTCCATAATCCATAAAAAAAGCTGCACTACTTCTCTGTTCTATTCTGGCTATAATCATAAAATACTGCAATCTTCAACTCCCTGCAACATCGCCATCCCAAAATTACATTTTTTAACACAACAAATCCATCACTAAATAAATAAACGCTTGATGTTTTTAAAATATTTATATTCTAGTGTTTGTGGATGTGTTCTGTTGGACTACGGAGCTCATTTGTGCCTAATAGGTTAGCGATTCTATCACCTTTTCCCACATCTAATAAAATTTGAACGACACTGGACTCCGAGAATGACAACAAGTCCATCTCTTTGTCTATAGTTTCATCGCACCGGATATTTGAAATAGTAGAATTTTACACGAGGATGACGATCTTAGGGCTTTGTGATGCAAAAGATTGCATTTTCGTGAACAGTAATAGCCGAATTAGCATAAATCCATGACCAAATAAAGACAAACGAACTTTGTTCCTATGAAGAATTTCATCGAACAAGTGACTGACAGCACCAAAATGGCAGGCGAAAAAAAATAGAATCTTACTGATGGGTTTGTCCATCTCGGGCATGGCCACGCATTTGACAATCCCGCTGTTTCTTCTCGACGAGAAATAAAGCTTTGATTTTGATGACGACGATCTGCAGACATCCAAGAATGAGCCCCATAAAATCACAACAATAGAAGGAGCGCGGGCAAATAAGTGTGAACCTGGAGGCGATGTTAAGACGGCCATGAGATAAGAATGAGGAGCGGTCCGACGAGAGAGACGGCGACGAGATCAGCAGCGCGGCCGACGGCATCTTTGAGCTGAAGTTGCTATTTGTTTCGTGAAAGAAAGAAATCTCGTTCGAGGGTAAATCCGAGCCGTCTTTCTACCAAACTCTAGGGCATTTAAGGGTAAATCCGAGTCGTCTTTCTACCAACCCATTTGTTTTAGGGGTTGATAGAAAGACGGCTCGGATTTAATCTTGAAAAATGAACGGTTGAGATAAAAGTTAGAGAGATTTTTTTGGGATAAAGCTTAAATTTTGGATGAAATGAAATTTTTTGAAACATTAACCCATTATTCGGAACCGAGAGACATCGTTTCTTTTTTTGATATCGTTTTTCCAAAAAAAAATGGAAACCACGGGCCAAAAGACCCCTATCTCTGTCTTCTCTCTCTCTCTCTCTCACTGCATCAGACCTCTATCTTTTGATATCAATGGTTCGGCCTTTTTCACGCGACGTTGTAATTAGCGCCTAGTTGGTTTGGGAAAAATCTGACAAGGGCTCACCATATGACGACGACTTCGAGTCAATTGAATACTGCAAAGCAAGCTGGCACCAGAGGGGTTCGAACTTGATTGTTAGTTACCCACTTGAGGGATATCTATAATATAAGCCTTCATCCATGTCCCCCAAAAAAACAATTGATCTGTCAACCAGCTCAGTAATAATCAAGAGCATAAAATGAATTTTTGGGGACATGGATTGTCACTTAAAAAATTTTATGCGGCCAGCTAATTGATCTACAAATGAATAAAATTTGAAGTGACAAAGCAAAACGGTTGATCGGGGGCAAAATGAATTAATTTGCGGCCAGCTAATTAGGGCCTGTTCTTTTGCACGATTCCGTGAGAAAACCCTCTGAAATTTCACTGTTCACCCTCTGACACTCGCTTTCCACGCTCAACTTTCCTTGGGCTGTTCGTTTCTCGCCATCTTTCGCAGCTCGGAAAGGCCAACGTGGCCGTGGCAGGGCGGAATCTCGCTGGCTTGGGGTTTTCATCTCATTTTTCTGCGATTACAAGCGATTCCTTGCGCTTGTGGGCCCCGCTACCCTCTTCCGCCACTCGTTGCGCGCTGCATTCTTTTTTTATATATTTATTTCGGTTGCAAATGAGATTTGGATTAATGTGGGACCCACATCAACTTTCCACCTCCAACTTTCAACAACCAAAAGAACACACTACACGGAGTGGGACTCACCCCAACTTTCCAACTCCACAATCCAACCCCATTTTCCACCAAAAGAACACACTACACATCAATTTCTCTCTCATCAGATTCCACACTCCCTCAACTTTCCCATTTATACTTTCCTACAAAAGAACATGCCCTTAGCAAAGCAACGGCCAGCTAATTGATCTACGGCAAAATGAATTGCCCAATTAGAACATACCATTATATCCTATTAAAAGCCATTTGCTCCCTTTAATTCCTTCCACCAAAGTCTCTTGCTCTCTCTTCCCTCTCCCCTCTCTCGATTTTTTGTAATCCTCAAATTTGCCAAACCCTAATTCTCAGTCACTATGGAGCCCAAGGCCAAGAAGAACCCTCGGAGAAGAAGCGGGTGGCTACCGAGAACTCGAAGGTAGAGCCCAAGGAGAAGCCATCGAAGGCCGAGAAGACTCCCGTCGGTATGAAGCCCAAGACCGAGAAGCGACTGCCATTGAAGGACAAGAACAATAAGAATTGCATTCTTAGTTGTGGCGATTGTAGTTGTTACAAAGGGTTTTCGAAATTATTACTGGCACATCATATTTTGTTCAAGTTTCCTTCCATGTTAATTTAATCTATATTCATCGAAGAATTAACCACTGCAACCTTTCTCAAATTAATCTTTTAATGGGATTAACATATGTTCTTTTTGATTAATTTATATTTGTTTGTTAACGTTTTCATGTTAACGGTTTCTTTTAGGGCCTGTTCTTTTGCGTTTAAATGTTTGTGAAAGTGGAAGATTCCACTATTCCTCCCACTATTCACTCATTTTCATCCTCAGTTTCACTCATCCTGTTCTTTTTTGTTGGCTTTTTTGACTGTGAAAGTTGCTGACGTGGCCACAAAACACACACAATAAAGTTGTGTGGGACCCACAAAAAATTCCAACATCCATATTCACAACCCACTTTCACCCAAAAAAACACAATACTCACTTTCACCACACTATTCACAACTTCAACCAACCCAAATTTAAACCCAAATTTATAGCAAGAGGGGTTTGAATATTTTGCAGAATTAATCTCCTTGGGACATTGGGGCAAAAGAAAATGTTTTGCAAAATTAATTATGTTCTTTTTGAATTAACAAGGGACATTGGAGAAAAATAAAATAACTTACCTGATGCTCTATTCCATGACCTTTCAAAATTTTCATTGTTTCTGTTCAAAACATTAAACTTTATCTTTGTTTACTGAAGAATTAACTCATGCAGTTTGCTTGTGTTTGTGCGATAACTTGCGTTCGTTTAAAATATTAAATTTTACTTAATGTTAACGAACCTTGCAGATTGATAGTCTGCGGTGAACCTCCCGCAAATTTTGAAGGTTACTAAATTTACTTAACTAAATTGAAGGTTGCGTTTAAAGGTTAATTAAAAAGGCCGCCCCCGTTACTAAATTTACTTAACTTAATCTGTGGGAGGTTCAATTTTTTTAAACGCAAGGTTCACCCAGATCAATTTTTTTAAGCGCAAGGTTCACCCCAAAAACGAATAATTTTAATTAAGGGTGTGTTTGAATTGAAAGAAAATGTATGAAAGAAAAGTGAAATGAAAATGAAAAATAAAGAAAAGTGAAATGAAAATGAAATGAGATACTTTCTCATGTTTGGTTACCAAAGAAAATTTTGAAGAAAGTTGAAAGGAAAATAAGGAAATTTCTTCCATTATGTGATTAATTCAAAATAAAAAAAATTAAGAGGTGGTTTTGCTAAATAGTTTAAGAGGTGTATTTGCTAACTTTTTAAATAATTTGCTTAAAAAATTTAAGAATGTTGTGAATGGATATTTACTGGGTTGGATGAGTTATTGGGCCAACCCAAGTGTTTGGGCCCATATCTGTATAAGCCCACTTGTATTCTCCCCTTTGGCTATAAATATAGACCTGAGGGCTCTCCCCTCAGTAGTTGATTCATAACACGTTATCAGCACGAGCCTCTAAAATTTTTTTTTTCCACAAATTTTTTTTCCGTTCGTTGCGAAGGCGAAGGCGAAGGCGAGACGGGAGATCCACGAGCGCGGTGCAAGGCTTCCTCCATCAAGGGTCGTCATCCGCGTAGGGCTTCGAGCAACCGTCGCTATATCCGGAGGACGGATATAGAGGTAAAAACTCTAAAAACAAAGTTTTTAATCATACGTATGATTACCCCTCCCCTAGATCTCACAAGATCGTCATGGGGATTCATCGTCGCCTTGAAAACGACGGATTTTTATTCCCAAAATCAAATTTTTTTAGGGTTTTTGGATTTTTTCAAACCCTAAATCTAGACCCGCCGGCGGCCTCGCCGCCGCCCCCCCCCGCCCGCCCGCCACGCCGTCCCCCCCATAGGGGGGGCGGCAGCCGCCGCACCCCCCTGCAGGGGGGGCGGCGGCGGCCCCTGCCGCCGCCCTCCCCTGCAGGGGGGGCGGCCGTCGCCGCTCCCCCCCTGCAGGGGGGGCGGCGGCCCCCGTGGCCGCCCCCCTCTCTGCAGGGGGGGCGGCCCCCGCCGTCCCCCCCGCAGAGGGGGGCGACGCCCCCCCCCCCCCCCCCCCGTGCCCGCCCCCCCCCCCCGCAGAGGGGGGGCGACGCCCCCCCTCGGCCGCGCCCCCCTCTGCGGGGGGCGGCGGCCCCCGCCGCTCCCCCCGCAGCGGGGGGCGGCGGCCCCCTGGCCACGCCCCCCTCTGCGGGGGGGGGGGGGGGGGGGGAGGCGGCCCCCGCAGCTCCCCCCGCAGCGGGGGGCGGCGGACCCCCGGCGGCGCCCCCCGGATAAACCCTAAACCTGATTCAAAAAAAACGCAGAGCTGTGGGCCTGAAGCCCACAGCAGATCTGTGGGCTTCAGGCCCATAGAATTCAACACAAAAAAAAAAATTTATTCAGATCTGTGGGCCCGAAGCCCACAGCGGATCTGTGGGCTTCAGGCCCACAGATTTCCCAAAAAAAGCCAGATCTGTGGGCCTGAAGCCCACAGCAGATCTGTGGGCTTCAGGCCCACAGATTTTCATCAAAAACAAATTTTGGGGGGAGGCAATAGGGCTATAAATGTGCCTCAAAAGGCAACCTATTAGCCTAAAAATTAATTTAAAATGGGGATTCAAAGGCAAAATATTCGTGAAAAATCACGGTAAATTACGGGACAAATATCGGGCAGACAAGGGCGTTTTGGGGATTTTTGGGGGACTTTTTGGGATGACGAGGGAGACTTTTCCCTCTGACAAAGAAAATGTTAATTTTAGGCTCTTAATCAATTTGATTGATTAAACCATTTACTTTACAACCTATGCATCGTAATCTCTTTTACATGCTTTACATCTCTGGCAAAATTATGTGGATATTATTTGCGTGGTTGTACATTTTATTTAAAAACTTAATAATTAGGAAGATCATGCGACCGCTCTGCCGTTAGTTACCTAACCTAACGGTGTATGACGTTGCCTAGTGGTCCAATAATTATTAAGTGATTAAATATTGCTTTATCCTCATATGAATAAACTGCATGTGATGTCTGTGGATGAAAATGTCGATGAGCACAATATTCTTGCATGAATTGCTAAATGTGGTTTTTGGATCGGCCGTTTAGTCCCACAGTTTATTTCCCGCACTTTTCTTTTATTTTTGAGAGAAATTGTAGTGAGGAATTTATGTAAATGTCAAAGAAAGAAGACCTACTTCCATGGAGTCGGAAGCTACGCTTGAAGACGAAGATTTTAAATGGGACCCACGGGGTTTCCAAAGTTGTATTTTCATTTTAATTCAAGCTGCAAATTTGTATAATTTGGACTGTGGACTCTTGGACTCTTTCTTGTGGGACTGGCCGATCCACACATTTAGCCTTTCATTAAATATTGCTTCCGCATGAAAATGTTTTTCTGGTTGATTATTAATTCATGCATGTTTGTGCTCTGCTAGATAAATGGCTAAAATTGCAAGCGTTGACTTTGAAGTGCTGGATGCATCAGGCAGAAACTATCTAAGCTGGCAGCTAGATGTTAAGTTTCACCTGCGGGCAAAGTCCCTCATCACTGTTGTGACTGAAAAAGAAAATGTTAGCGATATAGAGAAGGCGCAAGCCATCATCTATATTCGCCGCCATGTGGACAAGACCTTAAAGGCTGAGTACCTTACGGTCGAAGATCCACTTGAGCTATGGACCGCCCTTGAGGACAGGTATAAACATCAGAGAGATGTTATACTCCCAAGGGCGAGATATGAGTGGGAGAACCTGAGACTGCAGGACTTTAAGTCCATTGCTGAGTACAACTCAGCACTTTTTAGCATCACCTCACGCCTGAAGTTGTGTGGTGAAAAAGTCTCAGAAGATCGCATGCTGGAAAAGACGTATACGTCTTTCCATGAAAAGGATGCGATACTTATGCAGCAATACCGTGAACGTAAGTTCACCAAGTATTCAGAGCTGCTGTCATGTCTTCTCATGGCCGAGCAAAACAGAGAGCTTCTTCTCGCCACTCACAATATGCGCCCTCCCGGCACTGTCCCCCTACCAGAAGCTCACCATACCTCTTCCTTCAAAAAGAAGAGGGACAATAAAAGAAAAGAAAGACCACAGAAAGGGGGACAACAGAAAAGAGCCAAGGGCCCACCACAGCAGCGCAAGAATGAAGGGAAGCGCAAGTTCACCTGGCGCAGGAATAATAACAAGAAAAACAATGCACCCCCACCCAAGAGGGACTGGGAAGACCAGTGCCACAGCTGTGGCATGACAGGCCACTGGTCTAGAGTGTGCAGGACCCCAGTGCATCTCCAGGAGCTTTATAAACAAAGCAAGAAAAAGAATGCTGAATCAAACCTGGTGGCTGCGAATAATGCAGTCAAATTTACAGCAAAAGACTTCGAGTCAGATAATCTGCTTGATTAGCATGTTATCATTTATCTTAGCATTTCTATTGTATGAACATTTTATTTCATGAGAGCTTTTATGTATCTTCAATTCTGTTGAATAAAATTTAGCTTTTCTGAATGCAAATGTTTACTCATCTTTTTTTAGATGGAATGCTCTCATGACTGCTTAGTAGACAGCGCGTCAACACATACGATCCTTCAACACAAATGCTATTTTCATAGCATTATCCCGTATAAGAGCCCTGTAAACACAATTTCAGGGCCATCGGACATAATTGAAGGGTCTGTGAATGCAACCTTGTTGCTCCCCAATGGAACAGAACTAAAAATAAAAGATGCACTTTACTCTCCGAATTCCAAGAGAAACTTACTAAGTTTCAAAGATATCCGTTTTAACGGATTCCACTTGGAAACAGCAAATGTCAAAGAAAATGAATTACTGTATGTAACGTCTCAAGAAAATGGAGTTAAAACCATTCTTGAACGCTTTGAGAGCCTCTCATCAGGTCTCTACCATACAAAAATTCGGAGAGAGGAAGCAAACCTGACGGAGCACCTGAAGTGTCCGACATCGGCCAAATTCTTACTTTGGCACGATAGACTTGGCCACCCTGGATCTGTGATGATGCACCGCATCCTAGCACAATTCCATGGGCATAACCTGAAGAACCAGAAGATTCTTCAGAAGGGAGAATTCCCTTGTGTACCCTGCTTTAAGGGTAAATTAATAACAAGGCCATCACCACTTAAAGTGGATATTGAGTCTCCTAGCTTCCTTGAAAGAATACACGGAGACATATGTGGACCTATCCACCCCCCTAGCGGGCCTTTTCGGTACTTTATGGTACTGATTGATGCATCTTCGAAATACTCGTATGTGTGTCTACTTTCAACCCGCAACTTAGCTTTTCCAAAGCTTTTGGCACAAATAATAAAGTTGCGGGCACATTTCCCAGACAACCAAATAAAGAAAATACGTCTGGATAATGCGGGGGAATTTACCTCTCAGTCATTCCAAGAATATTGCCAGGCAACGGGAATAGAAATTGAACATCCGGTGCCACATGTTCACACCCAAAATGGGTTAGCTGAGTCGCTAATTAAAAGACTCCAATGGATCGCACGACCATTGCTGATGAAATCCCAGTTGCCGGTGGATGCATGGGGACATGCAATTTTGCATGATGCATCACTAATAAAAATTAGACCCTCAGGAGGTCAGAGTCTATCCCCAATGCAACTCGCATATGGAACGCCGCCGAACATCTCTCACTTGAGAATCTTCGGCTGCGCAGTTTATATCCCCATTGCACCACCACAGAGGACCAAGATGGGCCCTCAACGTCGCCTAGGTATTTACGTAGGGTTTGACTCACCCTCCATTATAAGATACCTAGAACCCCAAACGGGGGACGCTTTCAAGGCACGCCTTGAAGACTGCAATTTTGATGAGACGTATTTCCCCAAAATGGGCCTAGACATCGAAAAGTCTAGTGCAAAGCAAATGTTGACGTGGAATACAAAAAGCTTGACCCACTACGACCCGGTAACAAGACAATGTGATGATGAGATCCGGAAGATCTTACACATCCAGGACACAGTCCATAGATTACCGGACTCGTTCACTGACAACCAGAAGATTGTCAGATCACACATCCCTGCTACGAATACTCCAGCTAGGATTGACATCCCGAAGGATGGATGCAATCCACCTGCAGCAGAAGTGGCTGCACCTCAACAGAAAAGAGGCAGACCACCAGGCTCCAAGGATAAAAATCCAAGAAAAAGAAAAATATCCGGAGACCTTGGGACGATACCCCCACAGAGAAACGAGCTCGTGTCCATACCCTCTCCCCTCCCGGAATCCACTGCAGAGGAACTGCCGGGAGAAACAGAAATATCACTAAATTATGTACGTATAGGGGAGGTATTGGACAGAAAGAGTACAGTCGTCGACGATGACTTCGCGTTTCACATTGCCATTCACGTCGCCGGAAGCGATGATGATTATGAACCACACTCCGTTGCTGAATGCAAACGTAGAGATGATTGGCCAAAGTGGAATCAGGCAATAGAAGCCGAGCTGGACTTGCTTCAGAAACGAAAAATCTTTGGGCAAATAGTCCAGACACCTACCGGTGTCAAACCTGTGGGATACAAATGGGTATTCGTCAGAAAAAGAAACGAAAATAATGAGATCGCACGCTACAAAGCTAGACTTGTAGCACAGGGATTTTCCCAAAGACCAGGTATAGACTATGACGAAACATACTCCCCGGTCATGGATGCGATCACATTCAGATTCCTGATAAGCTTAACAGCAAAGGAAGGCCTAGATATGCAGCTAATGGATGTTGTGACTGCGTATCTATACGGCAATCTCGACAAGGAGATCTACATGAAACTTCCTGATGGCTTTTCAATTCCTGCTGAACTGAAAGATAGACCTCGGGACGTCTATTCTGTTAAGCTACAAAGATCATTGTATGGTCTCAAACAATCAGGAAGAATGTGGTATAATAGACTCAGTGAGTTCCTTGTTCAACAAGGATTCACGAACAATGAAGTCTGCCCTTGTATGTTCATAAGAACAAAGGGAAAAGGATTCGTGATAATAGCTGTCTACGTAGACGATCTGAATCTCATCGGATCTCCCGAAGAGATCACTGAGATATCTGTAAGTGTAACGACTGGTTTTTGTACGATTGGATTATCAGTGTGTTTTGCTTGCGATGGTGGGTTCTCCCCTTGTGTGGTTTCCATTTCCATAGTTCTCGCTTTCATTCATCTCGTTGAGATTTCCTATTTTTCGTTTTCATTCCTTTTCATGCGATCTTCTAGCTTCTTCCTTAGAATCATTGAACTCGGAGTAAGTCACTCGTGACGAGCTTCATATCGATCATATCTTAGAGTATAAATCGATCCTAGAAGCCATAGAAATCTTCCCGAAGCTTCGCGCTTCGAATCGGCACTTTTCGTGCATGTTAGTTGGTTCAAGAAGATCGACCGACCGACTAGATTCCAATTTAGTCGGTCAGGAAATCAACTGGAACCGACTAGTTCATTCAATCAATTATTCAGGAGCTACTGTTTACTCTTAGTCGGTCTAAGAACAACCATCGACCGACTAGATGCTAAACTAGTCGGTCAGGAATCCTTCTCAGACCGACTAACTCTCATTTCCATGATCTCTCTCAGAATTCAGCCTTTAGTCGGTCAATGAACACTCACCGACCGACTAGTTCTCAAACTAGTCGGTTGACAAGCCTTCACAGACCGACTAACTCATAGTCCAGTTTTCCTGAGCGAGCTACTGTTTACTCTTAGTCGGTCTGCGTTGATCAACCGACCGACTAGTTCCCAAACTAGTCGGTCACCAATCCTTCTTTGACCGACTAATCAGCCCAGGAAACCCTAGTTTTGCCCTAGCCGCCACACTTTTCTATAAATACGCCCCAAACGTTTTCTTCTTCTTCCTCATCACCCCAAACCCTAATTTCTTCCCCATTAAGCCCCCTTCTTCCCCAAACCATTGATCCTTCATCCCAAGCTCATCCATCATCATCCAAACCCTCATTTCACATATCCTACCTCTCCTCAACCTTAAACCCTCATCAAATCCCCAAAAGCCTCATCCAAACCTATTTCTCCAGATTTTCCCCATTTCCAGATCTGAGCCGGATCGTTCTTCCGTCGCCGTAGTTCTCGGCGTCGTTCCTCCGCTTCTTCACGGGTAGTATTCTTCCTTTAAAAATCTCATAACCCACATTTGATGTTTTGAAACCCTAATAAAATGATTAATGATTTGATGATTGTTTCCCCATATCAGCGATCTCTTCCCGTACCTAACTTTTCGTGGTGTGGCTCGTTGAACGTCGTCCTCGGTGTTAGGCAAGTGAAACTTGCATCTCTTGAATTGGGCCATGTCTTAGGCCATTTACCTTGTTTTAGCGTAAAAGAGACTAAACGGTGAAAGGATAGCCGTTTAGACGCCATCGACCTAGCTTGACAACGAAGCTTGGTCCGTCACCCTCATCATGCTTGTATGTCACGTTTACTTTAAATTAACGGTACGCGAATATGTTCATGTCATTGCATTTTGCCTGTCACGTTTAAATTCGATTAACGGTACGCAAATATCTGTTCCTGGCATTGCATAGTGATTATTTATCGTGATTGCGTAGCACACGCTACAACATTATATTCTTGGCTCGTGTTCCAGAAGCGAGCTCAGTGAGTTGGAAATCCCAACGTTCGACACATATGGGTGGGGTAAGAGATAAGCGGACTGAGCCCCGAGTTGGCCTGATCCGCCACTCCGGCCAGCAGGTGGACTCTCTAGTGCACAAGTGATTAATAGTGATAGAGATAAGCGGCCTGAGCCACGAGCTGGCCAGCAGGTGGACTCTCTATGCACTAAGTGATAAACAGTAATAAGTGATTAATAGTGATACGAGATAAGCGGACTGAGCCACGAGCTGGCCAGCAGGTGGACTCTCTATGCACTAAGTGATAAACAGTAACAAGTGATTAATAGTGATACGAGATAAGCGGACTGAGCCTCGAGCTGGCCAGCAGGTGGACTCTCTATGCAATAAGTGATTAACAGTGATAAGTGATAAGTGATAAGTGATTCGTGAATTAGTGAATTGGTAGCTTTCGCTACATCGTGCGTGCTTGTCTCTCTTTTAAACTGCTGCATCAAACTAAACTGTCATGTCATTACTTAATATTATAAGTGCTAGGTTGCTAGTTTACCTTTCTTTCAGTTTCCTTGCACAAGTCTTTCCAGACTTGCTGACATGTGCCCCTCTCTCTTTTGGGTGTCACATGTTAGACCCAGAGCCAGAGCTTTGTTGCAGGGGACATGGTGTTGCGGATGCTGATGTTGCTGTGGTGGTGAGTGGACACCAGGGGCCTGTCTTGGAGACCGCTCGTGTTCACTTCTTTGTTTAGGTTTGCTGTTAGTTGTTGGTGCGTGGCACCCTTGTATGTATGTTATACTTTGTTGGCCATGTTTGGGCCTTAGACCCTTTTTCATTTAGCCTGGTGGCTTTTCTGTGATATTGTAATTTGTTTATGGACATTTGGAGATCCAATAAAATGTCGTCTCATTTCTCCTTATTATCATTGTTGTTTCGTTTCGCTTTGCAAGGACTTGCCATAATAAGTGTTTTTTTACGCTTATCAGACTTGGAGCTTCACAGCTTCAAGTTTGTGCGGACCTTCTCACGTCTCGCCTCCACATTTTTGGGAAGCGGAGCGTGACAGGTTTCAGTGGTGGCCCATGCAGGTCCATTTGCAAATGCGAACTATCGGAACAACGATAATAATTATAAAATGTCCATTAAATGAATTAGAACATCCAAGTTATAAGCCTTGAGTCTAGTTTTTAGCGTTCCTATGCCTTAAGTAGCTGGTAGACGTGTTAGGGCATCTGTCTCAGCTTAGTAGGAAACCCATTAGATCAGAACCCTAGCTAGACTTAGATAGACGTCTGTGCTTGCTAGTTAGGAATCCTTGATTGTTAGCCAGACTCCATGTTAGTGATTTGTTTGATTGTCTTAAGAGTTACCTTAGTGGTTCTCGCCTAGCTCTGGCCATGATAGACTCCTAGGATTTCTTTAGCCGTTCGCTTGGGTTCATCGATTTCGGGCCCAACAGAACATGATCTTGCTTCTCTTAGAACCTTCCTGAGATCTATATATTTTAACCCATTAGAAGCTTTAGTGTTAAGGTTCTCTTGGCCTTTAGTTAACCCGATGATTAGAACCCCCCCTGATTCAATCTTTCCTGGTCACTACACTTTGGTGTTACTGACCGTAGATCTTCATCATGGTTTTCTTGCATCGTGATTTAGGCGCATACAATTCACATAAACCACTTCCCTTGTCCTCAACCCACATGACCACCTCATTACAAGTATCCTTGATCTTTCAAATGTTTTCCGTTGCAAATCTTGATTCTTCCAAAGTTATTTTCGAATGCTTTCCTTATTTGAAGTTTCACTCAATTTAAATTTTGTTCTAAACTTCTTTAAATATGTCTCCCTAAAATTTCGATGGAGTTAAGAGTCGTTCTTGAATTTTGAAGACCTTTGGTCGTAAATTTTAAAATTACTATCTTGTACTATTTCTTCTAACAATGTATCTTTCGCATTTCGATTTTTTTTAACTTTCTTACTATCCTGATGGTTCGATATACCGTCCTTTTTCCTAACTACAAAAATTTATTTTAACCACTTATCTTACATACCTTTAGGGAAATTTTTCCAAACTAAATGGACTTCAACTAATTTTTGTATATATCAATTATAGGTTCGTCGTACTCGTACTTCAAAGGTTTTATACCAACACGTTCTTTTGGAGAATCCTTATTTCCCTAAAAAGTATCTTCGATCTTCTTCTTTCGTTAAGTTTAAATTTGTTCGAAACACTTTTGATATATGTAAGGTTTCATGCTCATTCGCCGACTTAAATTATTTATGTTTTTAAATATCGAAACTTGTGTTGAGATTTTTAGATTAGAAGTTTATAATATTTTCAGCATATGCTTTCGTATCGATATGAATGTCTTGTCCCTTTTCATATACCAATTTCATTCTGAACCGTATTTATATTTTCCTAACTCGGTTCATAATTTCTTTTCTTACTTGTGCCATTAAAATTCTATTCGAAAACACCTCGTGCTTACTCTTAATAAACTTTTCAAGTCCCTTTGGACTTCGGCTTTTAGCAAGTCGATTTTATGCTCAACATTTTCCATATTTCAGACTTTTGTATAAAAAAAATTTACTATTTCGAAATCATTCCTAACTTAGACCCTTCCTAAAACGGTTTAAAAGTTTTAATGCTAACTCGATGAGTTTTATCCTTTTCTCTTTCCATACTACTAAGATATTATCTTTCCATTCACCATACACACTTTTAAGATAATTTCTAAAATATGACTTCAATTGTTTTTTTTATATATCGGTACCACGTTCGTTTTGCTCGTACTTTAAGATCTTGTATAAATCCGTTGTTTGGCAAATCCGGGTCCCTCTAAAAAGTATTTTAAATGTTATTTATTTGGAATTTCTCTTCAGTTTAAAAAAAAACTTGTAAGCTTTTAGCATGGGCCTAAATTTTCACACTATAGTTGATCGGATTTCATTCTTTGAATTTCGAAATTCTTGCCGAAATGTTATATTAAGCTACTGCCGTATAATGTTTTCGAACCTCTCCGTTGCAAATCTTGAACTTTCTGAAAATATCTTTTCGACTCTCTTTTTCCTAAGTTTAAATTCGTTCAGAACTTTAATATATATACTTATACCTCATACTCTTTCGTTGACTTAAATTTATTTTTGAATTTCAAAAGTTTCGACGAGATTTGACTACCGTTTTATGATGCTTTCCAGCCTATACTTTTCATACCTTTTTAAATATCTTGTCCCTTTTCATATGTCAATTTAATTCTGAGCGTATTTCTATTTTCCCCAAATTCGATTTATAAGGTTTTTCCTTTCTTATTTATGCCGTTCAAATGATTCATCACGCTCCCTTAACATACCTTCCAAGTCGCACATGATTTTAGTTTTCAACAAACCAAGGATATGTTCGACATTTTCTCTATTACAATTTTTTTGGAAAAGTTACGTCTTCATAACTTTTCATGATCTAGACCCTCCGTAATCTGGTTTTAAGGCTTATTTACAAATTTTGATAATTTCATTTCTAAAGGAATCATTATCTTTTTGTCCTCCAAACATACTTTAGAATATATTCTAACTAAATAGAATTTCAAATATTTTCATATCCATGCTAGGCTCGTTAGCCCGTATGTTAAGAGCTTTGTGTAAAACAGTCTCTTTTTGGCAAATCCTGATTCCTCTAAGAGTAGCTTCAATATTGATTACCTTAAACTTTCCCTGGCTTAAGGATTTTGAAAGCATTCAACCTGAGTTTAAAATTTTCAATTAATTTAATTTCATTTCAAACCTTGCAAACGTTATTAAGTTACTGCTGTGTAATATTTTCTTAACTACGACCTCAAAATTCGTGCAAATGATTTACTTCCTTTTTAATGACTTTATGTAAGCCAATTAACCGTTTTCTCCTATTATGTATATCGACTCAAACTTGTTTCAAACAATTTGTTTTATCGACCTCTAAATATTTTTAATACGAAAAGGGACTCCAACTTTTGAAGTATAACGGTTTTCAAACTTTTCGTATTTTAGAATATGTTAATTACACTATTTTCCATGTGTTCTAATGGAGCATCATTACATCATTACACGGCCGTTTTCATGCTTTTCGATCCTTCTATTCGTTACGCTTTTGATTTCAATTTCTTTCCTATTGTCTAGCCCATAGAGCTGTCGTTGCCTGTGTCAACCTTGTCGTCGTAGTGTTGATTTCGTGGTGTGTATATAGTGATATGGGTGTTGGCATTTGTATGTTGTGTGTAGGTAATTTTCCGCTTGAGTATGATGTGATATACGTATGATAACAGAATGATAATTTTGATTGGTACTACTTGTTTTATGAGATGTCGTATGCGGGTATATCAGGAGGTATACCCGACTATTGCATCTCTTAAACTTATATGTAGTTGATGTGTTGATATGATGATTGTAAATGGATGGATATGGTGTGAAAATATGTGATACGTGGATGTGCATGCCTTGGAGTGGAATGGTATGTGTATGGATACTGTGTTACGTATATAAATGTTCTGCTATGATTTGAGTCTCACTCAAGCTTGAGTGGGTATACTCTATGTACTTTGGTATAATTGTATGTGGTGGTGAATAGTGATGGATAACGTATGTATGGTGTTTGAGTTGTTTGTGCTTGGTTGGGTTACGCACACGATTGTGGGTGGTTATACCAATATATGATTATAGGACTATATGTGAGGTGAAAATATGGTGAAATATTTGCATGTACTTGAATGACTAAACAAATGTGAAATTATTTTCAAATAAGAGAGGCTTGGTTATTTTCTTATAGTAAGTAATATGTGTTTATTGTTGTATAAATATATTGACTATATATTTGTGATTGAAATACGTGTATGAAATTGATTGACTATAATAAGTATGAGTGTACTATGTGCGTGAAAATATGTGTGTAGTGGTAGTAATATTGGATTTCTAGTGCATATATATAAGCACTCGAAATGAAAGTACTTGGTTGAATTTAAGATGTGATATTGGTTGAGGGTAGTTACCAGAGCGACTATATATATGTTAGGAAGTCCGAGGACGGACTTTATTCTAAGGTGGGTAGGATGTAACGATTGGTTTTTGTACGATTGGATTATCAGTGTGTTTTGCTTGCGATGGTGGGTTCTCCCCTTGTGTGGTTTCCATTTCCATAGTTCTCGCTTTCATTCATCTCGTTGAGATTTCCTATCTTTCGTTTTCATTCCTTTTCATGCGATCTTCTAGCTTCTTCCTTAGAATCATTGAACTCGGAGTAAGTCACTCGTGACGAGCTTCATATCGATCATATCTTAGAGTATAAATCGATCCTAGAAGCCATAGAAATCTTCCCGAAGCTTCGCGCTTCGAATCGGCACTTTTCGTGCATGTTAGTTGGTTCAAGAAGATCGACCGACCGACTAGATTCCAATTTAGTCGGTCAGGAAATCAACTGGAACCGACTAGTTCATTCAATCAATTATTCAGGAGCTACTGTTTACTCTTAGTCGGTCTAAGAACAACCATCGACCGACTAGATGCTAAACTAGTCGGTCAGGAATCCTTCTCAGACCGACTAACTCTCATTTCCATGATCTCTCTCAGAATTCAGCCTTTAGTCGGTCAATGAACACTCACCGACCGACTAGTTCTCAAACTAGTCGGTTGACAAGCCTTCACAGACCGACTAACTCATAGTCCAGTTTTCCTGAGCGAGCTACTGTTTACTCTTAGTCGGTCTGCGTTGATCAACCGACCGACTAGTTCCCAAACTAGTCGGTCACCAATCCTTCTTTGACCGACTAATCAGCCCAGGAAACCCTAGTTTTGCCCTAGCCGCCACACTTTTCTATAAATACGCCCCAAACGTTTTCTTCTTCTTCCTCATCACCACAAACCCTAATTTCTCCCCCATTAAGCCCCCTTCTTCCCCAAACCATTGATCCTTCATCCCAAGCTCATCCATCATCATCCAAACCCTCATTTCACATATCCTACCTCTCCTCAACCTCAAACCCTCATCAAATCCCCAAAAGCCTCATCCAAACCTATTTCTCCAGATTTTCCCCATTTCCAGATCTGAGCCGGATCGTTCTTCCGTCGCCGTAGTTCTCGGCGTCGTTCCTCCGCTTCTTCACGGGTAGTATTCTTCCTTTAAAAATCTCATAACCCACATTTGATGTTTTGAAACCCTAATAAAATGATTAATGATTTGATGATTGTTTCCCCATATCAGCGATCTCTTCCCGTACCTAACTTTTCGTGGTGTGGCTCGTTGAACGTCGTCCTCGGTGTTAGGCAAGTGAAACTTGCATCTCTTGAATTGGGCCATGTCTTAGGCCATTTACCTTGTTTTAGCGTAAAAGAGACTAAACGGTGAAAGGATAGCCGTTTAGACGCCATCGACCTAGCTTGACAACGAAGCTTGGTCCGTCACCCTCATCATGCTTGTATGTCACGTTTACTTTAAATTAACGGTACGCGAATATGTTCATGTCATTGCATTTTGCCTGTCACGTTTAAATTCGATTAACGGTACGCAAATATCTGTTCCTGGCATTGCATAGTGATTATTTATCGTGATTGCGTAGCACACGCTACAACATTATATTCTTGGCTCGTGTTCCAGAAGCGAGCTCAGTGAGTTGGAAATCCCAACGTTCGACACATATGGGTGGGGTAAGAGATAAGCGGACTGAGCCCCGAGTTGGCCTGATCCGCCACTCCGGCCAGCAGGTGGACTCTCTAGTGCACAAGTGATTAATAGTGATAGAGATAAGCGGCCTGAGCCACGAGCTGGCCAGCAGGTGGACTCTCTATGCACTAAGTGATAAACAGTAATAAGTGATTAATAGTGATACGAGATAAGCGGACTGAGCCACGAGCTGGCCAGCAGGTGGACTCTCTATGCACTAAGTGATAAACAGTAACAAGTGATTAATAGTGATACGAGATAAGCGGACTGAGCCACGAGCTGGCCAGCAGGTGGACTCTCTATGCACTAAGTGATTAACAGTGATAAGTGATAAGTGATAAGTGATAAGTGATAAGTGATTCGTGAATTGGTAGCTTTCGCTACATCGTGCGTGCTTGTCTCTCTTTTAAACTGCTGCATCAAACTAAACTGTCATGTCATTGCTTAATATTATAAGTGCTAGGTTGCTAGTTTACCTTTCTTTCAGTTTCCTTGCACAAGTCTTTCCAGACTTGCTGACATGTGCCCCTCTCTCTTTTGGGTGTCACATGTTAGACCCAGAGCCAGAGCTTTGTTGCAGGGGACATGGTGTTGCGGATGCTGATGTTGCTGTGGTGGTGAGTGGACACCAGGGGCCTGTCTTGGAGACCGCTCGTGTTCACTTCTTTGTTTAGGTTTGCTGTTAGTTGTTGGTGCGTGGCACCCTTGTATGTATGTTATACTTTGTTGGCCATGTTTGGGCCTTAGACCCTTTTTCATTTAGCCTGGTGGCTTTTCTGTGATATTGTAATTTGTTTATGGATATTTGGAGATCCAATAAAATGTCGTCTCATTTCTCCTTATTATCATTGTTGTTTCGTTTCGCTTTGCAAGGACTTGCCATAATAAGTGTTTTTTACGCTTATCAGACTTGGAGCTTCACAGCTTCAAGTTTGTGCGGACCTTCTCACGTCTCGCCTCCACATTTTTGGGAAGCGGGGCGTGACAGTAAGCCTAACAAAAGAATTCGAAATGAAAGACCTAGGCAAAACCAAATTCTGCCTTGGCTTACAGATTGAACATCAGAAAGACGGAATCCTATTACACCAAACCACATATACGAAGAAAATGTTGCAAAGATTCCATATGGACCATTGCCATCCATTAAGTACACCTATGGTAGTACGATCCCTGGATGCACATAAAGACCCCTTCCGGCCGCTGGAAGAGGGGGAGGATATACTTGGTCCGGAAGTTCCCTATCTGAGTGCCATCGGAGCACTACTATATCTGGTAAACTGCACGCGTCCCGATATAGCGTTCGCAGTAAATTTGCTTGCCAGATACAGTGCAGCGCCTACGCAGTGCCACTGGACCGGGGTAAAGCACCTTCTGCGCTACCTCCAAGGGTCTACAGATTTGAGATTCTTCTACAAAAATGGAACATCCTCTACACTTGCAGGTTATGCTGATGCAGGGTACTTGTCTGATCCCCACAAAGCAAAATCACAGACTGGGTACGTGTTTACCTACGGAGGGACAGCCATTTCCTGGAGATCCATCAAGCAAACCTTGACGGCAACCTCATCCAATCACTCGGAGATCATTGCCATCCATGAAGCAAGCAGAGAATGCGTATGGCTACGCTCAGTCATCCACCACATCTTGTCTACGACCGGACTGAAGACTGGAGACCTCGAGCCCACTACCTTGTTCGAGGACAATGCTGCTTGCATAGCTCAGCTACGAGGTGGCTTCATCAAAGGCGACAGAACGAAACACATTTCACCAAAGTTCTTCTGGACGCACGAGCTACAGAGAGATGGCAAGATCGACATCAGACAAGTGCAGTCATGTGACAATTTGGCAGATTTGTTCACTAAAGCCCTTCCTACTGCTACCTTTAGAAAACTTGTACATAGGATTGGAATGAGACGCCTAAGAGATCTGAAAGCTTGAGAGCTTGTACAGATCAGGGGGAGTTTGGCAGAGTTTGTACTCTTTTTCCTTAACTATGGTTTTTCCCACTGGGTTTTCCATAGCCAAAGGTTTTAACGAGGCAAATCTCACCAACTCAGGATCCTGAAGTATCCACCCCATGTGAGACCCATACAGGCTCAGAATCCTGAAGCATTCATGAGCAGGGTCCACAACTATGGCTGGATAAGGGGGAGTGTTGTGAATGGATATTTACTGGGTTGGATGAGTTATTGGGCCAACCCAAGTGTTTGGGCCCATATCTCTATAAGCCCACTTGTATTCTCCCCTTTGGCTATAAATATAGACCTGAGGGCTCTCCCCTCAGTAGTTGATTCATAACAAAGAAGTATTTTAGTCTCATAATAAATTAAAAATTTGTTAGCTGTTCTGAATAATTCAGAAAGTTAGCAAATAATTTACGAATTCTAACAAATAATTCTCTAACCCTACAAATATCATGATTCGTAAATAATGTGATATTAAATAGTACATAAATAATTTACAAATTATATGAAAACGTTGAAAATAATTTGCAAGCATATTAGAAAAATTCGTGCATAATGTGTAAATTTTTCAAGCAAAACGCGAAAATTACATGAATTATTCGCTAATTTGTCGAACAAGTTCTGAATAAAAATATTTTAAATATTCATGATTTTAAAAAAAATCCGAATTATTCACATATTATTTTGAAAAATTCGGAAAAAATTCGCAAATTTTGAATAATTTGCGAATTTTAAATAACTCATGTGTAAAATTTTGATAATGATTCATGATTTTTGAAAAATTCATTCATAATTTTTTGAAAAAATTCATGAATTATTCATGAATCCATTAAAATAGCTACTAATTATATTTGTTAAAAAACACAAATGCATAAATGTGAGAATAGTTAGTTTTGCTTTCTTTTCCCTCATTTTCCTTGGGTCAAGAAGAGGAAAACTTGAAAGAAAAGTTTTACTATTTATTTTCCACTCTTTTCCTTCATTTTCTTTTTCTTTTCACTTTTCTTTTAAGCCAAACAATGGAAAATCATTTTCTTTTTTCATTTCTTTCATTTTCTTTCCTTTTCCAACTAACCAAACACACCCTAAGTAAATTTAGTAACCTTCAATTCTTTGAGAACGCAAGGTTCACCCCAAAAAATTTTACTTTCAAGAAAGAATTCCTGAAAAGCATAATTGTAAAAATCATAGTTTAACTGATACTGGGAATATAAAATTAGAATATATGTGGCATGATTTCATATTTAAACTGTTTGATGATTATACCATTATTAAGAAAAATTATCAAGAAAGGATAAGGAAGAATTAGCTGCAATGAGGGTAAAAAAAATCTTGAAAATAGTAACATAGAAGATGAGAGTCATATGAACAAACTTGCTTTAATTTGAGGCTTGATGTTTATTTTGTTATTGTTATTGGAGCCCAAAACTAAAAAGTAATAATTAAGGTACAATAAGAATAGAGTGTTGTAAACCATGGCGGCTACGGAACCCCGTAGCCCTGTATTTATAGTAATAGGGTTACATAATGTGTGGATACCCACTAACGGGTTGGGCCTCCAAAAGCATGTTTATAACACTTCCCCTTATCCATCCATTGTTGTAAGCCGTGATGAACGCTTCAGGGTTCATAGAGCTTATCTGATCATGGGTCTATGGATACTTCTGGATCCCAAGTTAAGAGTACTTGCCTCATTAAAACCTTTGCCAAGGAAAACCCAGTGGGAAGAACCAATGGCTAGGGGAAAAGAGTACAAGTCTCTGTAACTTCCCCTGATCGATGGATATCACTAGAGGTGGATACTTCTGGATCCTAAGTTAGGGATAACCGCCTCGTTAAAACCTTCAGCTATGGAAAACCCAGTGGGAAAAACCAATAGCCAAGGAAAAAGAGTACAGTTTCCGTAACTTCCCCTGATTAGTGGAAGTATTTAGGGGGTGGATACTTCTGGATCCAGAGTCAATGAGGTTGCCTCGTTAAAACCTTTAGCTATGGAAAACCCAGTAGGAAAAACCAATAGCCAAGGGAAAAGAGTACAACACTACATTTGACTCCCCCTGATCTGTACAAGCTGCAGGCTTGCAGATCTCCTAGGCAACTATACATCAATCTCTTACAGTGTTCCGATAATAAGTACAAAGTACAAGGCATCGCTCACCTATACAAGACATCGCTCATCTATACAAGTATCGCTCATCTATGGCAGCTACTGAATCTGAGGGATCTCTTCTGAAGAGGAGTGGCCTGCAGACTCGGTAGGTAGCACCACGTCTCTGACCCAGTCGTCACTGTGTCTGCGAGGTATTGCAGGACCTGGCTGTGCGTACTTATGATTTGCTTCTTGGATTGATGAGCCTCTCGGGATGGTGGGATTGATGTTACCTTGGAAGCATGCTTTGCTGGTCTCCAGGAGTTGGTCGCTTCTTTGTTGCAGTCATCGCGATGATCTATAAACTGTATCTGCAAATACATTTAACATGTTGGTTGATCCTTGACCCTTGGAGATAGCGCAGAAGCTACATATCTCTGGTCCAGTGGTGCGCTGCAGGCGCTGCACTGTATCTGGTTAAAGGGTTTACTTGCCAGATAAAGGAGTGTACAAAAGACATTTAAGCAAGGCACTTCAGGACCTAGGATATCCTTTCCCTCTTCCAGCGAACGGAAGGGGTCTTAATGTGCATCCATACAACCAGTAGGTGTATTGGTGGATTGCAATTTTCCATGTTTCTTCATCGACTGGATGATAATTTCATCTTCTGGATGGTAATTCATCTGCTGGATGATTATTCATCTTCTGGATGATTATTCATCTTCAGGATGATGGTTTCATCTTCGGGATGATTATTCATCTTCGGGATGGTGGTTTCATCTTCAGGACGATTATTCATCTTCAGGATGAAGGTTTCATCTTCGGGATGATTATTCATCTTCGGGATGATGGTGTCATCTTCAGGATGATTATTCATCTTCAGGATGAAGGTTTCATCTTCAGGATGACAATTCATCTTAAGGATGATTATTCATCTTCAGGATGCTGGTTTCATCTTCAGGATGATAATTCATCTTCAGGATGATTGTTTCATCTTCGGGATGATAATTCATCTTCAGGATGATTATTCATCTTCAGGATGCTGGTTTCATCTTCAGGATGATTATTCATAAGGGTATGTTGTCACATCATCCATAGCAACATAGCCTAAAATTATCTTTGCTAATCGCATGGGTTTCGCAACCATGACCAGAGAGCCTGATGCATCAGTTTAATTAATTTTGTAAGTGAGTTAACCTCATATTACATGGTTACTTTCTGGTTTCTGCGAAATAAACCTCTAAGGCTATAGCGTTTTGCTTATAGCATACGATTTTATTTATTTATACAATACTCGGTAGCCCACAGGTTTGATATCTTTTGATATCAGGACTTCAGGTCCAAACACTTCACATTTCATAAGTGAGTCCAGCTCAACTTATTAGTGCCTCGTTCCACATAATTTGGCCAAATTTCTGCGTTTGCTTCAGGAAACGAAGATTGTGAACGATATTAATGGCAAAATGAAATGTGAGTAATTGTTGACAAGTGTGTTTTATCCAAATACCTCTTCGTGTACGTACATTATTCAATTTATTCTAGATTTATCTCTTCTGGAGGTTCTGGAAAGGGAGAGGATATGGAGATGAGCTCACTTTCCTGTGGTGGTATTGTTTTAAGGTCTCGTGGTATGTCCTCTCATTCATTGAGGATATCCACTTCTGCTACTGGTAGATTGCATCCATTATAGTTGGTATGTCAATCCTAGCTGGATTTTTAGTAGTAGGGATGTGTGAATTTGACAATATTTATAGTGTCTGTAGCTATGTCTGATAACTGTTTAACAGTTTCATAAGTGTGGATCTTCAGGATCTCATCACTATTCATGATAATCAGATCATAGGTATTAATGTTTTAAATGGTCCATAGTGGTGATATGTGGATGTATACTCATCATGGCTCCATCGATGAGATGTGCACTAAACGCTTCCCCCGTCAGGGGTTCTCGGAAACTGTTTATATGAGGTGATCAGGCGCATATAAATAGTTTCTAAGGAGGCGTTCTGGTGGTTTGCATGTTCCCACATGGTCACCTACAACTGGATTTCTAGTGGACAAGTAATCCGTTTGAATCATTTTAATGATTTACATATAACCCATTTCTGGGTGTGAACACAAAGCTTCAGGGTGTTCAATTTTCTTCCAGTTGTTAAATATAATTGATTTTCCAGTGTTATCCCAAAAATCCGCAATAAGCTCGACTTCAATGAAGTTGAGCATAGAACTAGGAATATGAACCCGTCAAGGCTCCATCTATAAGATGTGCTCTAATGCCTCCACCGTTTGGGGATCTTGGAATATATTCATCTAGGAGGGTTAGTCCCGATGAATAAGTTCCACTGCGGCATTTTTGAGGGTGGTATGAGGGTAAGTAAAAGCCCAACCAATATCCCAATAAGGTAATATGTTCGTTGTGATTAATAATAATCTGGACTGCGGTTGGATAACAAGGTTTTGATTATGACCATTTTAAGAGGATATATATATGAGTACTCTAAGGTACATCATCAGCCATATGTAGGGAGTGTGTGAGTCCACTTTTATTCCTCAAATACTCTCAAGAAGCCTAAAGGTCTCATTCTTCTAATGATAGTATATCTGTTGGATCCTGTGGATGGCAAACAACACTAGAAGGGGGGGTTGAATAGTGTTGTACAAATAGTAAAATTTTTCGATCGTTAATTAAAACCCTTCTAATGTTGCCTAAGAAACCAAGTAGAGCGATCTACGCTTGGTTCTTAATCAACAAAATAATCTTAAAATACACAGAGTAATTTCACAGCAGGTAGTCGACTCCCTATGAACAGTAGTCGACTCCCAGAGTATTTATAAGCATAGATAAGATTGCAAGTAATACAAATATTATATTCACAGCGAATAAAAGTAAGTTGATATTTGCAACAAATGAATAACAATTAGCGAATGATAAAGTACGAGCAAAGATAAACAAACACAGATAAGCAATCGCAGACACACGGATTTTTATCCTGGTTCCCCACAACTTTTGGGTACGTCCAGTCCCCGACCAATCCGGTACGAGATTTTCCACTATCTGCCTTGGCAAATACAAGCACCTAACTCCACTCGTTAGGATTTCCAACGACCTAGTCTTGACCAAGATTTCCAACTAGAAACACATAGACTTGTCTAGTGTTCCAACAACAACACAATAAAAAAGATATCCAATTCACCACAATAAATTGGTGGAGATTGGTTTTACACCCGATTCTATAGCCAAACAAAGATAGACAAAATTGTGTGTAGTGGCTTGATAGAATAAGAGTCTAGATCACACAAAGATACGAGAGAATTCTTTGTGATCTAGATCTAATGTTTATCAAAAATCCTTTTAAACAAAAATCAAGAGAAGAGCAATAAGGATTTGAAAAACAATTAGCCAATAAAACGAGAATATGATCTTAAAAAATAATAACAGAATCTTGCAAGATCACAATTAAAATAGAATTGGGTAAAGAGAGAATGAGAGCTTATAGAATTTTCAGAGCGTTTGCACGAAAGATTTTGATTTCAATAGTTGTGTTTTTCTCAAATGAAATTAGCTCTTGTTTATAGGGAAAATTCTGAGATTTGAAATTCAAATTTACTTTGACTTTTGTCCTAAAAATCACGGAGAAAATCGCTCAACGAATTTTCAAAATTCAAGTCAAAAACGTCAGATATTTACAGCCGGTAGTCGACTCCCTCATGTAGGTAGTCGACTCCCAGAGTGTTTCGGAAATACTTGAATCCCAGCTGGTAGTCGACTCCCTACTGTTGGTAGTCGACTCCCAGAGGAGTTTTTCCTGCGACACATCTAGTCAGACAAGTAGCTAACTCTAGGGTGTGTGGAGTTTCACTACGAAAGTTATAAGATGACTAGAGAAAGCTCTCTAAAACATTTTGAAAAGATTTAAAAGATTTTCAAAAACATTTTTCAAATTGTTTTTGTGTGCGTGTGTTTTGTCTATATGATTTGGCTTTAACAATACCCTAAAGAGACACAACACACTCACTATAGACTTAGGACACGTCTTCGGAAGCTTGATCAATTTGATGAAGTGGATGCGAGCTTCACTTAAGCTTCTTGTTCTATTTGAGCTTTGAACTTCATTATTTGATCTTAGCCACGTTCGTCCTAGTCTTTGAGCGTAGATTGCGCTTCTTTGAGTATGAGTAAAGCTTCGCATATTCTGCACACTTAATTGTAGTGTAGTTAGTACACTAAGTTTCATTTGGTGTGCTCATCATCAAAATCACTTGGGGTGGAATTCAATTTCCATCACTCTCCCCTTTTTGATGATGACACCCAAATGAAAAATGAAGTAAGTTTGAAAAATGAAAATACATGAAAGTATACTTACTCCCCCTGCTTTGATGCGGTTCTCCCCCTGCATCGAAACTGTTAGCAATACAATACATATAATTTCATTTTTGCATTTCATATCTTTTCCCCCTTGTCATCAACAAAAAAAAGACTAGTGACAAAGTATTATAATTGATCATTATTCAATTCCTTTTCACTAACAATACCCAATTCTCTACGAAGTCTAGAGAATGTATCTTTTTGTAGGGGTTTTGTTAGAATATCTGCAACTTGCAATTCAGAGGAGACAAATTTAAGTTCAACATCCTTTTTGGTACAGTGATCATCGATAAATCTATGTCTGATATCAATATGTTTTGTTCTAGGATGAAGAACTGAGTTTTTAGTGAGATTAATCGCGCTTTTATTATCACAATAAATTACACATGTAGATGTATTAATACCATAATCTACGAGAACTTGTTTCATCCAAAGAATTTGGGCACAGGCAAGTCCATCAGCTATATATTCTGCCTCAGTGGTAGATAGTGAGACTGAACTTTGCTTTTTGCTAAACCACGAGACAAGGGAATGTCCAAGAAAATGACATGTTCTACTTGTGCTTTTTCTTGTGGCTTTACAACCAGTATAGTCTGCATCACTAAACGAAGTTAAATTAAATGTGCCGCTTTTGGAATAAAATAGTCCAAAATCAGAAGTGGTCTTAAGGTATCTAAATATGTATTTTACCGTTTTCAGATGTGATTCTCTAGGATCACATTGAAATCTAGCACATGCACAAACACTAAACATAATGTCAGCCCGGCTAGCAGTTAAATAGAGTAAAGATCCGACCATACCTCGATATGTTTTCTGGTCGACCTTTTTACCTGCTTCGTCTTTGTCAAAAGACGTGGATGTTGCCATTGGTATGTTCTTTCCTGATGAGGTTTCCATCCCGAACCTTTTGATTAGGTCTTTGGCATACTTCGTTTGATGAATGAATGTTCCTTCTTTTCCTTGTTTGATTTGTAAGCCGAGAAAATATGTGAGCTCCCCCCGTGTGGCTCATTTCAAATTCTTCCTGCATTATCTTAGCAAACTCTTGACAAAGATCTTCATTAGTAGATCCGAAGATAATGTCGTCTACATAAACTTGAATACGAATAATATCATCATGAATTTTCTTAACAAATAAGGTTGTGTCTATCTTTCCAATAATGTAACTTGAGTCAATTAAAAATTTTCTTAATCTTTCATACCAAGCTCTTGGAGCTTGTTTTAGATCATACATGGCTTTATTTAACTTGTAAACAAATCATGTGTTCTTATCATGTTCAAATCCAGGAGGTTGCTCAACGTAGACTTCCTCATTTATGAATCCATTTAGGAAAACGCTTTTTACATCCATTTGGTATAGTTTGAAATTTTTATATGATGCAAATGCAAGTAACATCCTAATAGATTCTAATCTAGCAACAAGAGCAAAAGTTTCATCGAAATCTATACCTTCTTCTTGTGAGTATCCTTTCGCTACTAACCTTGCTTTATTTCTTACTACATTTCCATCTTCGTCTAGTTTGTTCCGATATACCCATTTGGTGCCGATAACTGGACGGTCTTCCGGTCTAGGTACTAACTCCCATACTTGATTGCGTTCAAATTGCAGAAGTTCTTCTTGCATAGCTTCAATCCATGCTTCATCTGCAAGAGCTTCTTCTACCTTTTTCGGCTCAACGTTAGAAACAAATGCAACATGTGTCAAGTGTTCTATTTGAGATCTAGTTCTAATTACTGCATCAATATCACCTATGACTTGTGTGTGTGTGGGTGATATGTGACTTCAGGAAATGATTTAGGTAAATAACTAGAGATGTCATTAGCAGTGATAGATTCATTATTCGGAGTAGATGCAATGATTATGCTATCATCATCATTATGAGCAGTATTATAAGGTAGAGATTCATCAAATGTTACATGTAGAGTTTCAACAATAGTTTCAGAACTTTTATTGTAATCTCTATATGCTTTACTACGTAAAGAGTAACCGATAAATATGCCTTCATCTGCTTTGGAGTCAAATTTATCTAAGTTATCTTTAGTATTCAGAATATAGCCCTTACAACCAAAAACTCTAAAGTAAGATACTTTCGAAATTCGTTGGAGCAATAACTCATAAGGGGTCTTTTCAAAAGGTTTTCTTATTAAAACTTTGTTTTGAATGTAGCACGCGGTTGCTACAGCTTCCGCCCAAAAATTTTTTGGAAGGTTGCTTTCACACAACATTGTTCGTGCACGCTCTTAGAGTGTTCTATTTTTCCTTTCAACTACCCCATTTTGAGGATCAGCTCTAGGAAAAGCAAAAGTATGAGAAATGCCTCGTTCTTCACAAAACAGTTTAAAATGTTCATTTTCAAATTCACCACTGTGATCACTTCTTAAAGAAATAATTTTCAAAGAGTATAAACGTTCAATTCTTTTGAAAAATATTTCGAATTCACGGAAGGCATCATTCTTTCGAGTTAAGAATAATACCCACGTATATCGAGTAAAATCATCAACTATGACAAATACGTATCTAGAGTTACATAAGGATGGAGTTCTAGCTGGGCCAAACAAGTCCATATGGAGTAGTTCAAGTGGCCCATTAGAACTAAGAGCTCCAATATTCTTAAATGAACTCTTATGCATTTTGCCAAATTTACATGAATTACATATTTTATCCAATTTAAAATTTATTTTGGGAAGTCCTTGCACCAACTCTTTCCTAGAAATCTTATCCATGTTTTTGATGTTCACATGGCCAAATCGTCTATACCAGAGCAAAGGGTCATTTGTTGAAACAATTAAACATACATTTGATTCATATTCATTTAATCTAAGTACATAAATATTTTCTACTCGCTTGCCTTTAACAAGAATATTTTTTCATATCCTTGTCATAGACTAAGCAGGAGTCAAGAGTAAATAGAACTTTCATACCTTTGTTGCACAGTTGACTTATGCTTATCAGATTATGCTTTAATCCTTTCACCAAGCTTACATCTTTGATGAGCAATTTTGAAGGACTGCCGATATTACCTATTCCGACAATTTTACCTTTCTTGTTGTCACCAAATGTCACGGTTCCGTCATCATAAATTTTTAGATTGCTAAGTAGTCTTGCGTTCCATGTCATGTGTGCGGAGCATCCGCTATCCATTATCCATATGTCCTGAAAAAATAATTTTGACACGTTTGGTACCCACTTATAATTGGGTCCAATTTGTTAGAGAAAAGACAATTTTATTGTTATGAGCGATCTTGAATGTTTGGGTATCAGAAGAATATACATGAAGCATGTGGATACCCTAATGCATGTACAAAATGAAAGAATTACTTATTAGGAACCCAAATTCGATTTGAATTTGATTTCCTATGAACAAATGAATCATTATAAAATCCATGCATACTTATAGTCAAATTATGAACATAAACATTTTTATCATGCAGACATAGGTGTTTAGGTACCCATATCATGTTAGGTCTAATATTGTGTACATTGTGAGGTTTGTGTACAAAATATGATCTTTGATACGCATTGTGTATAGCATGTGGTTTATGTGACATGTGGGATGTATTGTGTCCAACATTTTTTTTATACACAGAAATATGCTTTCTAACATTTGTATGCACAACACTTTTACAATTGTTACTAGAGGTAGAAGCATGAGCATTCTTATTATGTGTTGTGGATACATGCTTTTGTGAATGAGTAGCTTTTGCACTTGGATTTGTCTTAAACTCATCAAGCTTAAGAACTAATTCTTCATGTTTAAGCTTACTCGGGCTCAAAACATTTTCAAGCATCTCAATTCTATCATTTAAACTGGAAACATAAATAGCATGTTCAGTTTTCAGTGCATCGTGATCACAAACTAATTTGTCATGTTCTTTATTCAGAGTCTTGTGTTTCTTGTCTAGTATCTTGTGTTTCTTGGACAAACGTTCATATTCTCTATAGAGGTTTTCATATGCGCTTACAATGTCAAACTCAATTTCCTCATCGGAACTAGAATCACTTACCTCGTCTTTGTCGTTTTGACGTGCCATCATGCATAGTTCTTCATTGTTGACTTGAGGTATCTTCATGGGTGTTTGGATCTCATTTGATCTTGATCCGAATCTTTCATCCAATAGGTTTAGGATTTGATGTGCGGTTTCGGCCTTTTCTACAAGATCTAATATTTGATCAGTTAATCCAGTGTAAAGTAAATGCATTACCTTGAGGTTGTTGAAGTAGGCTTCCTCTTGATCAGGACTCCATTGAGTTTGTGGTATGGTTGGAATCTCGTACGGTTCTCTGAGAGATCTCATGTATTTCAGATCTTGTGCCTCTAAGAAAATTTCCATTCTCCTTTTCCATTGAGAATAGAGATTTCCGTTGAAGATCGGAGGAGTGTGAGTGTTGCAGACGTTTGTTGATGCCATCGCTTTGACCTTGCTCTGATACCAAGTGTTGGATCCTGTGGATGGCAAACAACACTAGAAGGGCGGGTTGAATAGTGTTGTCCAAATAGTAAACTTTTTTGATCGTTAATTAAAACCCTTCTAATGTTTCCTAAGAAACCAAGTAGAGCGATCTACGCTTGGTTCTTAATCAACAAAATAATCTTAAAATACACAGAGTAATTTCACAGCAGGTAGTCGACTCCCTATGAACAGTAGTCGACTCCCAGAGTATTTATAAGCACCGATAAGATTGCAAGTAAGACAAATATTATATTCACAGCGAATAAAAGTAAGTTGATATTTGCAACAAATGAATAACAATTAGCGAATGATAAAGTAAGAGCAAAGATAAACAAACACAGATAAGCAATCGCAGACACAAGGATTTTTATCCTGGTTCCCCACAACTTTTGGGTACGTCCAGTCCCCGGCCAATCCGGTACGAGATTTTTCACTATCTGCCTTGGCAAATACAAGCACCTAACTCCACTCGTTAGGATTTCCAACGACCTAGTCTTGACCAGGATTTCCAACTGGAAACATATAGACTTGTCTAGTGTTCCAACAACAACACAATAAAAAAGATATCCAATTCACCACAATAAATTGGTGGAGATTGGTTTTACACCCGATTCTATAGCCAAACAAAGATAGACAAAATTGTGTGTAGTGGCTTGATAGAATAAGAGTCTAGATCACACAAAGATACGAGAGAATTCTTTGTGATCTAGATCTAATATTTTTCAAAAATCCTTTTAAACAAAAATCAAGAGAAGAGCAATAAGGATTTGAAAAACAATTAGCCAATAAAATGAGAATATGATCTTAAAAAATAATAACAGAATTTTGCAAGATCACAATTAAAATAGAATTGGCTAAAGAGAGAATGAGAGCTTATAGAATTTTTAGAGCGTTTGCACGAAAGATTTTGATTTCAATAGTTGTGTTTTTCTCAAATGAAATTAGCTCTTATTTATAGGGAAAATTCTGAGATTTGAAATTCAAATTTACTTTGACTTTTGTCCCAAAAATCACGGAGAAAATCGCTCAACGAATTTTCAAAATTCAAGTCAAAAACGTCAGATTTTTACAGTTGGTAGTCGGCTCCCTCATGTAGGTAGTCGACTCCCAGAGTGTTTCGGGAATACTTGAATCCCAGCTGGTAGTCGACTCTCTACTATTGGTAGTCGACTCCCAGAGGAGTTTTCCTGCGACACATCTAGTCAGACAAGTAGCTAACTCCAGGGTGTGTGGAGTTTCACTACGAAAGTTATAAGATGACTAGAGAAAGCTCTCTAAAACATTTTGAAAAGATTTAAAAGATTTTCAAAAACATTTTTCAAATTGTTTTTGTGTGCGTGTGTTTTGTCTATATGATTTGGCTTTAACAATACCCTAAAGAGACACAACACACTCACTATAGACTTAGGACACGTCTTCGGAAGCTTGATCAATTTGATGAAGTGGATGCGAGCTTCACTTAAGCTTCTTGTTCTATTTAAGCTTTGAACTTCATTATTTGATCTTAGCCACGTTCGTCCTAGTCTTTGAGCGTAGATTGCGCTTCTTTGAGTATGAGTAAAGCTTCGCATATCCTGCACACTTAATTGTAATGTAGTTAGTACACTAAGTTTCATTTGGTGTGCTCATCATCAAAATCACTTGGGGTGGAATTCAATTTCCATCAATATCATCTTAAATTTGTTTGAGGAAGTGAGGAGAGTCAATGTCCACGTGAATGGAGATGATCTCGTAATCATTTTTCCCTTTTGAATGGGATAATGAGAGTTTCACCCTTTTTTGAAGAATAATCGGGTTCGTCTGGTTAATGATGTCTTGCATCATCAATACAGGGTGACATCGATCCAAAGTTGGTTGATTCTGGACACTTCTGGTGTTCCAAATTAATTCCTCTGTTCGAATTTATGTGGGACTTTTGAACGTCCATTAAAATGCTCAAGTTAATTTTGTCCGGTAATAGGTGAACTCTGTTCAAACTGTGAAGGATTACATCTTCTCAATGACTATTATGTGGATCATAGTTGGATAAAGCTTCAGGCTTTATTGGTTTCTTGAGTCATTAGGGATTTCATTTTGACGAAAATCCTATGAAACTTTATAAGTTTCAGAGAGTACATGGCATCCTCATTTTAGGAGTATTCAGGATGACAAATCATTTACAGTAAAATAAAATGCGTAAAAAGCACATATATACTGCAAGAGAATACTACTAATAATTATGTTAGAGCAACAAGTTTCATAGTATGATGTGGGTTCTATAAAATATACGTCCACAATTGTGCTCATGTTAGACTCATATTATGACAACAGATCAAATTTATTTTCAAAATTTATTTGTCCTCGGGGAGTAGCGAAATATACATACAGTCAATTTGACTTTCGTCGTTTAGACTAGATATGTATATATTTTTATATGGCATAGATTAATGCCCATTCATTTTGCAAAAATCATTATGGGTCTTGTCAGAACTTCTGGTCTGATATTGGGTTGCCATTGCATACTCCATATCGAGGAACATCATATCTTCCCTTTCTCATTTTTATTCAAGACTTCCCCTGTTTTCAGTCGTCCTTATTGTTGTTTATAAGGAAGAATGATTATTGGTCTTACGAAGTAGACATATACAAGGGAAATGAGTTAGTTTATATATTTCCACTTTTCCAGTTTATGAGAGACTTTTAAAAGTCTATTTGAAAACTCAAGTATGGTCTTCAGGCCATTTTGATTGAGTCATTCAAGTATTATGTGGATATAGAATCATGCTCTAGAGGAAACAATTACGTGGGTTCGAAATTTAAAATTTCTCACTTATCTATTAAGCCACGACTTCGGGCGTACGCTTAAAAAATAAGGTTAGATTCAAGAATCATAGCTTGTAAAGTGAGATTACTCAAAAGAGTTTGGCGGTGTTATGACAACTGCTGGTGTCAATATTGGTTTATACAAACCATAGATCTGAGAGATCTATTTACCGCGAAATGCGTATTTCTAAAAGAAAACGCATAAATGTTTTTCGTATAATCCATCGTACTTGTTAATTTTTATTAGTGTGAAAGGGTGTTGACTTTTGATTTGATTTTGAACTTCAGATTCATTTTGGTTTTGAACTCCAGGTTCATTTTGTCAACTAGGATATGATGTTTAAACTTTTTGAAATCATTATTGGTTTGTTGACATAAAATGTTGTCATATCATGAGCGCATCATTCATATAGTGTAAATCTTGAAAACTAAAAAGTTGTGCTCAATTAACCTAAATTGAAACAAGTATGATGTATACACATGCTATTTATATGCTGCAAGCATTTAAATAATCTCATCGCAGACATACAGTTTTGCTACAGGCATTAAACTATGTCATAGTGATTTTAGCATGCTAAATAAAAATGTACATCACAGAATTATTAAATATGCGACAAGCATATAATTTTCTACACATGCATTTAATCATCACAGAAATTTTATAATGGAAATGAAATTTTTTCGTTTAATAATTATTGGACCACTGTGCAACATCATACACAGTTAGGTTAATTAACTAACGGCAGAGCGGTCGCAGGATCTTCCTAATTATTAAACGTGTAATAGTCAGATAATCCGAATAAAGTGTGATGTATTAGAAGCATGTAATTTGTCCAGATTTTAACGAAAAAAGAAATCGTAATTTAAACCTGAAAAATAATTTTGAAATTAGAAAAGTTTTTGGGGGTCAAACCCTAATTAGGATTTTTGGTCACGTGAGCTGCTGCTTCTGGCAGCTAGGGTTTCTGGATACGCGCGCACATGGGGGGCCCGCCGCTGCGGGCGGCGGGTGGGGGGGGCGGCGTCGCCGCAGGCGACGAGGGTGGGCCCGCCGCTGCCGGCGGCGTGGGAGCCCGCCGCTGCCTGCGGCGGGATCTGCCCGCCGCTGCCGGAGGCGGGGTCACCCGCCGCTGCTGGCGGGGGGGGACGACCCGCCGCCGAAGCGGCGGGATCTGCCCGCCGTTCAGCGGCGGGATCTGCCCGCCGCGTTAGCGGCGGGGTCGCTCGCCGCTGCCGGCGACGGGGACGACCCGCCGCCGAAGCGGTGGGATCTGCCCGCCGCGTCAGCGGCGGGGTCGCCCGCCGCAGCGAGCGGCGGCGATAGCCGCGCGTCGCTTCGAGCGGCGGCGATAGCCGCGCGTCGCTTCGAGCGGCGGCGGTGGTGGCGTGGGATTGGAGGGGGGTCACGTGACAGCTTCCGGCCGCGTAGCGACGAAAAATCCCATCTAGGGTTTCCAGATTTGGGGAAGAAGATCATAAAAATAGGATTTTTATTTAAAAAGAATTATTTTTAGTCTTCAAAACAACGTTTTTCATCGTAAAAATTTGATTTTTGTTGATAAAACGTCGAGTTATCATTGAAAAAAATTGATTTAGCATGTAGATCTAAGTTAAAACTCCGATCTATATTAATCAAAAATAGATCTAAGCATGTAGATCTAATCGTATGCGCATAAAAGTTTAAATCTAGGGAGAAAATTACCTCTAGATCATACCCGCCAGATCTAGCGACGTTCGGTGAAGGAAGCACGTTCGCGTCGCGTTCGTCCGTCGACAGGGGTTCGGCTCAGCCTCGAGCGTGCTGATAACGTGTTGTAAACCATGTCGGCTACGGAACCCCGTAACCCTGTATTTATAGTAATATGGTTACATAATGGGTGGATACCCACTAACGGGTTGGGCCTCCAAAAGCCCGTTTATAACAGAGAGTAATATTTAATGCTTGCTGTTTGTTTGTTGTTATTGGAGTGAAGCACTAGATCTGCATTGTTTCTGTTCAATCCAATGAAATAGTTTCTTAGACTGATCTTGACCTTCATAATGCTCTACATTGATAATGTGTTGGGCTAATAGATGAAAACATCAAACAATTCAAACCACACCTTAGTAGCTATATTCACATGAAAAGCTTTGAAGACCTCTCCATTGTCTTCGTTCCAACCAAATGGAGTAATAGGATATGTACCATTTATGGGCTTAACAGATACTTGCCTTTGTTCATTATCAAGGTCGAGCTTGGTGTTTATAGTCCAATGACATACATAGGATAATATAGTGGTGCACCTGAGATTGCCAGTTCATGTCCAAATCTTTTTACAAGCACTTTGTCACGTTCCATCTACTATACAATTAAGGGATGTTTTTGAATGGGTTTGCTGACTAGACTAGATTTTGGGGGACAATAATTTTTGGAAAACTTAGTGGAGCTAAATCAAAAGAGAACTAAATTTTAGAGAGCTAAATTTTTTGGAAAAAACTAAATAACAATTATTAAGTTTACATTATTATTCGTTTAAAATTATGGGATCCTAGGGAAATATTCTAAATGAACTAGGGAACTAAATTTTGTGGTGAACAAAATTTTTTGGGGTGGACTTACATAACAATTATTCGTTTTAATTATTATTGTTCGTTTAAAATTGGGATTTCCAAAATTTTGTTCATGTGCTATTTTAAATGAATCGCGGCCGAAGGCGTCCGCACCGATTTTTTACGCTAATTTGTTTTTGAATTCTAGGGCTGACTTGGACAAGATAAAGAGTGACTAGGATTTGTTCTTAAAGAATTGAAGGTTGAGATGAGTTTTGAGAAAGTGTGCACAGAAAAATACGGTGGGTGTGCAAAGCAACTCCCCATCAAAATAGCTAGCAAAGGATTGATAAAGTTCGAGATAAAGCTCATGAAGCGAAGAGATCAAGGGTAACAAATACCGATGAGAGAACCTCTTCCGCTTCCCAACTTGCTTCTGGAAGTGAAATTTAAATCCCCGTCCAGTTCGACCCTTCGCCTGCATTATCTCAAGCACCGGCTTTCAAGAAAATGAGATAATTTAAGTCTGTACTCAACCGTCCACTATTCCTTCTCGAAGCAAATGACACGAGTTAATGTACAATTACTATGTTCTATTAATTCTGTTACTAATATATGTCATTCATTTTTTCCACTTCTTTTTTAATTCTACAATTCATTTAATTAACTTCAAAAAATTGCCATTATGTTAAAAATGCATCCTGTCATGATGCGGGACCAACACGCAAGTGCTGACAAGGAGATATAAGTGGAGTGCGTGGCTATCGTCTGGGGTTACAGTTAAAAAACGTTGGGGAGCAACGTGGAACCGGCCGAAGGCGCGCTAAATTTGTTCTGCGTCGAAGGCGTCCGTGCCGAATTTTTTGCTCCGCACCGAATTTGTTCTACGTCGAAGGCTCCCATGCCGCTAAATATTTTTGCGCTGATTTGTTGTTCTTTTATATTTTTGGCTGTGGAAATAATTTTTTGGGGAACAAAAAATTCGCAGGGGAAACTCTTAAATGAACCGTGCCCGCGGGCACGGGTTATGACTAGTCTATATATTAAAAGACAACTTGGGCTGACTGGGACAAGATGATGTCAGCATGATGTATAAAGAGGTTGATAGAAAAATGGCTAGGATTTAATCTTGGTAAGGGTGTGGTGAGGATTTGGCCACCTCATCACACCTTTTTCCTTTTGCAAGAAAGCCCCTCCCACTTGCTCATATTTACCCCTAGACACTCCCAACACACACACCCATTCGTGCTCACTTTCCCCCTTAGTGCGAATTGTTTTTTTACCCCTTCGAATTTTTTTTGCCCGTGCACCCGTGCACGGGGTATTTTCTAGTCTATTATATATTTGAAAACGGTTTTTGAATTCTAAGGCTGACTAGTACAAGATAAAGAGTGACTGGTATTTGATCTTGGTAAATCAATAGTTGAGATTGGATTTTGTGAAAATTTTAGTGAGAAAACTTAAATTTTGGTGGGAAAAATACCTTGGGAACCTAAACTTTAAAATTAAAAGTGCCCTAGGAAAGATTGTGGAGATTATATTTGAGGGAAAAAGTGCAGTTGGAGCTCAGGGTGTCAAACCGGCCCAGCCGGACCGGCCCGGCCGGGCCCCTCCAAAATCCGGGCTGGGCCACCCCGGCCCGGGTGGGGAGAACCCCGGCCCAGCCCGTGGGTACGGGCCACCAGGCCCGGCCCGGAGCCCGGCCTGGGCACGAGCCACCGGCCCTGGCCGGGCCGGCTGGTCCCTGGGCCGTTTTGACACCCTGATTGGGAGTCTAAACTTTGAAATTAAAAGTACCTTGGAAAAGCTCGTAGAGATTAAATTTGGGGGAAAAGTGCATTGGGAAGCTAAACTTTGATATTAAAAGTGCTTTGGGAAAGATTGTGGAGAAGCATGATCCATTAAATTAAACAAAATAGAAAATTTAGCGTAAAACAATTTAGCGAAACAACAAATTAGCGTAAAAATACCATGAGTTTTGTTGTTCCGCGCCGAAGGCGTCCGCTAAATGTTTTAACGCTAATTTGGTGTTCCGCGCCAAAGGCGCGGGCGCCAAATTTGTTGTTCGAGGTCGAAGTTGTTGTTCCGCGCCGAAGGCGCTTGCGCCGAATTTGTTGTTCCGCGCCGAAGGCGCCCGCTAAATTTTTTACGCTAATTTATTTTTCCGCGCCAAAGGCGCGGGCGTCAAATTTGTTGTTCGACGCCGAATTTGTTATTCCGCACCGAAGACGCCCGTACCGCTAAATATTTTTACGCTAATTTATTGTTCTGTTAAATTTTGGCTGTGGAAATAATTTTTCGGGTAACAAAGATTTCACGGTGGAAATCTTAAATGAACCGTGCCCGCGGACACGAGTTATGACTAGTTAGAAATTAAAGAAGACTAATTTGGAGTAAGTGAGAGAAAGAAAGAGGACAACCGCCGCAACAATGAGAATTCTTGAGGTTCTGACCGGGTCGGGTCCATTCGTCCAGAAGCAATCGGGCGTATTTGGGAGTAGACCCGATAACAGTGCCCGCACCAATATAAATAGAACGTTTAAATTGATCAGGGGGCTGTAGCAGTAGGCTTGGCTGGGAAACCTTTTTTAAAAAATATTTGTGCACAAATGCATCATATTGTGAACGTTCTCGTGATTTTCATATCATTTTGCAATTTTTTTAATTTCTTAACATTTCGTAAAATTTAACAAAAGTAGAATTTAAGACCAGTACAATGCTAGTTTGCAATTTTGACTTTTTAAAAAGATTCAATAAAAAACAATGATAGTAATATATTTTAGACACATGTCATGTCTATAATGTTAAACTTATGTATGGCTTTTTGAATGTTGAGCCATTTTGAATAAAACATTCAAAAAAACATCATGATGATACAGTAAACAAATGGAACTGGAAGGACTGGATACACCTCATCTTATTCGTGCTGTAACTTGCACATCATAGGCAAACAAAGCATTGGCGAGCCAAATCCGGTATGCGGGCTCTAGCTATGCATCCTCTAACGCTCAAATTAGAAACGCGAGCTAAAATATATAGTCACAAAAGTAAAAGGAGAAAATGTGAATAATAGAATATGTGACATATTCACTTGAGGGAATAGGTATTTACAGAAGTAACCGAATGATATTTTATTACCTTCACTTATAAGATGTGCCTCTTTTTGAATGAGCCGGTTCTGCTTTAGGGCATGTTTCTTTTGTCGACTTTTGGGTGAGAAAGTGCATTATATTCACTGTTGCGCGTCACTTCATTCACTGTTCACTCGTTTTCTTTGTTCGCTTTCCTTTCGTCTGTTTCTTTCGGTGACTTCCGCTGCGACACTTTTCGTCTCCGTGTTTTCGACGTGGAGAGGCCAAAATCCTCGGCTGAAATCCCCTGAAATCGCGCGGATTTTGCTGAGAATCCTCGATTTTGGGCCCACATGATCAGAACACCTCTCCTCTCACCATCGTTTGCGCGGGATTCAGTTTGTGGCGAAAAAAACCCTAGCTCTGCTTGAGGTTTCCGATGGATTTGGGTGCCTCCTTTGCTACCTAGTGCTGATCTGAGGGTTGCTCGCTTTGATTTCTTTGTAGGCTCTGAAGAGGGTGTGCCTAGCTTGGTCGGTTCACAGGTGAGCTCAGAGCAAAACCCTAACTTCGGTCATCAGGATCTCTATCAAATTTTGTGATTTTATCGAATATGTATAATCTCTTAGGCTCTCTATCAAATTTGTTGTGATGATGCCATGGGTTCATATGGGGGCAGATCGTTGATGCCAGTTTGATGTGCTTGTGTGCTTGCGGCTATTTCTTATGCTTGATCTGTTGCGATTATCTGATTGCGTATGCTATCGTATTTTTTTGATGAATGAAAAGAAATGTGCAATCTAAAATATGCCCAATGATGGTAAAAAATGAGGAACGACTGAAGGATTTTTTTATTACATACGTACACGTTGGATGGCTTGCTACGATGGTTCCCTTTAAGCCCCATTTTGATGTTTACAATGTTGGGGCATGTCTCCTAGTTGCAGTTTGGGTTTTTGTTGTCGTTATGTTTGGCACATTTTATCAATTTTTGGGGCATGTCACCTAGCTTCTTGTAGCTATTTTGGGATGTTATGGACATGGATACTTGTTTCAGATTTTTTTGTGCAAGGGTCCTTGTTGCATTATGTGTTGTTTTGATTCTCTTTTAGGGTCAGTGTATCAGATTTTTGGGGCATGTCTCCTTGTTGCAGTTTGGGTTTTGGTTGTTGTTATGTTTGGATCATTTTATAAATTTTTGGGGCATGGCTCCTAGCTTCTTGTTGCCGATATGGAATGGGATGGTCATTGATAATTGTATCAGATTTTTTGGGGCATGTCTCCTTGTTGAATTATGTGTTTTTTGGTGCTCTTTTTAGGGGCTTTGTATCAGATTTGTGGTGCATGTCTCCTTGTTTCAGTTTTGGTTTTTGTTGGTGTTTTGTTTGGATAATTTTATCAATTTGTGGGGCATGGCACCTAGCTCCATTGGTGCTGTTTGGGTTGTTATGGTCATGTAGACTTGTAACAGAATTTTGGGGCCATGGCTCCTTGTTGCAATATATGTTCTTTTGGTGGTCTTTTAGGGGCTTTATATCAGATTTTTGGAGCATGTCTCCTTGTGTCAGATTTGGTTTTTGTTGTGGTTTTGTTTGAATATTTTTATCAATTTTTGGGGCATGGCTCCTAGCACCTTGGTGCTGTATGGGTTGTTATGGTCATGTAGACTTGTATCAGATTTTTTGGGCTATGACTCCTTGTTGCAATATGTGTTTTTGGTGCTCTTTTTAGGGGTTTTGTATCAGATTTTTGGGGCATGTCTCCATGTGTCAGTTTTGCGTTTTGTTGTTTTGTTTGGATATTTTTATCAATTTTTGGGGCATGGCTCCTAGCTCCTTGGTGCTGTTTGGGTTGTTATGGTCATGTAGACTTGTATCAGATTTTTTGGGCCATGGCTCCTTGTTGCAATATGTGTTCTTTTGGTGCTCTTTTTAGGGGTTTTGTATCAGATTTTTGGGGCATGTCTCCTTGTTGCAGTTTGGGTTTTTGTTGTTATGTTTGGCTCTTTTTATTAATTTTTTTGGCTTGTCCCCTTGTTGCATTTATGGGGTGAAAAGTCAGGACCAACGACAAAGCAACCACGTGTGTGACTATGATTACACATTATATCTGAGGGCCAATGATTTGGATATGCACAATTTTATCTGAAAGGTGTTATTCATATGTAGTATGTAATGTATATAATTAACATTAAATATATGTGTTATTCAATTAAGGGTGACATGGATACACAAGGAGACCATTCGGGTTGTGAGTTATGTACCGCTGCCGCAGCTGCAATAACGTTTGTCGTATTAGCCTTACAACTTCACAATTCCGCTAGGCCAGACCCTATTCCCAGAGAGCCATCAGCTATGCGGGATCTGCATAGGAAATCCCACATGCGGAGAATTTTGTGTGGGGGTCTGAAAGTAGCTGTTTGCACTACCTACGAATGCATAGACATGCTTTCATGAATCTTGCATCATTAATGTGCCAGCGTGATCTTCTCAGGGACACTATTCATGTATCTGTCAAGGAGCAGGTGACCATGTTCCTGCATATGGTAGGCACAAGTCAAAGAATAGAATCATGCAAGTGGATTTCATAAGGGGCGGGAGGACAGTTAGCCGTTATTTTAACAAAGTGATGGCGGGACTGTGTGCACTTCGGGATATGTTCGTGAAGCAAGCTCCTAATGAGACGCCACCGGAGATAGTTAATAATCCAAATTGGTTCCCATATTTTAAGGTATGTGTGATTATATGTATATGTGTCAGTATAATAAGGATCATAATGGGGATTGCACATTAGTCTCATTTAATACGTTGTAGGACTGCATCGGGCTCATTGATGGGACGCACATAGATACCATGCAACCAGCAAGGCTCGTACCCCGCTTTAGAGGGCGAAAGGAGGTTACACAAAATGTGCTTGCTGCTGTTACCCCAAATAAAAGATTCACATACGTACTGGCCGAGTGGAAATGATCCGCAAATGATTTTATGGTCCTGAAAGATGCATTGTCTTTATCCCCCCACTGGGGCTTCGAGTGTATGAAGGTAATATGCAAAAATTTCCATATAGATTATAATTACGTATCTCAGAAAGCATTGGAACATAAAATTGGTTTATTTGTTTGAATGTAGGTAAATATTACCTTTGCGATGCTGGATACACTACAATGCCAGGATTCATATCTCCATACATGGGAGTTTTGTTATTGTTGATTATACACAATAGTGTTTGATGGTAGTCTGGGTACAATGTAACACTTTATTACTGTTTGTTTGTTATGCACAATGCGATTGTATTATGGATACTATTAGTATTTTGTATATGTTGGATTAATGTGTTATGTTAAATGGGAATGTGATGTCGGTTGCACACGTTCTATGCCTTTCATTTATTATTTTAATAATTTATGAATGTTGGAAATGCAATGGTCTAACTTGTTCTGTTGTTTGCGTTGCCTGGCTTGCCTTCGTTTATATTTAATAGCCCAATAATTCAATTAATTAATTTTTTTAATTCTAAAATTCGGTATTTTAATATGTATTTTTGAGTGGTGGGATTTAATTTTGCGTATTAAATATATATTTATTTAATAGTTATTAGATTGTTAACTAATAGTTATTAGTTTGGTTAATTAAATGATTTTTCTCCTTCATATGGGAATATAGGGGTATTCTCACCTCAAAACACCATAACCAACTCCTAACAATCCTCATCCAACAATCCCAAACTCACTTTAACCCAAAGAAACACAAAACTTTGGTCTGGGACTCACAAACAAATCCCAACCCAACTTTCCAATCCACTTTCTTCACAAAGAAACACAAATCTCCACTTCTCTCTCCTCAAGAATCCAACATGGATTTACTATTTACAACAGTAAATCCCAACCCACATTCACACAAAGAAACACACCCTTAGTTACTTACGAGTTGGGTCATTGGACCCCTTCTCAATGTTCTCATATTTTACTTACAAAAGTCATAACAGGATTATTCATTGATCAACTAATTCCAATAAAAGGATAATTTTACGTTACTGTAAAGCTCGTAACACACAATCATATTTCATTATTAAAACTACAACTGTTATAAACGGGCTTTGGAGGCCCAACCCGTTAGTGGGTATCCACCCATTATGTAACCCTATTACTATAAATACAGGGCTACGGGGTTCCGTAGCCGCCATGGTTTACAACACGTTATCAGCACGCTCGAAGCTAAGCCGAACCCCTGCCGACGGACGAACGCGACACGAACGGGCTTCCTTCACCAAACGTCGCTAGATCCGGCGGGTAGGATCTAGAGGTAATTCTTGGATCTATAGATCTAAATTCGCATGCGCATATGTCTAGATCCAAAATTCTTGGATCGATTGTTTAATGAAAATCAACGTTTTTATTGATTAAAAATCAACGTTTTACAATAAAAACGCTTTTTTGGAGATTAAAAATGGATTTTTTTCCACTAAAAATTGGATTTTTATCCCCCAAAACCATCAAACCCTAGGGGATCTTCTCACCGGAACGCGAACCCCCCAAAAACTCGCGCAAAAACCCCCGCCCGCCGCCCGAAGCGACGGCCACCCCCCCACCCCACCGCTGCGACGGCGGGCTCGACCCGCCGCCAGCAGCGGCAGGCGGACCCGCCGTCGCGACGGCGGGCTGACCCGCCGCCAGCGGCGGCGGGCGGCCCCGCCGCCAGCGACGGCGGGCCAGACCCGTCGCCCGCAGTGGCGGGCGGCCCCGCCGCTGCCAGCGGTGGGCCAGACCTGCCGCCTGCTGACGGCGGGCGGCCCCGTCGCTGCGACGGCGGGCCAGACCCGCCGCCAGCAGCGGCGGGCGGCCTCGCCGCCGGCAGCGGCAGGAACCAGACCCGCCGCCCGCAGCGGCGGGCCCCCCATCCCCCCCGCAGCGGCGGGCCCCCAACCCCCCGGCAGCCGCTCGTATCGGGCCCCCCCGGTGCGTGCTCATGTCCGAAAACCCTTGCCGCCTGAAGCGGCAATCCGTGCGACCAAAAACCCTAACTAGGGTTTCACCCCGAAAATTCACTATTTTCAAACGATTTTCAGATTTAAATTCGATTTTCATTCGCTATAATCTGATTAATGCTTTATAAATCATCGCAATTTTCCTTGGACTATTTGATTATTACACGTTGAATAATTAGGAAGATTCTGCGACCGCTCTGCCGTTAGTTAACTAACCTAACGATGTATGACGTTGCCCAGTGATCCAATAATTATTAAAACGAAAAATTTTCACTTCCATTATAAAATTTCTGTGATGATTAAATGCATGTATAGAAAATTATATGCATGCTGCATATTTAATGATTCTGTGATGTACATTTTTATTTATCATGCTAAACTCACTATGACATAGTTTAATGCCTGTAGCAAAACTGTATGTCTGCGATAAGATTATTTAAATGCCTGCAGCATATAAATAGCATGTGAATACATCATACTTGTTTCAATTCAGGTTAATTGAGCACAACTTTTTAGTTTACTAGATTTACAATATATGAATGATGCGCTCATGATATGACAACATTTTATGTCAACAAACCAATAATGATTTCAAAAATTTTAACATCATATCCTAGGTGACAAAATGAACCTGGAGTTCAAAATCAAAATGAACCAGAAGTTCAAAATTAAATCAAAAGTCAACACCCTTTCACACTAATAAAAACTAACAAGTACGATGGATTATACGAAAAACATTTATGCGTTTTCTTTTAGAAATACGCATTTTGCGGTAAATAGATCTCTCAGATCTACGGTTTGTATAAACCAATATTGACACCAGCAGTTGTCATAACACCGCCAAACTCTTTTGAGTAATCTCACTTTACAAGGTATGATTCTTGAATCTAACCTTATTTTTTAAGCGTACGCCCGAAGTCGTTGCTTAATAGATAAGTGAGAAATTATAAAATTCGTACCCACGTAATTGTTTCCCCTAGAGTATGATTCTATATCCACACAATACTGAATGACTCAATCAAAATGTCCTGAAGACCATACTTGAGATTTCAAATAGACTTTTACAAGTCTCTCATAAATTAGAAAGTGGAAATATAGAGACTAACTCATTTCTCTTGTATGTGTCTACTTCGTAAGACCAATAATCCTTCTTCCTTATAAACGACAATAAGGAAGACTGAAAACAGGGGAAGTCTTGAATAAAAATGAGAAAGGGAAGATATGATGTACCTCGATATGGAGTATGCAATGGCAACCCAATATCAGACCAGAAGTTCTGACAAGACCCATAATGCTTTTTGAAAAATGAAAGGGCACTAACCTATGCCATATAAAAATATATACATATCTAGTCTAAACGAAGAACGTCAAATTGACTGTATGTATATTTCGCTACTCCCCGAGGACAAATAAATTTTGAAAATAAATTTGACCTGTTGTCATAATATGAGTCTAAAATGAGCACAATTGTGGACATATATTTTATAGAACCCACATCATACTATGAAACTTGTTGCTCTAACATAATTATTAGTAGTATTCTCTTGCAGTATATATGTGCTTTTTACGCATTTCATTTTACTGTAAATGATTTGTCATCCTGAATACTCCTAAAACGAGGATGCCATGTACTCTCTGAAACTTATAAAGTTTCAAAGGATATTCATCAAAATGAAATCCCTAATGACTCAAGAAACCAATAAAGCCTGAAGCTTTATCCAACTATGATCCGCATAATAGTCATTGTGGAGATGTAATCCTTCACAGTTTGAACAGAGTTCACATATTACCGGACAAAATTAACTTGAGCATTTTAATGGACGTTCAAAAGTCCCACATAAATTCGAACAGAGGAATTAATTTGGAACACCAGAAGTGTCCAGAATCGACCAACTTTGGATCGATGTCACCCTGGATTGACGATGCAAGACATCATTAACCAGACGAACCCGAAGATTCTTCAAAAAAGGGTGAAACTCTCATTATCCCATTCAAAAGGGAAAAATGATTACGAGATCATCTCCATTCACGTGGACATTGACTCTCCTCACTTCCTTGTAACGACTGGTTTTTGTATGATTGGATTATCAGTATGTTTTGCTTGTGATGGTGGGTTCTCTCCTTGTGTGGTTTCCATTTCCATAGTTCTCGCTTTCATTCATCTCGTTGAGATTTCCTAGCTTTTGTTTTCATTCCTTTTGATGTGATCTTCTAGATTCTTCCTTAGAACCATTGAACTCGGAGTAAGTCACTCGTGACGAGCTTCATATCGATCATATCTTAGCGATAGGTTGATCCTAGAAACCTTGGAATTCATCCCGGACCTTTGCGCTCCATTTCGAGACTTTTCGTGCACGTTAGTTGGTTCAAGAAGATCAACCGACCGACTAGATTCCAATCTAGTCGGTCAGGAAATCAACTGGAACCGACTAGTTCATTCAATCAATTATTCAGGAGTTACTGTTTATCGTTAGTCGGTCTAAGAACAACCATCGACCAACTAGATGCTAAACTAGTCGGTCAGGAATCCTTCTTAGACCGACTAACTCTCATTTCCATGATCTCTCTCAGAATTCAGCCTTTAGTCGGTCAATGAACACTCGCCGACCGACTAGTTCTCAAACTAGTCGGTTGACAAGCCTTCACAGACCGACTAACTCATAGTCCAGTTTTCCTGAGCGAGCTACTGTTTACTCTTAGTCGGTCTGTGTTGATCAACCGACCGACTAGTTCCCAAGCTAGTCGGTCACCAATCCTTCTTTGACCGACTAATCAGCCCAGGAAACCCTAGTTTTGCCCTAGCCGCCACACTTTTCTATAAATACGCCTCAAACGTTTTCTTCTTCTTCCTCATCACCCCAAACCCTAATTTCTCCCCCATTGAGCCCCCTTCTTCCCCAAACCATTGATCCTTCATCCCAAGCTCATCCATCATCATCCAAACCCTCATTTCACATATCCTACCTCTCCTCAACCTCAAACCCTCATCAAATCCCCAAAAATCACATCCAAACCCATTTCTCCAGATTTTCCTCATTTCCAGCTCTGAGCCGGATCGTTCTTTCGTCGCCGTAGTTCTCGGCGTCATTCCTCCGCTTCTTCACGGGTAGTATTCTTCCTTTAATAATCTCATAACCCACACTTGATATTTGTGAAACCCTAATAAAATGGATCATTAGAAATCGTACGGTTCGATTGTGAATACGGATTAGTTACCATTCTAATGTTGTTTTTCCATGACAGTGATCCATTCCCGTAGATAACAAATTTGTGTGATGTGCCTTCGTTGATCGTCATCCTCGGTGCCAGGCAAGTGAAACTTGCATCTCTTGATTTGGGCCATGTCTTAGGCCATTACATTGCTTTAGCGTAAAAGAGACTAGACGGTGAAAGGATAGCCGTCTAGACGCCTTTGACCTAGCTTGACAACGAAGCTTGGTCCGTCACCCTCATCATGATTGTATGTCACGTTTACTTTCCCTTGACGGAACGCGTATTAACTGTTCATGTCATCCATGCATCCTTAACTGCTATTGCATTTTAACTGCCATGTTTAATTTGAATTAACGGTACGCGAATATGTTCATGTCATTGCATTTTGCATGTCACGTTTAATTTCAATTAACGGTACACGAATATCTGCTCATGTCATTGCATTTTACCTGTCACATTTAATTTCAATTAACGGTACGCGAATATCTGCTCATGTCATTGCATGCTTGAACACTCATCTTGATTGCGTAGCTTCGCTACATACTTGTACTACTTGTTCCGGCTAGGCACCCGTTCTGCAGGCACAATCCTATGCCAAATACACTTTCTGGCTCGTGTTCCAGAAGACGAGCTCAACACAGCCTGAGGGCAATAGGGCACTCGTTGAGTGATCCCTTGTACTTGATACTTGAACACAGCCTGCGGGCAATAGGGCACTCGTTGAGTGATCCCTTGTACTTGATGCGTGAACACAGCTTGTGGGCAATAGGGCATCCATGTGTGGGTGATCCCTTGTACTTGTTACTTGACAATACATGTCACACTACCACTTGTTACTTGACGTGTTTACTTGACTTGTTCACTTGACGTGAACTACTTGACTTGTACTTGTCCGTGTTTTACTTGTTATCCATGACATACTTGCTACTTGTGCTTCCCTTTACTTGTCACTTCCATACTATACTTGCCATGCCATGCATCATACTATAACTGCTAGGTTGCTAGTTTACCTTTCTTTCAGTTTCCTTGCACAAGTCTTTCCAGACTTGCTAACATGTGCCCCTCTCTCTTTTGGGTGTCACATGTTAGACCCAGAGCCAGAGCTTTGTTGCAGGAGATATGGTGTTGCTGATGCTGATGTTTGCTGTGGTGGAGAGTGGACACCAGAGGCCTGTCTTGAAGACCGCTCGTGTTCACTTCTTGTTTAGGTTTGCTGTTAGTTGTTGGTGCGTGGCACCTTTGTATGTATGTTATACCTTGTTGGCCATGTTTGGGCCTTAGACTCTTTTCCTTTTAGCCAGGTGGCTTTTCTGCGATATTGTAATTTGTTTATGGACATTTGGAGATTCAATAAAATGTCGTCTCATTTCCTTATTATCATCGTTGTTTCGTTTCGCTTTGCAAGGACCCGCCATAATAAGTGTTTTTATACACTTATCAGACTTGGAGCTTCACAGCTTCAAGTTTGTGCGGACCTTCTCACGTCTCGCCTCCACATTTTTGGGAAGCGGGACGTGACAGGTTTTATTGGTGGCCCATGCAGGTCCATTTGCAAATGTGAACTATCGGAACAATGATAATAATTATGGAATGTCCATTAAATAAATTAGAACATCCAATTTATAAGCCTTGAGTCTAGTTTTCTTTAGCGTTCATATGCCTTAGGTAGCTGGTAGACGTGTTAGGGCATCTGTCTCAGCTTAGTAGGAACCCATTAGATCAGGACCCTAGCTAGACTTAGATAGACGTCTGTGCTTGCTAGTTAGGAATCCTTGATTGTTAGCTAGACTCCATGTTAGTGATTTGTTTGATTGTCTTAAGAGTTACCTTAGTGGTTCATGTCTAGCTTTGACTAGGATAGACTTCTAGAATTCATTGGTCTCTCGCTTGGGTTCATCGATTTTAGACCAAGCTGAACTCATTTCATCGCTGTCTAGCCCTTAGGGAGTCTTAGCGCTTAGTTCCATAATCTTTAGCTGGTTGACCGTAGGAGATTCCCGTAGATTTTCCTAAGTCATATCCTAGGCGTATTTATGCTTTGATCATCCGACCAAATCCCTTGCCTCGATTCCCATGACCACCACGTTTCTATAATCGTTGATCCTACGAATGTCCCCATTCGCAAAGCTTAATTTCTTTTAAAGTTATTTTTCTATTTCCCTTATTAAAGTTTTCGCTAAGTTTAAATTTTGTTTTAAACCCGCTACATATATACTTGAATTTCTCACTTTTCGATTGAGTCAAAATTCCTTGTAGATTTCGGAGTCTAATGGTTGTAATTATAATTACTATCTCGTATCCATTTTCTTGTCTATATTTTCGTATTTCGGTTTAAAGACTCCAATACTATTTTGGAAAATTCGATATACCATTTTCTAACTATGAGATCCATTTTTATCGCATAGCATACATACTTTAAAATCTTTTCCAAGCTAAATGGAATTTCAATTGTTATATGTATACTTATATCTCGTACTCTTTCGTTGACTTAAATTAATTTTTGAAATTCGAAAGTTTTGACGAGATTTTGATTACTGTTTATAATGTTTTACAGCCTATACCTTTCATACCTATTTGAATATCTTGTCCCTTTTCATAAAACGATTTAATTCTGAGCCGCAATTCAATTTTCCAAATTCGATTTATGAATTTTTCTTTTTTATTTATGCTATTCAAATGACTCGTCGCGCTCCCTTAATATACTTTTCAAGTCACAGATGATTTCAGCTTTCAACAAATCAAAGTTATGTTCAAACATTTTCCCGACTACAGATTTTTGGAAAATTACGTTTCCGTAACCACTTCCCTTGTCCCCAATTCACACGACCACCTCATTACAATTATCCTTGATCTTTCAAATGTTTTCTGTTGCAAATCTTGACTCTTCCAAAGTTATTTTCGAATGCTTTCCTTATTTGAAGTTTCACTCAATTTAAATTTTGTTCTAAACTTCTTTAAAGATGTCTCCCTAAATTTCGATGGAGTTAAAAGTCGTTCTTGAATTTTGAAGACTTTTGGTCGTAATTATAAAATTACTATCTTGTACTATTCTTTTTCTAACAATGCATCTTTCGCATTTCGATTTTTAAACTTTATTACTATCCTGATGGTTCGATATACCATCCTTTTTCCTAACTACAAAAATTTATTTTAACCACTTATCTTACATACCTTTAGGGGTATTTTTCCAAACTAAATGGACTTCAACTAATTTTTGTATATATCAATTATAGGTTCGTCGTACTCGTACTTCAAAAGTTTTTATACCAACACGTTCTTTTGGCGAATCCTTATTTCCCTAAAAATATCTTCGATCTTCTTCTTTCGTTAAGTTTAAATTTGTTCGAAACAGTTTTGATATATGTAAGGTTTCATGCTCCTTCGCCGACTTAAATTATTTATGTTTTTAAATATCGAAACTTGTGTTGAGATTTTTAGATTAGAAGTTTATAATATTTTCAGCATACACTTTCGTATCGATATAAATGTCTTGTCCCTTTTCATATACCAATTTCATTCTGAACCGTATTTCTATTTTCCTAACTCGATTCATAATTTCTTTTCTTACTTGTGCCATTAAAATTTTATTCGAAAACACCTCGTGCTTACTCTTAATAAACTTTTCAAGTCCCTTTGGATTCGGCTTTTAGCAAGTCGATTTTATGCTCAACATTTTCCATATTTCAGATTTTTGTAAAAAGAAAAAAAAATTATTACTATTTCGAAATCATTCCTGACTTAGACCCTTCATAAAACAGTTTAAAAGTTTTAATACTAACTTGTTGAGTTTAAATATCCTTTTCTCTTTCCATACTACTAAGATATTATCTTTCCATTCACCATACACACTTTTAAGATAATTTCTAAAATATGACTTCAATTATTTTTATATATCGGTACCACGTTCGTTTTGCTCGTACATTAAGATCTTGTATAAATCAATTTTTGTTGGCAAATCCAAATTTCTCTAAAAGTATTTTCGATATGGTTTATTTGGGATTTCTCTTCAGTTTTAAGATTTGGAAAACCTTTAGCATGCGCTTAAATTCTCCACACTATACTTGATCTGATTTCAATCTTCGAATCTCAAAACTTTTCCAAAATTTTTAGATTGCTTCCGCATAACATTTCTAACCTATGTTTTAATGTTCGAGTAAATGATTTCCTTTTTCCTCATGATGATTTTATATAAACCAATAAACCACTATTCCTCTTATTACGTATATTCGTCTCAAACTCATTTTCAAACAACTTGTTTATCGACCTCTAAATAATTTTATACAAACGAGGACTCCGACTTTTTGAAGTACAACGGTCTTCGAATTCACGTATTTTAACTTATGTTGTTTACACTACCTTCTTTATGTATTCCTTAAGGGTATCATTGCATCATCTTTCCACCTAAACATTCACAGTCCTACCCTGATTCCCCTAACCAAATTTGGCTCCTTATCTTCGTCCTAGCTGAACCCATGTTTTTCGATCTTTCTATTCGTCATGATCTAGGTTCGGTTCTTTCCTATTGTCTAGCCCATAGAGCTTGTCGTTGCATGTGTCAACCTTGTTATAGTTTGGTGGGCCTATTAGTTAAGTGGTTATGTCGTCGTAGTGTTGATTTCGTGGTGTGTATATAGTGGTATGGGTGCTGGCATTTGTGTGTTGTGTGTAGGTAATTTCCTGCTTGAGTATGATGTGATATACGTATGATAACAGAATGATAATTTTGATTGGTACTACTTGTTTTATGAGATGTCGTATGCGTGTATATCAGGAGGTATACCCGACTATTGCATCTCTTAAACTTGTATGTAGTTGATGTGTTGATATGGTAATTATAAATGGATGGATATGGTGTGAAAATATGTGATACGTGGATGTGTATGCCTTGGAGTGGTATTGGTATGTGTATGGATACTGTGTTACGCATATAAATGTCCTGCTATGATTTGAGTCTCACTCAAGCTTGAGTGGGTATACTCTATGTACCTTGGTATAATTGTATGTGGTGGTGAATAGTGATGGATGGTGTATGTATGGTGTTTGAGTTGTTTGTGCTTGGTTGTGTTACGCACACGATTGTGGGTGGCTATACCAATATATAGTTATAGGACTATATGTGAGGTGAAAATATGGTGAAATATTTGCATGTATTTGAATGACTAAATAAATGTGAAATTATTTTCAAATAAGAGAGGCTTGGTTATTTTCTTATAGTAAGTAATAAGTGTTTATTGTTGTATAAATATATTAACTATATATATGTGATTGAAATACGTGTATGAAATTGATTGACTATAATAAGTATGAGTGTACTATGTGCGTGAAAATATGTGTGTAGTGGTAGTAATATTTCATTTCTAGTGCATATATATAAGCACTCGAAATGAAAGTACTTGGTTGAATTTATGATGTGATATTGGTTGAGGGTAGTTACCGGAGCGACTATATATATGTTAAAAAGTCCGAGGACGGACTTTATTCTAAGGTGGGTAGGATGTAACGACTGGTTTTTGTATGATTGGATTATCAGTGTGTTTTGCTTGTGATGGTGGGTTCTCTCCTTGTGTGGTTTCCATTTCCATAGTTCTCGCTTTCATTCATCTCGTTGAGATTTCCTAGCTTTCATTTTCATTCCTTTTGATGTGATCTTCTAGCTTCTTCCTTAGAACCATTGAACTCGGAGTAAGTCACTCGTGACGAGCTTCATATCGATCATATCTTAGCGATAGGTTGATCCTAGAAACCTTAGAATTCATCCCGGACCTTCGCGCTCCATTTCGAGACTTTTCGTGCACGTTAGTTGGTTCAAGAAGATCAACCGACCGACTAGATTCCAATCTAGTCGGTCAGGAAATCAACTGGAACCGACTAGTTCATTCAATCAATTATTCAGGAGTTACTGTTTATCGTTAGTCGGTCTAAGAACAACCATCGACCGACTAGATGCTAAACTAGTCGGTCAGGAATCCTTCTCAGACCGACTAACTCTCATTTCCATGATCTCTCTCAGAATTCAGCCTTTAGTCGGTCAATGAACACTCGCCGACCGACTAGTTCTCAAACTAGTCGGTTGACAAGCCTTCACAGACCGACTAACTCATAGTCCAGTTTTCCTGAGCGAGCTACTGTTTACTCTTAGTCGGTCTGCGTTGATCAACCGACCGACTAGTTCCCAAGCTAGTCGGTCACCAATCCTTCTTTGACCGACTAATCAGCCCAGGAAACCCTAGTTTTGCCCTAGCCGCCACACTTTTCTATAAATACGCCCCAAACGTTTTCTTCTTCTTCCTCATCACCCCAAACCCTAATTTCTCCCCCATTGAGCCCCCTTCTTCCCCAAACCATTGATCCTTCATCCCAAGCTCATCCATCATCATCCAAACCCTCATTTCACATATCCTACCTCTCCTCAACCTCAAACCCTCATCAAATCCCCAAAAGTCTCATCCAAACCCATTTCTCCAGATTTTCCCCATTTCCAGCTCTGAGCCGGATCGTTCTTCCGTCGCCGTAGTTCTCGGCGTCGTTCCTCCGCTTCTTCACGGGTAGTATTCTTCCTTTAATAATCTCATAACCCACACTTGATATTTGTGAAACCCTAATAAAATGGATCATTAGAAATCGTACGGTTCGATTGTGAATACGGATTAGTTACCATTCTAATGTTGTTTTTCCATGACAGTGATCCATTCCCGTAGATAACAAATTTGTGTGATGTGCATTCGTTGATCGTCATCCTCGGTGCCAGGCAAGTGAAACTTGCATCTCTTGATTTGGGCCATGTCTTAGGCCATTACCTTGCTTTAGCGTAAAAGAGACTAGACGGTGAAAGGATAGCCGTCTAGACGCCTTCGACCTAGCTTGACAACGAAGCTTGGTCCGTCACCCTCATCATGCTTGTATGTCACGTTTACTTTCCCTTGACGGTACGCGTAATAACTGTTCATGTCATCCATGCATCCTTAACTGCTATTGCATTTTAACTGCCATGTTTAATTTGAATTAACGGTACGCGAATATGTTCATGTCATTGCATTTTTCCTGTCACGTTTAATTTCAATTAACGGTACGCGAATATCTGCTCATGTCATTGCATTTTGCCTGTCACGTTTAATTTCAATTAACGGTACGCGAATATCTGCTCATGTCATTGCATGCTTGAACACTCATCTTGATTGCGTAGCTTCGCTACATACTTGTACTACTTGTTCCGGCTAGGCACCCGTTCTGCGGGCACAATCCTATGCCATATACACTTTTTGGCTCATGTTCCAGAAGACGAGCTCAACACAGCCTGAGGGCAATAGGGCACTCGTTGAGTGATCCCTTGTACTTGATACTTGAACACAGCCTGCGGGCAATAGGGCACTCGTTGAGTGATCCCTTGTACTTGATGCGTGAACACAGCTTGCGGGCAATAGGGCATCCATGTGTGGGTGATCCCTTGTACTTGTTACTTGACAATACATGTCACACTACCACTTGTTACTTGACGTGTTTACTTGACTTGTTCACTTGACGTGAACTACTTGGCTTGTACTTGTCCGTGTTTTACTTGTTATCCATGACATACTTGCTACTTGTGCTTCCCTTTACTTGTCACTTCCATACTATACTTGCCATGCCATGAATCATACTATAACTGCTAGGTTGCTAGTTTACATTTCTTTCAGTTTCCTTGCACAAGTCTTTCCAGACTTGCTAACATGTGCCCCTCTCTCTTTTGGGTGTCACATGTTAGACCCAGAGCCAGAGCTTTGTTGCAGGAGATATGGTGTTGCTGATGCTGATGTTTGCTGTGGTGGTGAGTGGACACCAGGGGCCTGTCTTGAAGACCGCTCATGTTCACTTCTTGTTTAGGTTTGCTGTTAGTTGTTGGTGCGTGGCACCTTTGTATGTATGTTATACCTTGTTGGTCATGTTTGGGCCTTAGACTCTTTTCCTTTTAGCCAGGTGGCTTTTCTGCGATATTGTAATTTGTTTATGGACATTTGGAGATTCAATAAAATGTCGTCTCATTTCCTTATTGTCATCGTTGTTTCGTTTCGCTTTGCAAGGACCCGCCATAATAAGTGTTTTTATACGCTTATCAGACTTGGAGCTTCACAGCTTCAAGTTTGTGCGGACCTTCTCACGTCTCGCCTCCACATTTTTGGGAAGCGGGGCGTGACATTCCTCAAACGAATTTAAGATGATATACTATCATTAGAAGAATGAGACCTTTAGGCCTCTTGAGAGTATTTGAGGGATAAAAGTGGACTCACACACTCCCTATATATGGCTGATGATGTACCTTAGAGTACTCATCTATATATCCTCTTTAAATGGTCATAATCAAAACCTTGTTATCCAACCGCAATCTAGATTATTATTAATCACAACGGACATATTACATTACTGGGATATTGGTTGGGCTTTTACTTACCCTCATACCACCCTCAAAAATGCCGCAGTGGAACGTATTCATCGGGACTAGCCCTCCTAGATGAATATATTCCGAGATCCCCAAACGGGGGAGGCATTAGAGCACATCTTATACATGGAGTCTTGACGGGTTCATATCCCTAGTTCTATGCTCAACTTCATTGAAGTCGAGCTTATTGCGGATTTTTTTTTGATAACACTGGGAAATCAATTATATTTAACAACTAGAAGAAAATTGAACACCCTGAAGCTTTGTGTTCACACCCAGAAATGGGTTATATGTAAATCATTACAATGATTTAAACAGATTATTTGTCCACTAGAAATCCAGTTGTAGGTGACCATGTGGGAACATGCATATCATCAGAACACCTCCTTAGAAACTATTTATATGAGCCTGATCACCTCATATAAACAGTTTCCGAGAACCCCTAACGGGGGAAGCGTTTAGTGCACATCTTATCGATGGAGTCATGATGAGTATACATTCCCATATCACCACTATGGACCATTTAAAACATTAATACCTATGATCTGATTATCATGAATAGTGATGAGATCCTGAAGATCCACACTTATGAAACTGTTAAACAGTTATCAGACATAGCTACTGACAATATAAATATTGTCAAATTCACACATCCCTGCTACTAAAAATCCAGCTAGGATTGACATATCAACTATAATGGATGCAATCTACCAGTAGCAGAAGTGGATATCCTCAATGGATGAGAGGACATACCACGAGACCCTAAAACAATACCACCACAGGAAAGTGAGCTCATCTCCATATCCTCTCCCTTTCCAGAACCTCCTGAAGAGATAAATCTGGAATAAATTGAATAATGTACGTACACGGAGAGGCATTTGGATAAAACACACTTGTCGACAATTACTCACATTTCATTTTGCCATTGATATCGTTCACAATCTCCGTTTCCTGAAGCAAACGCAGAAATTTGGCCAAATTATGTGGAACGAGGCAATAAATAAGTTAAGCTGGACTCACTTATGAAATGTGAAGTGTTTGGACCTGAAGTCCTGATATCAAAAGATATCAAACCTGTGGGCTACCGAGTATTGTATAAATAAATAAAATCGTATGCTATAAGCAAAACTCTATAGCCTTAGAGGTTTATTTCGCAGAAACCAGGAAGTAACCATGTAAGATGAGTTTAACTCACTTACAAAATTAATCAAACTGATGCATCAGGCTCCCTGGTCATGATTGCGAAACCCATGCGATTAGCAAAGATAATTTTAGGCTATGTTGCTATGGATGATGTGACAACATACCCTTATGAATAATCATCCTGAAGATGAATTATCATCCTGAAGATGAAAACTTCATCCTGAAGATGAAACCTTCATCCTGAAGATGAATTATCATCCTGAAGATGAAACCATCATCCCGAAGATGAATAATCATCCCGAAGATGAAACCATCATCCCGAGATGAATAATCATCCCGAAGATGAATAATCATCCAGCAGATGAATTACCATCCAGAAGATGAAATTATCATCCAGTCGATGAAGAAACATGGAAAATTACAATCCACCAATACACCTACTGGTTGTATGGATGCACATTAAGACCCCTTCCGTTCGCTGGAAGAGGGGAAGGATATCCTAGGTCCTGAAGTGCCTTACTCAAATGTCTTTTGTACACTCCTTTATCTGGCAGTAAACACTTTAACCAGATACAGTGCAGCGCCTGCAGCGCACCACTGGACCAGAGATATGTAGCTTCTGCGCTATCTCCAAGGGTCAAGAATCATACAACATGTTAAATGTATTTGCAGATACAGGTTACAGATCATCGCGATGACTGCAACAAAGAAGCGACCAACTCCTGGAGACTAGCAAAGCATACTTCCAAGGCAACATCAATCCCACCATCCCGAGAGGCTCATCAATCCAAGAAGCAAATCATAAGTACGCACAGCCAGGTCCTGCAGTACCTCGCAGACACAGTGAAGACTGGGTCAGAGACGTGATGCTACCTACCGAGTCTGCAGACCACTCCTCCTCAGAAGAGATCCCTCAGATTCAGTAGCTGCCATAGATGAGCGATACTTGTATAGATGAGCGATGTCTTGTATAGGTGAGCGATGCCTTGTACTTTGTACTTATTATCGGAACACTGTAAGAGATTGATGTATAGTTGCCTAGGAGATCTGCAAGCCTGCAGCTTGTACAGATCAGGGGGAGTCAAATGTAGTGTTGTACGCTTTTCCCTTGGCTATTGGTTTTTCCCACTGGGTTTTCCATAGCTAAAGGTTTTAACGAGGCAAACTCATTGACTCTGGATCCAGAAGTATCCACCCCCTAAATACTTCCACTAATCAGGGGAAGTTACCGAAACTGTACTCTTTTTCCTTGGCTATTGGTTTTTCCCACTGGGTTTTCCATAGCTAAAGGTTTTAACGAGGCAGTTATCCCTAAATTAGGATCCAGAAGCATCCACCTCTAGTGATATCCATCGATCAGGGGAAGTTATATAGACTTGTACTCTTTTCCCTTAGCCACTGATTTTTCCCACTGGGTTTTCCATGGCAAAGGTTTTAACGAGGCAAGAACTCTTAAACTTAGGATCCAGAAGTATTCATAGACCCATGATCAGATAAGCTCTATGAACCCTGAAGCGTTCATCACGGCCTACAACAATGGATGGATAAGGGGAAGTGTTATAAACGGGCTTTGGAGGCCCAACCCGTTAGTGTGTATCCACCCATTATGTAACCCTATTACTATAAATACAGCGCTACGGGGTTCCGTAGCCGCCATGGTTTACAACTACTACTAATTTTTATTTGATAATTTTCTAGTCAGATTCTTAATTGCTAAAGTAATGTATTAACATTTAATAATATAATTTCTCAGTTTTTTTAATTATATTCGAGTTCTACTTTAACATGTGATTCACATTGCAAATGGAAATGGAGTAACTAGATGACGAACTCAGGTCTCGAGCCAGGAACTGACTAATTGCAATCTTCAACTCGGAGCCAAAAAGTATAAAAACGAAAATACGACGAGAGGACAACTCTGTCACTGAAACATGTAATCACCTCATATATCCTGTAGCAACATCAACTTGGCAATTCTATAGATAGGTTCTGAAAAAAAAGGAAAGAAAACAAAAACAAAACAAAAAAAGAATAAGAAAGCTGCTAATAGATACATCATCATGATCTGTTTGGGGCAAGGAAGTTAGCATCGCCTTTGAAAAGAGGAATCATGGTTCGAGCTTCAAGGAGACAACTCGGGACTGTCTGTTGCGCTTAGCAACCCTTACAAACACCACGGCTAGACATGACGGCGCCCACCACGGCCTTCGAACTTCTTGCTCTCCTTTCAGGCACGCAACTGCAAAGAACATACCACCAGAGACAACAAAATTTATCATCATATTACTAACATTGTCATATGCATACAATTTCACAGCAGGAAGCACTAGAAGCACTAGAAACAAATGGCAGCTCATATTAAATATTAGGGGTTTCTTGGTATACCCCTCTCCTAAAAGCTTCATTAATTCCATATCACCCCCTCAAAAAAAAGAAGGAAACCAAAAAAAGATGATAAAAAAATTTAACCCCCAACTCATTTAAGTTGTTTAGAACAAAATCCCACCATTTAGTTAGTTAGTAATTTTATTTTTCACTGTTATCTTTTTAATTATAATTTAAAATTCCAATTTTACCACCCTTCTTCCAAATTCAACATTAAATACCCAATCTTTTCTTAACCCATTAAACCATCCATTACAGTTAACAAACCCATCCAGCTCTTGCTATTTCTACAATTTTAGGTGGTTTCTACAATTTTAGGTGGTAAAGGGGATTCCAATCTATTTCTCCTTCCTTCTCAATCTCAAGCTGTAATATTATGTTAACATGGCATTTCTGTCAGTCTACTTCTTCATCATTATAATTCTAACAACTACCACCGTCATTTTTCGTGTATTTTGTGGGCGAGGTTGTTTTTGGGGGAAGGACGCTGTTGTATCAAAAGACATCATCTTATAGGTGGATATATAACCCGGTTTTAACTCATCATATTAAATGGTCCTCATCCTATATAAGTAATTTGTTTGCCTAAAAATGGTATGACATGGTTGCACCAAAGATAATGTCTGTATCTACACTTGTTTTACTGTTCTAATTTATAACATTTCACTTGATTCAAGAATCTAGTTCACAAGGGAAGGGTGACCAAGAAAGAACAAAGGCAGATTAAATGACTTCAATCAATGGACTTTAAAATTAGTAAAGTACTCATGAGAATGGGTTTCGCCTTGGACCCACTAACAAAATCTCCAAAAGGGTGATACTTGAGTAAGCCCAGCCAACCGCATGGTCCTAATAGCCGGATTAGCCATATTCCCAAACTAATGTTTGTTTTGGACATTGTTTAAATGTATGCACATGTCCATATCTCCTGAAAAGTATGAAATGGCCTCAAGCTATAAGATGAATCAGCAATAACGATCAACTCATAAATAATCCACCCGCATGGTCCTAATAACCGCATGGTCCTAATAGCCGGATTAGCCATATTCCCAAACTAATGTTTGTTTTGGACATTGTTTAAATGTATGCACATGTCCATATCTCCTGAAAAGTATGAAATGGCCTCAAGCTATAAGATGAATCAGCAATACCGATCAACTCATAAATAATCCACCCACCCACCCCCCCCCCCCCAAAAAAAAAAAAAAATAAAAAAATAAAAATAAAAATAAAAATAAAAATAAAAAAAAATAAAAAACTCGTATAGGTGAAATCTTGTAATGCATCCCAACTAAGAAGAGCCAGCTGATCAAACACTCGAATCTATTAATGATGTCTAAACATGGGAGATTGGGAATAAAAATCTTAATGCTATTACATAATGGAAACAAACTACAAAAGAAAAACAGAATAGAACCTTTGATACGCCTTAGCTCCTTGCAAAGAGTGATAAAATCCCCCCACTTCATATGGCACCGCCTGATAAACCGAAGGATCTGTTCAGTTGTGAACATGGACAAGCTCTCTAAGTATTCTCCATTGACACCATTATCTTCAAAAACCTGGCGGTAACTACCAAGATTTATCTCCTCCAGCCACAGACCAACATCCTGCAATCATAGCCCCATTATCAGTAGCAGACGGATTTTTTTCTTTTAAAAAAACATAATTTATAATTCCATTTTTGTTGCAGATAGTTCTATGCAAATGGACATCAAATTGTTTTTCCTAGAATAGTAACTGGATGTGTACATGTACACTAAAAGGTAAAATTGGTTTCATTAAGAGGCTTTCTGAAGCTTTGTGATATAACTGTCACAATGAAGAGCGAACTCAAGTACATTTAAGTCAAAAATGACTGGAGTCATGTTTATAGGATAAAAGCTTTCGTCTGGGGTTTAAAAGAAACAGGTCTACAATTTCTAGTTAAGAGTGAGATCCCACAAAGACATGAGTTGTTCAACTTTATGATTATCCGAGAGAATGTCTCCAATTACCAAATTAGATATAGCTAATGACCATTAATGATGAGTCGTATGTATCATCATTTACAAAAATTGGCCACAAATAACGAGCACTAATGCCATATATGAAAATACTTATTTATGAACCAGTGGCATTATTGCCCAGTATTAAATGGCATTCTTATTGTTCTCCATGATAATTTGTCAGCTTCCTCACTTCGTTGTTCTCTTTGTTTTTGTGAACGAGAGAGAGACTTTGTACCTTTACAAGAGCACGGCTAGGAAGGTACGACTGTCCGTGCTGAAGAAATCAAATACTTTATTACCTATTATGTTAAAGGGTCCAACTAACACGACAGCAGCTTTGTGATCCCTTTAGTTCGTTCGGCATTATTTAGTAAACTAATAGTTTAAACCTTTATTATTGTTCATGCATGTGTGTGAGATATAAAATTGTAGGCTTAAACTTTAAACCTATATTATTTTTCATGCATGTGTGTGAGATATACAATTGTCGGTTAACGCTATTATTGTGTCATCTGTTCATAACTTTCAAAGTTTGTCGTGTTTTAAACCTCGTGTTTGTGTCCATACCTTGGTCTGGTGACCATGTCTATAGACCAAAGGTTTTGATCACAAGAATTTCATGCCAGATGGTGACTTATGATTGAGCTCAAATTGATTAAAAAACATAAACCATGATTTGATCTCTCGTAATATTTATCCTGTAGTAAAGTTGTCTCCATAATTGGCCATGCATGTTACAAAATGCTTGCCCTCCTAGTTATCTCCTTCCCAGTTCGGAATCTCTTCAACAATCCCTACTTTTCCTTATATTGCCAGGTTCTATAATATTAATTTGCTTACCTAAGCAAAACCTCTAAAGCAAAGCTCACCATCAACTACATTTTTCAAAAAAATTAATATACACCAACACTTTTGCAGGTTCACATGAATCATATCCCAAGTCTTTCATTTTTCAATGCCACACCGAATCCTGAGAATAGACAATCCTTATGAAATGACAATCATATTAATGCAACTCGGCATCTAAAGCAAAACCAGAAAATGTAAATCCAAGAAGATACAAACAACAACACTATCATTCCTTTCAATTGTATCGCTCTGATATGGCAGCATCCCCAATCAATTTAAAGAGAGCGATAATCCCTATGAGAACAAATTGGAATATTTTCGAATTAGAAAATACCGAATGTTTAGAAACAGAGTAGCTGAGCTTTAAATGGTGGGCAAACCTTTCCTCACATCTGCTCATCCTTATTTTTCTATTGGAGTAGCTACAAGTTAGTATCATCTTTAAGCATTTCCTGGTCTTCTTTATTACAACCATAATAGTTGATCACTAAATTACTGGGCTTTCATCTTTCGCTTCATTCTTCCATGTTGTCTATAAGAAGTCATCAAAAACACACAGTTTTATCTTCAACATCTCTAGCACAATAAATGCATTAACTTCAAATCATATTAAGATTCTTAACATCGAAATTCTTTTTCTCTGCCTCTTTATTTCACGCATCAAAAATCATCCTCAAAAATAATTTTTTAAAATTATGCTCTAGAGAACTAGACAAGCATGGTGCTACAATTTGCCACACATAAACCACAGCAAGTCCCCAACATCGGCACTGAGTATTTCTCCATGATATCATTGACACCATCGGTTCCAATCACCTATCACCCTACCTGCCATGCAAGCTTTCTCCAATCAACTAGACCTTCATCTTCTCCATATAATTTTCTACCTGCTAACAAAAAACAATTACAGGCGACCTTCTCAGTACAATATGAAATCGGGTCACCAGTACTGTCAAGACATTACCATTTAGTCTACTACCCTCAACTAGAACGTTTTATCTCATGATGTATAAACACAACAACATGGATTATATTAAGTGGCCCGGACAAGTTTATAGATTATTAATGTGCAAGGAATGACCAGATTCCTTTACAATGATATTTATTAGGACTTGGTGTCCTATAATGTTGGATTAAAATTTAAATGTTTAAACGTCAACCGACCTTTCTGTTGCAGAATATATGAATAAAATTATTAACTTCATCGATTTTTCCTTGTTATTACTGGAATCCTTGAACAAGTAACTAAATCCTTATGCAAATGAATTATAAAAAAGATGGGATCAATGACTCAACCAAATTCAGTGATTGACGAAGTGGGAATTACAGTTTTCTATTACTAGCACATCATCAGGTTTGTCATTATGGTCAACGCATTCGGGTCACACAGATCAAAACGGGATTAATTGTTACAAAATAGACATGCTGCTGGGTGCATATTCTCACGTGCACCCGTTTCAGGCTGTTCACAGTGACAAAGAAAAGAGGCATAAGGTAGCTACATGAAAAAGGGACCGTGTTACAAATTTTCACTCAAATCAAATTATCAAACGAAAGGAGAGAATATTGCAGAAGAGCCAAAAACTGTTATCATATATTGCAAGTTTAACCTGAGGAATTCTGCACATCACACATCCTCTCAAACACGCCATTACCTCATCAAAAGACCGGCAACGATCACGCAATAAGATTTATAGATAAACTTACTGTCCCAATTAATACAATAAGATTACAATACACGTTAACAAAATTTTAGGGCAAATGTTGAACAACCGACAATCAAGCCACAAAGCAGACGGAAATAACGAATCAAAAAATAGCAAAAAAAATCACAACTTTCACCATAATGGAAATCTTGAACCAACAAACTCTGATCCATTACATACCTCAACTGTCCAAATGAAGAAATCTAAGGGCTCGGGTGGCCCTCCCTTGCTCATCTCGGCACCTCGCATGCGAAACCCTACAAATCAAATAAAAATCATCAAATTCACCTTATAAATCGTCGAATCGGGAAAAAAAACCTAGAAAATTCGACGAACGAATGAATTACCTTTAGAAAGGAAATCGTCAGATGAACTCTTCGAGATTGAGGAGTCTCATGGACTGAGCGAGCTCGAAGGATGAATCCCTGAGACGAAGGAAATAGGAGAGATTTGATCGATCGCTCGATCGATTCCGCCAAATTGAAGGAAGACAACGAAGGAAGCGAGGAAGTGGAGATAGTTATTATTACAGGCGATGTTTGTTCATATAACACCCTCAAAATGTTCTTTTTTGTTCCTCTGCGGTGCTAAATTTTATTTTTCATATACCACCCTCAAAATTTCTTTTTTAATTCCAACCTTATTTATTTATTTAAAAATGATCCAACTGGACCTTTTGAGGGAAGGTTTTTTTTAATTAATTCCACTAGAAAGGTCAATGAGTTTTTTAATTAATCATGCACTTAACTAGCATCAATATCTCCACTAGGAAGGGAGAAAAATTAAGATATATGCTGTAATATATGTATCATTTCAATGAGTTTTTAATGGCTGAATTGAAATTGTCTAAGATGCACATCAGGAGGAGGGCATGTGCATAAATCCCCTTGAGTTGTCTGTCATCTGATGTGCATAAAGAAAGAAAGAAGGGGAGAAAAAGCAAGTGAAGATAGAGAGAGGGGGGAGGGGACCAAAATGGGGAAATGATTCATGTAGGCTTTTGACCCTTAATCCCACATTGGGTCCAATTTTTAAGGACCATTCATGCAAAACCCCGGAGCCCAAAACTATCATAGGAAAAACACTTTGTATCCAATCAAACCAACCCTTGAAAGGACTTTTCCTAGTCTAAACACTAGGTTTTGAGGCTAATACACTAGGATAATGGTGTAATCATGTGCATAGGTGAATGTAATTAAGTACATTAGCTGACCTACCTTGAATTGCATGCATGCCCAGTACAAATTATAATAGCACTAGAAATGACCCGTGCACATAATAGTGCATGAGGACCCCCAAAAAAAGTCCCAAACAGAGAATGCGAGACCCGCGTGCAAATGAAAAGAAGAGAAAAGTGTGTGTGCGGTAGCGATCGGGGGTAAACGGAGGAAAAACATGGGGTAAAGTGAAAAAATAAAGTGCGGGTATAAACTATAATAGCACTAGAAATGATCTGTTCACAAAGTGCATGGGACGTCCCAAAAAATCCCAAACAGAAGATGCGGGACCCCGTGCAGATGAAAAGGAGAGAGAAGTGTGTGTGTGGGGTAGCGATTGGGGGTAAACGGAGGAAAAACCTGTGTTAAAGTAAAAAAAAGTGAGGGTACAAATTGTAATAGCACCAAAAAACCCCAAACAGAGGCTCGATGACTACTTGGTGGTATTTCCCATCCATCCCATGTGAAAGGTCGATGGTTCGATTTCTACTTTCTAATGTATCAACAAAAAAAAAAATTAACAGAAAGAAATGATGCACGACTATTTTCAATATTATGCGATATGAGGTACCTTACCTCTTATAATAAGGTAGTCAATCATTGCATAGGTTTCTCTGATAAGACTGTTAGCATTAGCATATATTGTCATGCAACAAACAAGGAAACCATCAGACACCTTGTATGCCAAACGTTGCAACTTGGCTTTACATTAAGGATTCCATTATGAAATGTTTAAGCAACACTTGCGCCACTAATGCATGGATTAAAGATCAGATTAAGAGAACTAATAACTCAACACACCCTTTTATAATAACAGTGGAAAGAAGATGCAATACAAATGGCAGTTCATTCCTCCTCTTTCAACACAGGTGCCAGATATGAAGCTCAGATGTGATAACTTTTCCCCATCTATTATCATCAGTCTTCGAAAGAGGAACATGCCTACCTCATGTTTTGGCTCATCCTCATGGATCTTACACATTTTCATGTCACAAATCAAGGGCCGACTGCTCAGAATCGAGACTACCACTTCGAAAAGAAAGAAAGCCTGTTAAAGATGCTGGATCAAACAAAATGGTAGGAGCTCAGTCACATCTTAACTATCCTATATGTTGCAGTGCTCCATCAATAACCCAACATGCATCATAGTTTCTATCCGCTAGGCACCTGCACTGAGCTCTCCCAGTTTCTTCTATTATCAGTTGAAGCCAATTCTCATGGAATACAATGTCCAGAATCAAATGTACAGCAAATGAGCAATGGACAGCGCAGAACAGGCTTGCTCTCACCGTGCCCTCAGTGATTGCTGGACCATGCAGATTTGAGCAAGATTCATGAACAGAACGTGAAGGATTAGGATCATATATCAAGAAAGTAACAACTATGGAGGGGGAAATTTTTTTACAAGATTTGATGTATCTTCGCCGTTATAATGGGGAACATTAGAAGTGACTTAAAGTAGTGGGCATCGCTGTCCAGGCCGCTGACGATCAGAAGATGATATATCAGAACAATCCAATAGAAGGTTCAATGAACCAGTAGGTCCAGCACTTCACTGGACAGATACATCAGTGTAGTGGAGGAGGTATAATCTTATGGTTCGAGGGAACAATCGTCTGCTTGCACTTTGTCCTGTTCCATTAACTTGTTCCGCGGTCTTCTTTGGGTGTCCGAACCTGAAAAGAAATGCAAAGGATGTGTGCATAAGCTGAATCATGGATCGAAAACCAAAGTTAGAATGAATTATTCTGTCTAGATACAAGTACTGTAGCTAGTGCATGCACCGCACAAACATGCACATGCATCCGCACCCCACACATCCCCACACACACAGGTGCACAAACATGCACATGCATCCGCACCACACACACACACACACACACACACACACACACACACACACACATTACAACCCCTAGTCCTAAGGGAAAACGGGGAAAATTTGTGAGCTCTCACTCTTCTTTGTCGGAGTTTGATCGTCTCTCTTTGCATCTCAGTCACTCTTCTAAACCCTACTTCACCTTAGGAGGCAGCTACAGCCATGAAGAATGACGAAGCGTCGAGGTCTTCAATAGTGTTGACGGTATCTTTTGACTCCGGTGACAGGTAGATCCTCCTAAGTAATTTTATGGCCTCGAAAAACTCAGTCATTCCGTCTATGCTTGGCTAGCGGTAAAATTTCTGGATTTGGGATTTTGACCCTTGGCCGTAAATTTTTTATTGGGTTTCATCCTAATTTTGTGATCCGTGTGATATTGTGTGGTATTGATTGACTGAGCTTGAAAATTAATGAAGCTTGAAAATTAATGAGTGTTGCCGAGTGTGTCTTGTTTTTGGGCCTGTCTGCCTCTCATTGTTGCCACCTTTGTTTACAGCTTGTGTTGCTGTCGACTCTGTTTGTGTTTGTGGTGCTGCCGCATCTGCCTTCTGATGCTTTGTGGATTGTTCCATGGTTTGTTGCTACCTACAGCCCTTTTCTGCTGCGTTGTTGTTGCCTTTGTTCGTTGCTAGTGTTGCTGTTTGTGCCGCTATCTTATGGTTGTTGTTTGGCTGATTGTGGCTCTGGTTTGCAGTCTCTCTTTCTTTATTTCACTAGCCTGAGTCCTGGGTCTCTGTTTTCTGTGTTTCTGGGTCCTCTGTTGGTGACATGTCTTATGCCTCGTATCAAAATTGATATGATACTGAACTAAGAAATTGAACATGACACTATATACTGTTATCAACATATATCACATATAATTACCTTGGTCACACACTAGATACCTGGGAATGGGGGTAACTCATGTTATTGAGGGTGTGGGAGGACTGGAGCCCCTTCTCTTGTATCTAATTGTTCATGTTACTTTGACTGTTCCTGTTACTGTTTTGACTGTATCTAGCCTGGATGAGCGCACATGAGTTCGTATGTTGTATATTGTGATCTTAAACATGAGTCACAACTCTAGATTAGGAGTACCAGTCCATCTGTATAGTCATTCGACATGGTTAACACATCACATTATCTCCATGTCATCAATGTTATTTCATTTGTTTGTATGATGACTACCTCGTCACTATGTTTAGATATTACGATAATACTCCTATTACTGTTTTCTATGTATATGCTTTATTTATATACAGATCTCGCATATTTTCTCTTATAGTTTTTGGGTGTTTACAATCTATTCTAATAGTAGATGCTTGCTTCCCGTAAGGTGTAAAAGATGGTTATGGTGAAAGCACAGATCCCAAAGACCCAGAGCTTTTGGAGCAAGAAGTAGAGTACCAGTAGGCAGGTTTTAGACTATTTTCGGTGTAGTGATGTTTTAACAAATTGTAGTGTAGATGGCCTAAGCTTTGTACTTTCTGTATCTCTTATTTAGACATTATGTATCACTTTCCTTCAAAAAATTGTAACTGAATATATATCTCTCTGGAATATTTGTGCGTATCTGTATCGCTCTCTCAAGTGATTTGCAAGACCTGTCTTCTTGTATGTTTAGTGTTTATCGAATTCCAAGAAAAAAGTATGATGACTACTTTCCTTTGAGTTCAATTTATAATGCGGCTTGTCTTGCATCATTTCCTTTTGGAAAACGGGACGTAACATTTATGCATAAGGATTTAATGTAGAAAAGGTGACACCTGATCTAATAGATCAGATGCCAAGACACAAAAAGGTGGAAAGTACAAGCCCCACATGAGCTTGTACTTGTTGGAGGGCCCACCTTTTTGTGTCTTGCACCTGATCTATTAGATCAGGTGCCACTCGATCTACATTAATCCATATGCATAAACTTACCATCTTTGCAGCACTACTTGTGTAAGCAGCACGAGTAACACCGATAGAGAGGGAAGTTGATGGGAAATATCAGGCTAAAAGAGAAGCAATAACTTAGCATATGTTTTCGCTTAATATAATATAGAAGATGCAATTACGTAAAAATAATTGTGTTTTGCTTCTCGTTCAACACAACACAGATGTTAGAAATGAAGTTCATATGTAATGTGAGTTTTGATAGATCTGGACTTTTTATGTGTTTTGGGCACATTAGGTGCATTTTGGAAATTTTCATATTTTAGGGACGTATTGAGAAATTTTCAGTCTTTTTGGGTTTCTCTGTAATTTTCCTTATTTCTGAAATCTATTTATAGGTGAAAGGGGACTTATTTTGAGAGAATATTGATATTAGAGGGGAGATTATCCCTTGTTATACGGGAGAGTGCGGACGTCCTCTATAATTGGCGTCTTGGGAGAGCGGCCACCTCTATAATTGTGGTTAGTTTCCGTTTTATTTTTGGTTTTATCAATAAAAATAGAATCTTTGTTTTGGTTCCTATCAAGTTCCTCCGTAGCATGGTGGTAAAAAATCCTTTGAAATGAGAAAGCAGGATGTCTATATTCAAATCTTGCCAGTAACTTAACCCCATTACTCCATTTCCCATTTTCTGTTTTCTCTTGTGTTTCCAGAGAAGATAGCAGTGCATTGTTATTCGGCTTTGGAGAGCATTTCATCTGATAGCACATATTATCGACATTGATACTCTTTCCATCTCAGGGAAATGAATATTCTAAGAAAGGAGAAGAGAACAGATCAAAAAACAAAGAAGATTACAAAAAAGAAAATAAACAGAAACAGAAAAAGGAAAGGCTTTCTATCCAGGCATCGCAGCTAAAACTGAAATTTAAAACAAATGAAGATAATGCCAAAGAGAAAATGCAAATCATCATTGATTCTTGAACATCCTTTAAAGAAAATCTGTCTTGCCGCATCAAACAAAATGGTAGGGCTCATATAAGAAAAGAATTTTTCAATTTGCAATTTGGACAAAAAAAAAATAAGGCACATCAACAGTAATCATCCATCAGAAAGCAACCATTCCTAATCTGACTTCATTTCTCTTTGGTGCAGGCCCCAGCCAACAGACATGGTAGGTTCTCTCCACTAAGCAAAACTAAGCTCCCACCTTTCTCCAACGTCCATCTAAGGGAATATCATAAAATTATGAGCCTCCAGCCTAATTATTCATCAGTTAAACTCATTCCATATGATCAGTATCTCCAAGAGCTGAAGATTTTAACGGTTTGCTATTTTTTATGGTTCGAACTGGAATGTAATTCATAGTCGTTCAAACTATCAACTCACCAACATGTCAATGGTGTACAAGTTATCTGATTTTGTTGGTATTTTCTCGCTAACATTGTTCTCTTTCTATATATCTTTGTTCACGTCAAACCTTGCTATATTTGGAGGTTCTTGGGTAAATTGAACAAAACAAACATAGTCTCAAACATGTCAAGTGTTCATGGTTGATCCCGTAAAAAATAAATATCAGAAATTCATATTACAATTTGGTTCTTGGAACAACTATAAGAAATATGCCGAGTAGGAAATATATCTCTAGTTCTGATTCCAAGGGAACATATCATTATGTCAAGCAATGTCTCTCACAATGCATTGAGTAGGTCGCCACCCTACGTAGCATGAGAGGAGAGGTGGTAGATTTGATAGACATGTACTGAGTCTACTGACTATCCTATAGGTCGGGATTTTGGTGAAATCTATACTTCATTGAGTCAGGATCCACCCACTCCTATTGATGGTTTCACCATAACTGATTGGTTTTTTGATGCGGCTGATTTTTGGGTAGAGGGGTATTTGAGTAAAATAACAAATAGTGGAGTTTTCTATTTAAATGAGTAGAGCCGGCCCTAAATGTTATGCGAAAATTGTGAGAGTTATTTTATTTATCCCCTTAGATTAATTGTATTAGGATTTGGCTTTTCCCCCTAGGTTAAGAATTATTTCCTAGTCTTAGTTAGCGAGTAGTTGAATTGTATTAGGGTTTCTTTTTAGTTCTAGATCTGAAATTCCAATAAAAATCCCCTCTTTATCATCAAATCCCTAGCGAAACGCATCAATTGGTATCAGAGCGATCGATCCATGGCAAGCACACGATTCAAGGAGCGGGTCGAAGTTTTGGAAGAGAATGTTGAACGGATGGAGGCCCAAATTAGCAAGGGTTTCATCGACGTGAGAAGAGAAGACGCCGAGATAGCCGCGGTGATCCGGGAAGAGATGAAAGAGATGAAAGAGAACCAAGAGAAAACAGAGGCGAAATTGTCGGAATTAACGGAAGCTATAGCGGCATTGGTGCGCATCTAGCACCGAAGGTGGATCCAAGCAAAAAGGAGCCACCTTTGTCGACGAGGAAAAATCTTCAAGTTTCAGATCCAGATCTGAAATCTCCAGATCCAGATCCAGATCTGGAATTTTCAGATCCAGATCTGGAATTTTCAGATCCAGATCTGAAATTTTCAGATCCACATCTAAAGGCGGCAGCTGTCGGCGATGCAGATCTGGAATTATCAGATCTAGATCTGGAATTTTCAGATTCAAATCTGAAGGCGACGGCTGTCGGTGATGCAGATCTGGAATCTTCAGATCTAGATCTGGAAACTTCAGATTCAGATCCAAAGTATTTGTGGGGGCCCGACGACACCTCGTGGATCCCACCTTGGCCCGACGATATTTTTCCGGACTTCGTTGAAAGCGGTGGGGACCACTCTCATCCATTTGACCCGGGATGAGGCTTGCAATCGACCTGGTGGAACGGATGGCTCACGGACATCGTGCACCACCTTGAGGACAAGGTGGATTTTCAGGGGCGGAGTAGTGATGCGGCTGATTTTTGGGTAGAGGGGTATTTGAGTAAAATAACAAATAATGGAGTTTTCTATTTAAAGGGGTAGAGCCGGCCATAAATGTTATGTGAAAATTGTGAGAGTTATTTTATTTATCCCCTTAGATTAATTGTATTAGGATTTGGCTTTTCCCCCTAGGTTAAGAATTATTTCCTAGTCTTAGTTAGCGAGTAGTTGAATTGTATTAGGGTTTCTTTTTAGTTCTAGATCTAAAATTCCAATAAAAATCCCCCTTTTATCATCAAATCCCTAGCGAAACGCATCAATTGGTATCAGAGCGGTAGATCCATGGCGACCACAAGCAACGAGGAGAGGCTCGATCGGTTGGAAGAAAAGATTCGGTCCAGATATAAGGAATGTAGCGACGGATCGAATCAAGAGTTGGAGAGAAGGATTATGGAGGCACGTCGTGAATTGGCGGCGAAATTGGCGGAGATCGATCGTCGCCACCAGGAGGAATTGGCGGAGAATGCTCGTCGCTACCCTTCCCCGGCCAAGGCAAAGACAGATCTGACGATTTCAAGTCCAGATCTACTAGTCCCGGGGCCAGATCTGAAGCTTTCAAGGCCAGATCTAGCAGATCCAGATCTTCAAGTTTCAGATCCAGATCTGAAATTTCCAGATATAAAATTTTCAGATCCAGATCTGAAATTTCCCGATCCAGATCTAGATCTGAAATTTTCAGATCTGAAATCTGCAGATCCAGATCTGAAATCTCCAGATCCAGATCTGAAATTTTCTTCAGATCCAGATCTGAAATTTTCAGATTCAAATCTGAAGGTGGCGGCTGTCGGCGATGCAGATCGGAAATTATCAGATCCAGATCTGGAATCTTCAGATCCAAATCTGGAATTTAACGAAGAGGTTCCGAAAGATGTGGTTTTTAACGAAGAGGTTCCGGAAGATGTCGAAGACGAAGGCCAGCACCCCGAACAACGAATCGTCGCGGATCCAGACGACTGGGGAGCATTTCCGGCTACCTCCCCGCCGCGGGGAGGTGTGCCGGCCACCGGAGGGGGGCAGCCACCCCTCCGGCAGCTTTTTGGGGGGGTCGGCGAACCCCCAGGAGGGGCAGGACCTGCCGCACGCCCCTCCAGGGGCTTCGACCAGCCAGCGCGTCCCCTTCCGAGGGACGCCCGACCTGCAGGTGGGCCCGTCGCACTTCATGGGGGCATGACAGCACCCTCCGACCTCGTCAGCACCGCCTGGGGCACAATATGGGGCTCGAACAGCTCATACGCCAAACTTTCAGCTACCGGTGGGGCCCGGAGGAGGATTCCAGCAGTACGACGATGACGATCCCCCAGAGTATTTGTGGGGGCCTGACGACGCCTTGTGGATCCCACCTTGGCCCGACGATAGTTTTCTGGACGTCGTTGAAAGCGGTGGGGACCAATCCCATCCGTTTGACTCAGGAAGAGGCTTACAATCGACCTGACGGAATGGTGGACCCACGGACTTCAAGCACCACCTTGAGGACATGGTGGTCTTTCAGGGGCGGAGTAGCGATGCAACTAAGATTTGGAGGGAAATTGTTATGCACACAACAAGTTGGCAGAGAATTGCTTTGCACACTACAGTCATGACTACAAGAGGTCAGCCGGCCCTAGCTTAGGGGATGCAAAAATTGTGAGAGTTATTTCTTTTATCTCCTTAGATCAATTGTATTAGGATTTCTACTATGCTCTTAGATTAAATCTTTAGTTAATTGTCATTCTATTTCGTAGTCGTAAATTAGTGAGTAGCCTCTTTTATTCCTTTTTATCATTTCAATCTTAGCGGTACGCATCATTTTTGTTTAGGAGTAGCCTGTTATGCATTCCCAATATCTCATTGCGTGTTCACTTGACGTATGAATTGCATGCCGGAGGAGTTGTGGGACACTTTGGTCGGGATAAGACTATTATCTTGTTAGAGCACAGATTTCACTGGCCAAGTATCAAGCATGATGTTGTGAGTGTAGTATCACATTGTCGTTTTTGCCAAATAGCCAACGGTAGGAAGTAAAATATTGGATTATATACACCTTTACCGGTACCTTCCCAGGAAGTATGTTAGTATGGAATTTGCCTTGAGCCTCCTTTTGCACATTTAGAAAATATGATTCGATCTTAGTTCTCATGGATAGATTGTCAAACATGACACACTACTTTCAATTGACTAAGACCGCCGATGCTCTACATATTGCACACATCTTCCTAAGAGAGATCCTACATTTGCACATTCTTTCTACCATCATAGTTTCCAAAGAGACCTTTAAATTCACTAGTCATTTTTGAAGGATGCTCTGGATGAAACTAGATACAATCATTTGGCTTTCAACGGCTTATCATTCACTTAGGTTAGATTAAGATGGTAAGCTGTAATTTGGTAGACTAGCCACGTTGCTTAGTGGGTGATCATTTCACCCATTGGGATCCGATTTTACATATGAATAAGTTTGCTTATAATGGTTTAGCAAATAAGCCTACAAGATTGAGCCCATTTAAGATAATTCACTGGCTACAAATTAAAGAAACCTAAAGACTTTTTTACCCATAGGTACTATGCCTAGCACATATGTTGAGTCTTTTGCACATCATATGCATGATTTGCATACTGAGATCTGCAGAAAGATTACAATGAACCATAATAATTACAAATCTGTTGCAAATCTATATAATAGAATGCAAGAATTTTCAATGAGGGATGAAGTGATGCTGAAAGTTTGTTTAAAGAGATTCCATCTTGAAATAGCGAAGAAACACGCCTGCAGTATAGGTCCATACATGATTGTCAGAAAGATTGGTCCGAATACCTATGAGTTGGACTTCCCGTATGAACTTGATATCAGGCTAGTTTCCACTTCAATAGACTATCCTCGAGTAATAGTTTCCCCATCATTTCTTCTATGTCCTCACACTGTCGCAGGGTAAAGGAGACCAATGTTATTTTTAAAGATGAGATCATTTCAACTACTGACAGATGATACCAACGCTATCTTATTTGCCAGCTTGATCGTCTAGATTCAGATTGTATATAGTAGCGAGCTGCGGAGATTGGGTGACTTGACCCGAAGTTGTTGCATGACTATCACATCCACCATTCACTCATGATAAATTTTTCACCAACAAGGATAGTTGATGTGGATCAAACCCTATGTAAGCCTAATTTTCATAGGAGAAATAAGGAAAAAAAATTAGTTTTGAGAGTTATTTATTTATTCTATTTGATATTTTTGATATTTTTACATTTTTGATTATTAAGTGTTGTGTTTCATATGTCAGCTTTAAATTTATAAACCGTAGAAGCACGGTGTTGTTGTAGCGCTACACGGGTCGTTCTCTGGGAGGTAGCTGTTGTTACTAATTTCTTACTAAATCAATAGCTATGCGATCGAGTATGAGAGAAAGGGAAATAAAAACTAGTAGAAAATGTCAATAATAAAAAGCTCAGCCTGTATATCCCCACCATTGGACTAAGCTAGGATTGATTAGTGTTAATCGATTGTTGAGTTCATGAGGTTCGGAAGAGGTCATCTAATATAAGGGTATTCTCTTACCCCACTCTCGTGGTGCATGACAAGATATCCCCTTATATTAACCTTATCCCCACACTCGTGGTGCATGATAGGACTACCTAACCCGTATCGATACCGACGTTAATCGTGCATCGATATGCGTTAGATGCATTACGTCCGACGAATATCCCCAATCTTCCTCCACGCCACTCTCGTGGATTAGGATTTGGATCTATGTTAGGAGGGCTCTGATCGATAACTGACTCTCGTCAGCCGCATTGATATTATTGATCAATATATTCGAAAACCCTAGATTAACTCCGACACTAATCGTGAATTAATCTAATCACACACGAAGGGGGAATTCGAAATATATTGATAATAATCATCCTAACATACCCCTCATCCACAATTACTCAACAATTTATCAATAATTCACCAATCCATCGCTTCATCCAATGGAATTCAACCCATTGGCCTTAGATGAATCACTACTCGCGATCCATGCAATTATAGATGATAGATTTCATTGAAAAAGCATTCATTGCAACAGATAATGACAGAGATTCAATAGTAAACCCACAATCACAAGAGCAATCAATGGAGAAATTCACTATTCAAAGATTTAACTAAAAGACAAAAGAAAACAAAAAATAATTACGGGCACAGAATAAGAAGTTTTACATCTGAAAAAGCTCTGAAAAGTCTGCCAAAAAGCATCCTCCCACGCATGGGAGGAAGAAAAGTATTTATACCCTATCAAAAACTCCCAAAAAGAGCAAAATACCCCTTGACGGCTCCCCACTCGGGCCCAAAAACCTAGAAGGACGCAGCCGTTTGGCCCAGGATGCGTAAAAGGGGGCCAAAAAGCTATAGGCGACACGACCACATGGTTAGCCCACGCGACCGCGTCCTCTGGGGGTTGATTGCTCCAGATATAGTCTAAAACGTCCGCGCAAAGCGGTCATTTGGCTTCAACTCTAGTCGGGATGACACGGTCACGTGGACTCCGATAACGCGACCGCGTGGTTGCTATCTTTTCCTCCTTCAGCTCATCACGATGCGGTCATTTGGTGTAGGTGACACGTCTGCGTGCCTTCAGAATCATCTCTTCAGCTCATGGCAACGTGGTCGTTTGGCTCAGAACATGCGGCCGCATGGCTTCCAATTGGGCCTCCTTGCTGTGTCCTGGTCGACGCGGCCGCGTGGCTTACTCCACACCACCGCGTGCGGCACAATTAAGCTCATTTCTCCTGATTTTGTCCCAAATTGCTTCTCGCTTCATTTCATCCCTCCTTTTCCCACTTTTGAACCCAAAAATCCCTGACTTATCCTGCAACAATGAGAAATACTAAAAAGCGTAACAGGAAACAAAAACGGGGAAAATATTGTGAAACGGGAGATGAAATGATGTGAAATGCACATGAAAAAAGTGCAATATATGTGTAAATGTGGCACACATCAGTAAGCACTTGTTGCACACGTAAAGGTGGCTACAAATACTCTTGCATGTCCATTTGATGAATTAGAACGTAATTTTGAGAAAACCTATGTTATGAATTTGAGAAGTCTTTAAAATCTTTCGTGTGTGATGCGAGAGAGTATGCATATAAGAATAGGGGTGACAATTCGGGTAGGCCCGGTCTTATCGGGCCGTGCCGGCCCGGTCTCTTTTTCTTAAAGGACTGGGCCGGCCCGGTCTTATCGGGCCGTGCCGGCCCGGTCCGTGCCGGCCCGGTCCGTTTTTCTTAAAGGACTGGGCCGACCCGACCCGATAAGACTTCGGGCCATTCCAGAGAGGCCAGAGCACGGTCCGATAAAAATTCGGGCCGTCCTACCTGGTCCGATAGTGTTGAATGAATTATGTATTGTGACAATATTTTATCATATTTTTAAACACAAACATGTCTCATATGCTTAAAGATGCATCGAAATGGAGCACGAAAGAAGATGATTAAGTGGGTTGCATAAGGTGATGTGTCCTACAATGTTTTCATTTATTTGGCAAGATGAAGTAACATGTTTGGTGGTCCTTTGTCTCTTCTCGGAAACTGAGATCGACCCCCCAAGATCCGAAGACATCAAAGTTGGCGCTGGCAGGAAGTTGTTAAAATTTATGATATTTGAACCTTGATTTGATAAGATTCAAGACATTGGACTAAACACCATAAATGAATGCACATTACTGAAATCCGCTTTAGATCAGTGTGTGGTCAAATTGAAGTGGAGCGATCAAATGCTTTTCGTGCCGTGCCGTGCCGCCCATGGGCTGAAAAGCTTGGCCCGGGTCCGGCCCGAAAATGAACCGGGCCGGGTCGGCCCGGTCCGATAAGGATTTCGGGCCAAAATTGTTGGCCCAAAGTACGGTCTTATCGTGCCGGGCTATCGTGCCGGGCTATCGTGCCGGGCCGAAAATTGCCACCACTATATAAGAACCTTGTTGAGAAGCATAAATTCTTTTTAGCTTTGATTGAAACCCTAATTCTATCTTTCTTTTCATTTTTCCTCTTTTGATTTTATTTATGCTGCATCACAAGTGCTTCTATCCATAAACCAACCGGTTTATTGTATCTATGGATATCATATTCTTTGAGTTCCCGTCTTACATTCCTATTGGGCGCATTTCAAAATCTTATCACTCGGATGATTGTATATCCCATGATGAGTTCATATTCTTTCTTGTTCCTTAAAATGAGTCAATTGAAGGAACCAACTCTTCAAGGGTGATAAAGATGGATAAGCAACCTAGTTAAGATAAACCAATGTAAGTGTAATATAATATAGACGTCCTAAGACTTCTTCTATTCATGTGTTAAACTGTTTTAAATTAGTATATAATTAATTATAAATATTTTCAAAGTATTTTTATGTAGAAAAACTCAAGTACCAGGAAATAACCGACTATCGAAACAGATAGCCGACTATCAGCAGTGAGATTTTTACCCAGAACTCTCAACAGTTTTTTTAAGGAAAACGTAATTTTCATTTTCTAGCAATTACTAGCCGTTGGAGGGGGATTTTTAGCACGATTTGAATTGTTTTTCTCCTCTATAAATGCTAAAGAACTCAGAACTTTTCTTATGATTTATTAAGCATTTTATATTATTTTTCAAGTAAAATTCTCAAAGCTTTCTTTTTCAAAAGTTCTCAATTTTTTGTCATATCTTCTAAATTCTTGTGCTTACTTTCTCAAATCTTCTGAGCAATTTTATTGCCCTTGATACTTATTTTAATCTCGGTTTTAAAGTTATATCTTTAAGAGATTTAAATCAAGTTTGATTTTTGATCTCCCAAAACTTTTAAGTTCTATATTTTTGAGATCAATCCACTCCTAAAGTAATAACATACACATGAGATTCATTAAGTGACTATAGATATTTGTAAAAACTTCAAAGGTTGTAAGTATCTCTTCCTTGGTTTTAGTAAGAGAGATTTTCTCATTGAAGGTGAGGGTTTGTAAATTCTAGTTGGAGGCTATGTGGTAAGTGAAGTCTTGTTGTAGGCAAGTTATTTATAAAAGACATCGGTTTGCGAGGCAAGGGAAATTTCTCATTGGAGGTGATGTGGTTTGTACTATTTACCAAAAATAGTAGATTAAATCCTGAAGGAGTTTGGGGACTGGACGTACCCAGATTATAAGAACCAGTATAAAAATTATGTGTTGCGATTGTTATATATTCTTTACTTACACATTATTATTTCCGCTGTGATTACTTTGTTATAGCAAGTATTATGTGTTGATTAGGATTAACTCTTTATTAATCATAAAGAGATTTCTAGAGAAAAAGTTTTATTTATCGAAACACTATTCACCCACTCTAGTGTTTTTTGTCATCTCAGGTTCCAACAATAATCCCCTCCCTAGCCGGCCCTAGCTTAAATAAAAGAAAATTACAGAATTGCAGATTTTATGAAACCTCCCTAAGATCTGAAAATGCCGAAAATGTCCTGCTGGGCCAAAAATCCAAAACACATCATTACTCCGCCCCTTATGAACCACCTTGTTCTCAAGGTGGTGTCGTGAAAACCATGGGCTCACTAGTCCAAGTGGAGGTCCTCGTCCCCGTTCGGCTCTCCTTGATCAACCAGCTGGCCCTCTTCATCTTCAATGATCAGCATCTGAAGAGCCGGATCCTTGCAGCAGTGTCCGGGTCCATACTTTTCGCCGCAGCAGAACAGAGCCCCTTGGTGCACCTCTCCTGGATGTTTATCTCTGTGAGCCATTTACGTCTCCCATTCGGTTGAAGCTCGGTGTTCTTCTCGTGGCTAGCCTGGAGCCCTGATGATGCCTTCTCTTCTCTCGTCGCTAACTGACTTCGAGAAATGGTTCCACTCCACGCTCCTCGAGCTCACTTCTCTTCTGCTAGTATGCATTCAACCTCCTTACCAGGTGCATCTGGTCTAACAAGCTTCTGGGCCTCTGAATCCGCAGCTCTGCCCTGATGGTGGGCTTCAGCCCCTTCATAAAGCACATCTTTAAGGGCTCTCTTGAAACCCCATAGACAAGGCCCGCCAACATCTGAAACTTTTGTATGTACTCCCAGACCATCCCTTCCTGCCTCAAGACATACATCTGCTCATACACGTCGTCCCCTTGCACCTCCCCGAACTGATCCAGGAGAAAAGTAATAAACTCCTCTCACGAGCGAAAAGGTCGCTGCTGCTGCATCCACCTGTACCATAATAGTGCCTCCCCCTCTAGGCACACCCCAATGGTCCACAGCACTCAGTCTCTTGCACTTGCGATACCTCAAAGTATCGTTTAGCCATGTAGATACATCCTTCTGGGTCCTCTCCCTCAAAAAGGCATCTTCAGCTTCATGACCCTGCTCTCTGTAATAAACCCTCCAAGCGCACCTCGCCCCTGCTGATAGTCATGTCGTCGTGGCAGAGGAGGAGCAGATATGTCTTACTAATAGTCTCCAGCAGGGTCCCGATCCTCTCCATCAGCACCATCCCAAATAGTTTCCCCCCCATTAACTCATCCCCCATCAACGAAGTCCCCACGGCCATCCTCGTGGTATCGGTTGTAGTCTTCAAACTCTGCATTAAGTTTTGGTAGCCTTCCTCCATCGAAATCAGCGCCAAAATCCTCCCGTTGGGCCGTAAAGCCCCTACCGAAATCATCACGCAGTCCAGATTTCCTCCTCGCCAGGGGTTCGCACATCCCCTGGTAAATCGCCAAGGGCCACTGCTGCCCTGGAGGGTCGCCAGGGTCCGACGAGGCCATGGTGACCTCGCCGGGACACCCCGGCCTCCGTTTTGCTCCCCCACACGTCGTGTGGTCCCGATTCAGGTTGACGCGCTCCTCTCCTCCATGGAAGTCGGGTTCTTCGTCATTCGTCACCAGATCTGCATCTGTGTTGAGCCCTTCGCGAAAAGGATCAACTTTTCCCTTCACCTTTGCCGAAGCTCTCGCCTTTTGTTCTGGATCTATGGTTTCGGTCCGCTTTGAATCTATCTTCTGGGAAATCACCGCCATATTTTGATTTGTCTGATTTATGGCTTCCCTGAGTTGCGAGAACCTCTGATCCAATTGATCGTTTACGCTCTTCTTGATCCCTTGGATCTCGCCCTCTAACTTCTCCATATTCTCTTCCAATGTTTCGATTCAATCCTTAGATTTCGTAGTCATCATGGATCGAAATGCTCTGATACCAATTTGATGCGATCCACTAGGGTTTTGGAATAAAAGAGGGATTTTGTGGGAAAAGTGGGATTTTTATGGGTGGAAAAGGGTAAACATGGGATTTTTATAAAGAATAAATCTGAAAATAAACAGATAACTAGCCCCAATTCGAGATGAGGCCACTCTCCTTACTTTCGATTCGAGATGGAAGTCTAAGATCTTCGGCTAGGGTTCATGGACACCTAGAACAAGGGTATTCACAAAAATTCACGCGTAATCCCCTCCTTAGCTTAAATAAAAGAAAATTGCAGAATTGCAGATTTTACGAAAACCCCCCTAAAATCTGAAAATGCCGAAAATGCCCCTGATGGGCCAAAAATCCAAAACGCATCAGTAGATTACTCACATTTTCAGACAATGAACATAAGAGAAGTGTTGTCTTTTCAATTGCTAATTGGACATTATAGCCTATTGACACGGGATCTCTCACATATTATTGTGTACTTGTTAGTGGTAATCTATTATACAATTAAGGGAGTTTGCCTTCGGGCAAACTCTGACTAGGACACATGAGTGGATAGAGTGGTGGTGGTCAGGATTTGGCCACCTCACGTTGTGGGCTACACTATTACCCCTTTCAACAGTCCCTTTGCATCTAAAACAATACACACACTCACACTCATACTTTTCTCCCCTTTCAACCTGGTCGCAACCACATCAGCACCCATTCACATGTGGGGACCGCATCTTGTGAGGGGACGTGTTGTTTTGAGGTGCCAATACATATTGTGCATATGTTTTTGCTAGTCTTATGACATTGAAGAGTAAGAAATAAGGTGGTGTCTCTTGATCAGGTGCAAAATTCAAGTTTTAAGCCATGGCAAATGTTATATGAGTTTGTTTGAATCAATGATCTTACTAAAACTCATGGCAAATGTTATATGAGTTTGTTTGAATTAATGATCTTATAACAGAACTTTTGTTCACAACCGCATTGCCTATGCAACCATATTATGACAATAAGATGGCAATCAACATTACAGAGAATCATATTTTCCATGAGCCCATGAAGCATATCAAGATTAAACGTTATTCTTTATGTAGCTTCAGTAAATCAATTAGCAGATTTATTCACCAATCCGCTTGGTGGTTCTCATATGAGATATATTTATGACAAGCTAGCATGTATAATATATATGTTCGAGTGTTAGGATCAATATTTTAAAAAGCATGCTTCATAGCTCATGCTTTAGCCCTTTGCACATGGGTTATTTTTTGTAAAGCATTTTAAATGCTCAATGATTCAAAAGCTGGTGCTTTTGTATATGAAGCATACACTTCATAACCAAAAACAAGCTTTGCAAAAAGCATACGTTCTGTAATACACTCATTAAAAAAGACCAAAAGATTAACAAGTTGTCTTGTTACTCTATAGTCCAGTGAAGCCAAAAAAGAAAATAAAAACCGAAGAAAAGATGGCAAGGGAGGCTTCCAACTTACCTCTGATGGCAGTAAAGTTTCCCAACCAATCTCAATGTCAAGAAGACTTCCAATTGTTCTCGATGGTGATCCAAACTTGGCAATAAGTATCTCTCCTCTCCTTTTTTTCTTTACTTATCATCTTTATTATTCTCTTTCTATATTTTTAATCTGAAATTGAAGGTTATATGATGTTCTATCTGATTTCTAAAGCTGATCTTCCTCTATTTCAATAAAGTTGGGACTGAATTGCAGAAATAATGATTAGAAATCTTTAATGTTTTGCTTTGTTGCAATAAGGCACAAATTTAGATTTTTCATTAATGTTGATTTGATTATTGTTATTCTCGCGTTCTATATTTCTAACACGTAATTGATGTTGATATGCGTGTTGCCTCTATATGGCCGATACTGATCAGATGTTTTATTTTTATGGTTATACTGGTGGTTAATAACTTAATATAGTATGTTAGATGTTTTATAGCATGTATATTTTTTGAAATTTTATAAATTTTTTTTCAATTTTTACATAGTTATCATATTTAAATTAGGTAATTTTATATTTTTAAAAAAATTCAAAAAAAAAAGCTTACGCTGCATAAAGGGGTCAAGCACTTTGCTAAGCGATTTCGTTTTTTAAAATATAAGTCAGAATTTTCTTTTTTATTATAGAGGGTGCTTTGTGCAAAATTGAGTTGTAAATCACTATATATAATAAATAACATAGTTGAGAAATGATTAGTTAACCCTATCTAATTCTTCTCCTAAATTCCCTTTTCCTAAATTTACAATATTAACTTTTCATAAAGTATTTCCAAACATAATATATGTGCTAGCTATGAAAATTTAACCATAAAATATGACATAATTAGACTATTAAGTGACTTGTGAAACAAGTGACATGCATGCATAGGTCAAACCTGTAACATTCGAAACTACGATCAATCTTGTGGCATCTGAAACTGTCGAGGTATAAACATCATTTATTGAAATATTAAAAAGCAGCTGGAAATGAGATGAGATTTGGGCAAGTGTAAATCATACTTGTATGTGCTGATATTTAAGGGGGGTAAGCAAAATAGTAAGTTAAAGAAATGATATTTTGGGGAACCTCATCCTTTTTCTAAACATAAAAAGTAGGAAAAAATATCTAAGGGAGCTTAACAATTAAAAAATTTCCTTTATTCCTTATTTCTTTCTATTCTCTTCGCTCTTTAAGCTTAGCCCAAACCATCCCTCTCACCTTTTCATTTACTTAGCTAAGCAATATGTTGTCGAGTCTGGCCTTGTATGGGCACGGCCGCATGCGAAGGCTACGCTTGGCCTTGTGTGGATGTAGTAGCAAGAGAAGCAAAAGGACTCGTTTTTCTTGAAGTTGACACTAATGAGGAGGATCCATCCCCCATACAAAGGTTAACCCCAACAATCTTATGTATAGAAATTGGAAGTGCAGAGTCGGGATTGATATAAAATTGAGGTTAAATCTAATATCTAAGCAATTAAAGATGGAATCGTTGGTTAAGAATTAAAGATAGAACTTCAAAGATAAGAAGCTACATAGTGAAGTGTTGTTTTTAAGTACGATGAGATCTTTTATTAGAAATTGTTGGTTAAGAATTTAAAGGTATGAACTTCGGTATATTTAAAAACTTTCTAAACTCGATTTGGTATAAAGCCTATATATCCTTTGGGATCTAGGTTTATTTTGAGGAACGGAAGAACAGTGATACCATTTACAAGGAAATGATGTATATTGTATCGATCCATGATGTTAGATTATGGATTCCTAAAGTTTTAGAGTTAACAGGGAAGTAAAATGGGAATTTGAATGTAAGGTATTGGGGGCAACCCTTAAAATTAATGGCTTTGTATTGAGTTCAGGCTATCGAAAAGAAACTAAGTGTGATCGGATAACATGTTATGTGAATTCGTGAAATTGATGTGCTTACATTTATCATGTGAATGTATTTAATAAGGTAAATTCTTATGAACATTATGTTGTCAAGTTTAAGAACTTTGGAGAGCAAGGAAGTGGCGGGTAGTGTTTAGGGCGAATTACCAAAATTATGAAAATTACTTTAACATCTTCCTTCATCGGAGAACTTACAGAATTTACTTTAATGAAATTTTTTCCCATTTTACCCTTATAACCATTGTATTCTACTTTTCTCTTCTATTATGTTGATATCCAATCTCTTTCTCTTTCTTTATAACCAAAAAATCAAATAAATCTCTCTTCCAAAAATTCAGCATCTTGCTGGACCCAATAAGATCCACATTCATGATGAAACCTTTCATCGAGTTATAAGCGGATATGTTTGGCAAAATGCCAACGGGATGAAATCTTTTGATCAACCATTGGGCCTCCTTGAACCTCCTAGCCTTGGCAAATCAATCAATGATTAGGTCACGGTGAAATGGTTGTTCTGGATACTATTAAGATTCCCCATTTTATCGAGCAAGGAAAGGGCTTGGACGGGCCAACACATTTGGCAAAGGCCATTGAATAACGTATCGTAGGTAACGACAATGGGCCTGCCATCGAAGTGGCGCATCTCAGCCCATAGGGTTTGGGCCTTCTGGAGTTCGCAACAGAGGATTATTTGTTGTTGCAGTTGTCTGCGTTCTTGGGTTAGAATTAATTTTTATTTGTGTATTTTAATGTGGTTTATTGTAATTTTGTTGGACTCTGTTTGATGTGGGAATATGTATAAAAAATTTAACAAACTAGTGATTAAGGTGCGTTTTTACATGAAAAATGTTGCTCTTTTTTTGATATAATTGTTGGCAGGTTTTGATTGTTAAAATGAGTAATTTCTAGTGTATTGGCCTATGAAGAGTTTGAGAAAATGCCTGTGAGATATAGTGCCAATGTACACTTAGCTAACTCAATAAAGTAATTTGTTTGGTATCTCTATGATGCTGTTGGTTCATTGGTTTTAGATTGCTATAGATGATTAAATTGAGAGTATTTGAGTGTTATCGAGTTGCTAGGTATAGCGGATTGCTAGTAGAGGGGTGGAGGAGGAAAGCTTGGCCTGGACATAGCGGATTGCCAAGAGAGAGAAGTCAAGTGGTTGCTACAGGAAAGGATTGTCGGGAGAGTAGAGCTAAGAAGATAAGGAGATGGTGGTGACTGCTGAAGAGAGGAATGAGGAAGATGACAATCACATTTTTACATCGTTTTTAGGGTAACTATGAGTTTGGGGCAACTTTATTTGAATAATTAACTATATTATTTTGTTTTTTAGTTTTTGGTCCATTTAAAATAAAGTGTATTAAGTTTTTTAATGTCACGAAGGGAAAAAGAGTCCAAGAACAATTTATTTTAAACAGTGCAGTTGATGATAACTGAGGAAGGGGGTGAAATGCTCAAAAATAATGCCAGGTGGTAAAATAATTTTGACGTAAAATGTTAGTGTTTTTCTTTTAATGTTTATGGAAAAGGAGGACTTATTCCATGCACGGGTTATGCCTAATCATATGTTATTGCAAGAACAAGCATTGTACATATACTTACATGAGATGAAATTGAGAAGTGGTGACCATTTTATGTTAGGAACTTAGGTAATGAAGGCCATTATTAAAAACCTTGTGATCTTTACAGAGATGTAACTGAGTAGATATTGGTTGTGTTGGATGAGGCATGTACCATTGCACCATTTGCGGCATTATGTTTTTGCCCTTTGTGGCATGATTAAGAAAGGATTTAATTATACATACGAACGACCTTAAGGCGATCAAGGGATGATTGGTGAAAACTATGAAGGGCATACAAATACATGAAAAAGGAATAATGATGGATGATTAAAGAGGAATCAATCCTATGACAATAATTTAACCTAATTATATACAATGCATTACCTTTTATAATTTTGCAACATGCATTCATGTCTTCTTGATAAGAAGACTTGGCCTATTTATTGTATGCTTTTTCTTCTTCTTCATCCACGAAAATGACAGGTCCTAAACTGTTTACATCATGTACAGATGATACATATATAATTCATAGAACAATATCATCATCATCATCATCATCATAGCTTCATTCCAAAGAATTGGGGTCGGCTTCATGGCCTCAATAGAAAGAATGTCGAATCTTGATGTTGGATACTCGTGTTCGATGCATTACGATCTAAAGCTTTCATGGAATGATCTTAAAATTAAATAATTATGTTCATCATGGCATGCTGAAATTGCTGGATGCTGAAATTGCTCTAACAAGCTGCTTAATTATAGTGTCTCTAGTTTCATGTTTTTCTTTTTTGGTTCTCATTTTTTTGGGGTTGAGTATCATTTTGATATTCATGTTGCTAAACATTTATTTTGAGAATGCAGTTTAATGCCATTTTCCCTAATTTAACCTTCCCTTGCTCGAATAACACCTCTATATTCCCTAAATTAAGTAGTTTTATTTACATATTGCACTAGCATTGCCTAACTGATTAATAATTCTTACTTAATTAGAAAATGCATCAAACTAGAAGTTAACTATAAATTAAAAAAAAATCCTTATTTATATAGTTTAGTAAAACCTTATTTAGTTATAATTGATTAAGTAAGTAAGAATTTTATAGAGTATTATTATTCTTATTATTTTTGACAACTACTATTTTAAAAAAAATCCAGAATCCGTAATTTAGTTTGTAAACTAAGGTGAACAGAAGGATATGTAGGTACATCATACTTGAAAGTTACTGTTATATTCAATACATCTAGACATAATTTAGTTTGTAAACTAGGGTGAACAGAAGGAAATCTAGGTTGAGTATACTTTTAAGTTACTGTTAAATTAACTTATAGGTTCTATAATTTCATTTATTCAACAACATGGCTTGTTGTTGTATAACTGGAATTTGGGTTTTTATCATGAGCAGATGCAAAATTGGTTGTATGCGGTTTAAGGTTCTGTATAAGGATGTACCTTTGGATTTTTGATCAGTATGTTATTGTGTAACAAATTCATGAAGGTTAATGCAAAACCATAAGCACAATATTGCATAACCATAAAAACAAGTGTATATGACCTACAAGCTTTATACCATGCATATACATCTATCCCTTGACCACATATTAGTCTGGTAGTACACCAATCTTTCACTCTTTGGAATGCTAACTATATATGGATATGCTAGTCACAGCATTAGCAGCTGCACCAGGCCAAATTCTTTTTCAAAGAACACTTTGGAGTCTGACAACCCAAAGTTCAAATTATTGTCTCGTTCTTTTATATTGTTCAATAACTTTACCACCAAACTGTACTTCAGGACATTAAAAAGATATCAACAAGTGAGAAGAGTGTACGGTATTACCGACATCAATTGTCAACCCATTGCCAATCCAATGCTCTCTATTGCATTTTCAAGACTAGCTTGGTTATGCTACTGTTAAAAAATATGGTTGTTTTTGACTTACTGGTTTAAGCATATCACAACTTCACTCCTTGAAGAAGCAATGGACTACATGTTGTTAATACTGTCTGAATTTCTGCTGCCTTAAGAGTCTGAGGATGGCTGTTTTGGGTTCAGTTGATCTTTAGTTAGAAAGCAAAGTTTAAGACCTGCTGCTGTATTTTGATACGAGTAGTGTTGCTGATGCATTTTGCATTTTGACCCATCAGATGCGTTTTCATAATTTTCAGATGTTAGTGTCTTTCTGTAATTGTCAATTTTTGGGATTTTTCTGTAATTTTTATTATTTGCAGATTAGTATTTGTAGGCGACGACTAGGGTTAGAGAGGACATGTCGAATATTGTAGAAGATACCCTAGATTTAGGAAGTTTAGGTGTTTCCTTCATTGAAAAAGAGAGATCTTGGGGATTTAAGTTTTGATCTCTAATTCAAAGCTAGGAGAGCGGCCTTCTCTTCAACTGTGGCCAACCTTATTTCAGTTATTCTTAATAAAAATCCAACCTTTTCCCCTAAATCCACTCTTTTCACTATAAAAATCCCACATTTCTCATAAAAATCCCATCTTTTCCCTTAAACATCCTCCTTTTATCATCACAACCCTAGCGGATTGCATAAAATTGGCACCAGAGCACTATGATTCTCGTCACGACCACAAGATCATAGGAGAAGTAGGAAGCCTTTGAGGAGAAACTTGAAGCTGAGATGGCGGATCAGAAGAAATCTATGGAGGAATTCAAATTTGAAGTCAGATCTGAGATTAGGGTAGTGATCGAAGAAGGGACAAAGTCGTCAGAGGCAAAGATGATGAAGTTCTTCATGCAAGCCCTAACACAACACCTTTTGCGGTGAATTCCAGATCCAAAGGCGACCAATGGTTCAGATCTGAACGATAATCTAGATCTGGGACAAAAGACGAAGCCTTTTGCGAAGGGAAAAAAGAACGAGTATTTCCACCGAGGGCTTCTGTCCGATGTCGATCAAATGTCTGAGGAGGAAGAAGACATCACAATGGAGGATGCGGACCCATCCACCCTCACTGGAGGCCATGCAGTACCATGCAAAATCCTGCAACACATCTGCAGGTTCGCCAGTGTCCTACAGGCACACTGGGGCCCTGCAGGGGCCCCGTAGGGCTTACATGCCCATCATAGGATCCTGGCAGCCCACCAGAGGCCCACCGAGCTACGAACGCTTCGTCCAGGGCCCCGTGACTTTTACGGAGCATGCAAAGAGTTCAACGATGAATTTGGGCTGCTTCAGGAACCGAAGGATGATGTGGAAGAGTGTCAGGGGATTCGTGGGCCCCGGTTAGCGGTGTAGAGACGACGATGCCGGTACTCCTGGCCTACGAGAAGGTTCAAGGCACTATGATGAGGACCCAAGCTTTGAGATGGAGGTGGACGACTACGCTTAGGATGAGAATGACTAGGACGACGATGGAGGCAGAGGCGATGACCTGTGGAGAGGTTATGGGCGACATAGGGAGGTACGTCGCGACACTTATCATCTCCCTCACTATGGACATGCAGGAGATTTCAACACCGATGACAGGATCAGGAAGCTAAAGCTGTCCATATTTGAGGGAGAAGACCAGGATGTATGGATATATAAAACAGAGAGATATTTTACGGTGACGCGTCTCACCGAGACAGAGATTGAAGGTGATGAGAGTATGTTTAGAGGGAGAAGCTTTATCTTGGTATTGAATGGAGACAACATCAACGCCATGTTTGTTCGTGGGAGAAATGCAGAGATTGTTTGTTGGACCAATTTCGCGAGACTCAAGAGGGAGACCTATATGAGCAGCTACATGCACTGATATATGAGGGTATTGTCAGGAAGTTTATCAGAAAATTTGAGATGCCAGCCGGCCATGTTCTTGGAGTGTCAGGGGATTCCTTGGAGAGATTTCCATGATGGGACTCAAACCATGTGTACGAACAGAGCTACGCATACAGAGACCCAGAAGGCTACTAGACATAATGTGTTTGGCTCGAATGGGGGAAGACAAACTTGCATAGGAGCGACATGTCAGAAGAGCATGGAGCGGATCCACTTCTCGTAGCCATGTAGCAACAGAGGAGAAGACGCCATCAAGAGGGATCTAGTCCAGCCAAGAGAAGAACATCAAGCTTCAATCGGACACAGTGGCGTAACCAGGAATTTGTTTTGCCCTGGGCAAAAATTAAGATGATATAAAGAATTTTAAAAAAAATATCAAAACTTAAAAATTAAAGTTAATAAATAACATGCAACAAAAAATTTAACGCTAAATAATATTCAACATGCAAAAAAATATTTCTGCTCTCATTTCCCTCTTCCCATTTTGTAACAAATTGTAGCACATGTTTACAAATAATCATAACAAAAAGTTAAAAGTTAAATAATACATAAGTAAAAAGGGTAATAAGTAACAAATAATAATAAATAAAAATGACTGCAGCGGCGATCGAACACAGACGATCTAGTTCCGTTAATAAGTAACAAATAATAACATCTCCTGTACCGTGCATAAGTAACAAATAATAACAAGTAAAAACATCAGGAGCTATCAACGAGCCTTTGCTTCGTTAGGACCCTCTTCCCCCTCCCTCGTGGGAGGCGAGAGATTGAGGCCCAACACGCTTCCTTAAAAATGCTTTCCGATGTATCAAAAAAACAACAGGAGCAGGAATCGAACCTAAAACACCATAGCCATTGGGACACAAAGAGATGCCGATTCAATATTTAAAAACAAATAATAATAGTTAATGCAAAGAAATAATAATATCTAACAAATAATAACTAATAGAAAACATGAGGAGTTCATTCCGATGTACCCAAAAAAAAATACGCAAGGAGTACTCTGTACTTCACATAAACGCATTAGCCACTGGGCTGCAAGAAGAGGTTTGTCAGATGATGACGTCCAAAATAATTAATATGCAATGCAAAAAGGTAATGGTAACAAATAACAACGAACAGAAAATGATAGAGGGAATCGAACTCAAAATCGCTAGATTCAGAGTGGAGGGCTTAATCCACTCGGCCAACAACCATTCAAGCAGGGTATGGTAGCAAATATATTTTTATATTTTTGCCCTGGGCAGCTGCCCAGGGCACCTTCTATGTAGTTCCGCCCCTGATCGGACAGTAGGTTTAAATGGCTCACAAAGACGAATATATAGCATAGGCGCACCAAGGGACTCTGCTTCCGTTGTGGTGAGAGGTACGGACTAGGATATCGTTGCAAGGATTATGCTCTCCAGATGATGATCGTTGAAGATGAAGAAGGCCATGCGGTGGAGCAGGAAGAGCCTAGAGGGGGCCGAGCACCTTCATTTGGAGTAGTGAGCCCATGATTTTCACGACACAACTTTAAGGACAATGTGGTTCTTCGGGGGCGGAGTAATGATGTGTTTTGCAATTTGACCCATCTGGGACGTTTTCATAATTTTCAAATTTTAGGTCTTTTTGTAATATACAGTTTAAGGGTTTTCCTATAATTTTGGTTATTTTCATATTAGTATTTGTAGGCGAAAACTAGAATTAGAGAGGACATGTCGAATATTGTGGAAGAAACCCTAGATATAAGAACGTTAGGCCTTTCTTTCATTGAAAAAGCAAGATCTTGGATATTTAAGCTTTGATCTCTAGTTCAAAGCTAGGAGAGCGGCCTCCTCTTTAATTGTGGCCAAATTTATCTTGTATTTCAGTTATTCTTCAATAAAAATCCAACATTTCCCCCACATTTCCCCTCTTTTCATCATAAAAAGACCACCTTTCTCATAAAAAGACCACCTTTCTTATAAAAATCCAGTCTTTCCCCATAAAAATCCTCTTTTTATCATCAAAACCCGAGCGGATCGCATCAATTTCATCCAGAGTTTATGAAACTTGAGTTAGGATGTTTATCGAAATCAATGGATTATTTTTAATGGGCGGACAGTACTTTCCATGAAGTGAGCAGATTGATGGCAAAAACAGGGCTGCATAAGCTCGTTTTGATATAAAAGGGGGCACCGTGGGAATAAAAGAGGGATTTCCGGCTGAAGCAAAGAATATATTATAAAATCTAAAGAAAAAATGGTGCAACAATATTCAAGATAACTACAGTCATTAGAGAATTCTCCAATAACACGCGTATACTTCAATTTTGAAGCTATAACGTCTCAGACATGGCACTTCCAGCCATGCTATTTTCTTTTGCATGCATCTTTTTAGAGCTAGTTTCGAGCACGTGGAATGCATGATTCGTATTACACTGAGACCTAAATTTATGCATTTTTGCAATATTTCTTGGATTGACATTATAATTTGACAGGGTATTTTTAGCCCTATTTTGATGGTCTTATCAAGCAGTTCAGCGGGTTCATTCTGGGGCTGCTTCTAGGAAAGAGCACTTTTTATCACCTTGCTTCCTTAGATACTTCGTTATAAGTGGTTATTTGTATATTCACTTATTCATTTTGCTATGCGGAGAAAGGACACTACAATGACATGCAAGCGGTAGCCTACAAGCTACATCGAAGCCCCTTCTCAAACCTGAATTTGCTTTGAGATTTGTGCAAAGTCAACACACTAATCTTTAAGCAAATACAACAGTGGAAAAAGGGGTCATTGCAAGCTACTTCCTATAATGTCTGTTGGATCTGGATCTAAGCCCAGAGGGGGGGGTGAATAGGCTTATGAAAATTCTCGTGCAACCCACGAGAAATCGCACGCAGTTATAGCACAATCAACCAGATGCAGAGTATGGAAAAGTAGTCACAGCATGCACAGGCGATATACCCTGGTTCGGTCGCACCCACGACCTACATCCAGCCCCAAAAGCAATACTAGATTATTAAAGTTAACTGGTACAACCTGTAGCTAGAGTATCAACCCTACACTCACCTGGCCCTCAGTAACTGCACTCACCAAAGTGCCCAAACAATAACAATACTAGTAAAGCTCTCTCTTGGCTAGTCCCAACTAGCCAAGTCCCCAAACAAATAATAAAATAGTTCTACAAAGATCACAACGCCACAATCATAAATAAAATAAAGTTCAGAGTTTAGAATCGCTCAGTCGTGACGGCATTGGTGTCTCTGTCGTTCAGCGTATGGTCGTATCAATCTGACAAGTAGTAGTCCTCTCTGAAGTCCTCAACAGTCAGCAGGTTGTGTCAACCTCAAGATCAGAACCAAGTTACGGCAGCCTCCAAGATTTCTAAAGCATCTAAGACCAAGGTTGCGGCAAAGAAAAGCTTGCGTCAGCCCTGTGCTGTGAGATTTTGCAAAGAACAGAAAACAAAGCTTTCGGCCTTCTCTTTGAGATTTTGCAAGGGTAAAATAACATGCGGCCTTAGCTCTTGATTTTGATTGTCTCTCTTGATTGGATGATAAAAACTGAACGGCTGGCGGCTTTCTCTTTTGAGATTGGAGGAAGTTGCAGCATGTGCTTGGATTGCGGGCTTTTCAAAAATTCGGCCGCATGGATATTTGTTTGAGGGGTCTTCAAATTGTGCGGCACTTGGGATTCAATTTGATGCACTTCTGTGCTCAAAAAAAGGGAGGCAGCGGCTTCTAAACAAAACCCTGAAAAGAACTTCGAAACCCTCAAAGAAAAAAAAAGTTACGGCTGCTCTTTCAAGAGGATTTGATTTTCCAAGCCATGCTCTTGGGGATTGCGCAGGGCTCTGGGGGATTCACAATAGTCAATATGCGGATTCTCCTAGGGGATAAAAACGGCAGCTTGTGGAGAAATATTCAAAGCACAAATAAATGTTGTCAACCCAATATTCTAAGAGCCTAGGGAGAAAGAATTGCAAGAGGATGGAGAAATTGGAAACTCCATGCGTGAAGAGCCCTTAAAGAAAAAAACAAAAAATGCTGCTCCCAACCGAGATTTATTTTTTGATGAAGAGCTTAAAAAAATGCGGCTGGCTTCTAAAAATGTGGCACCCCAAAAAAATGAGATGCCCTAAAAGTTTCTGCTGCTAGGTTAAAATATTTAACGAGATCAAGGGCTAGGATAATCAGGCTATAGAGGATCCTAGTGATCGGGTGGTTTGCAATAGGAATGAAGTTTGGACTTGATACGGAATACGATTAGGGTTTGGTTCCAATAGATATGAGTCTACTCAAGCTAGGTTCTCCCCTTTTCTCCTCTGCACATTGACCAAGTCTCTCCATGAATTAATCACACGTTCGCCATTTCTGAAACACTTAACGCACACGTTAAAACGTTCACGCGCATTTGTTATCATCAAACACGAAATTCATAGATCGTTGCTACCAACAATCTCCCCCTTTTGATGATGACAAACCAAGTATAAGATTTGAACAATGAAATTCCAAATAGTGTGTGTGATATTGTGGCGATAGTGGGTGACATGCAATAAGATGAAATGATGTGCGAACAATAATGTGTAAAGTTTAGCAATAAGCATGCTCCCCCTATTTTTGTGCTTCCACAATATTCATTAATGCTCCCCCTTAATCAAACAATCATATGCTCCCCCTATTTTTGTGCTTCCACAATATTCATTAATGCTCCCCCTTAATCAAACAATCATATTTTCACAAGCATTACAAAGATAGTCCAAATGCCTAATACCAAGCACACCAAGTAAATACCACGTCTTCCCAAATTTTTACCAAATCTTCCCAAACTTTTCAAACTTTTCTCCCCCTTTGTTATCATCAAAAGTTATACTACGAAGTCAAAATCATATATCATGCAAAAAGAGAGTATTATTGACCATTACCAACAATTGCATGCAAACTTATCATAGAATAATCAAGTCAAAATCCAAGGAAATTAAACAACTACGACTTCAACCCCAACGTGTACATGCGATGATTAAAATTGAAGCACATAGGGAGAATCATTTAAAAAAGTCAACCAAAACCAATCCACATTTTCCATATAACATTCTATCACCTAGGATTGATTTTTCCCACCTCATGAAAGATGAGTTCAAGGTACCGCACCCCAAAAACATAGCCTATAAGGACTCTTAGATGTGGGGGTGGCATTGCTTGACGAGTAAATACACCAACGCTAAAGTTTACCCATAAAGCTTATGTTGGATACTCGTGGTTAATACCGTTGCCAAGGATTGTATCCATTTTTCATACAGAGCATGTATTTTCTTTTTCAATTTTTCTACATGTAGTAACATGTTTTTAATGCTCAATTTTTATCCATGGCAAGGTATATCATATCCCGTAGATTTTCAGTTAAGTTTTCCTCCTACATTCACATTTCCAATTTCATAAACGATATCTCCAAATGTGCAACAATAATAATACATGTGGGAGTGAAATAGGAAGTGTAGAAATCAAGTTATTTTCTAACATTGAATATGCCATGAATATTTAGACAGATGAACATGCACATGTAGCAGAGGAAATAATACAGCAATTTCTACATAAATATGAAAATCATTCATGAATACCTTTTTAATGAATCAAAGAGACAGATACACATTTAAGCACCATTTTTTTTGTTTTTTTTTTTCATTTTTTTGGTTTTTTTTGGTTTTGTTTTTGCATGAGGTACTAAAGCAAACATGAGAGGCAAGCACACAAAAAAAATCATGCACACATAACAATGCAACTACTAGCACACAAACAAGAAAAAAGTTCAAGCATACAAAAAGCATGGAGTCTCGTACTAAGTTTTATCAATAATACCAAGCTCAAGACGAAGACGACAAAAGCGAGCCTCAACCAAAGGTTTGGTGAATATGTCTGCAAGTTGAGATTCCGCAGGAACAAACTCCACAGACACATCCTCTTTAGTGAGGTGATCTCTAAGAAAATGGTGTCTTACGTCAATATGTTTAGTACGAGAGTGGTGTACGTGATTATTAGAAAGATCTATGGCACTCTTGCTATCACATCGAAGAGGAACTCTTTTACGAGCTAGTCCGTAATCAGATAATGTTTGCATCATCCACAGTACTTGAGCACAGCAACTGCCGAGGGCAATATACTCTGCTTCAGTAGTGGATAATGCAACACTATTTTGCTTACGGCTAGACCAGGAAACTAAAGAGTGTCCTAGCATAAAACAAGTGCCACTAGTGCTCTTTCTATCAGTTAAACTTTCCGCATAATCAGCATCAGAATAACCCACCAAATCAAAATTACCACTAGAAGGATACCAAAGGCCTAAAGTAGGTGTACTAATTAGGTACCTAAAGATCCTTCTAATGGCTTTCAAATGAGATTCTTTTGGTTTTGACTGAAAACGTGCACACAAACATACAGCAAACATTATATCAGGCCTAGAAGCAGTCAAGTACAACAAAGAACCAATCATACCTCGATATAGCTTTTGGTCCACTGCAACTCCTTGTTCATCTATGTCCATTTTTGTGTTAGGACACATTTGCGTTCCAATTCCTTTAGACTTCTCCATCCCAAACTTTTTCAGAAGCTCCTTGATGTATTTGGTTTGAGATAAAAAGATGTCTTCCTTTCCTTGCTTTACTTGGAACCCCAAAAAATATTTCAGCTCTCCCACAAGGCTCATCTCAAACTGATCCTGCATGACTGTCTCAAACTTTTGACATAGAAGATCGTTAGTAGCACCATAAATAATGTCATCAACATAAATTTGCACGATGAGAAAATCTTCAGATTCATGCATCAAAAATAGTGTATTGTCAGCACTCCCCTTTTTAAAATTATTTTCCAACAAATATGTGCTTAGACGGTCATACCAAGCTCGTGGAGCTTGCTTAAGACCATACAAAGCTTTTTCTAATTTATAAACATGGTTTGGAAAATTATAGCTTTCAAAGCCTGGGGGTTGCTCAACAAATACCTCTTCTTTTAGGTAGCCATTAAGAAAAGCGCTTTTTACATCCATTTGTTTCAGCTTGTGCCCTTTATAACTTGCAAAAGCGAGCAAGATTCTAATGGACTCAAGCCTAGCAACTGGTGCAAAAGTCTCATCCACATCAATTCCTTCAATTTGATTATACCCTTTAGCTACCAACCTAGCCTTGTTTCTAATAACATTACCAGATTCATCATGCTTATTTTTAAACACCCATTTAGTACCAACTACAGGATAATCAGTGGGTCTAGGTACTAGTTTCCAGACATTATTCCTGACAAATTGATTTAATTCCTCTTGCATGGCCAAAACCCAACTTTCCTCTTCTAAAGCAATATCTATAGTCTTAGGCTCTATTACAGAAATAAAGTCACCATAAATACACAGAGCACAAAGATCTCTAAAAGAGGAACGTGTGCGAATATCTGCCGTAGGCTCACCTAGAATTAAGTCTGGTGGGTGATTTGGATTGAATCTCAGCTCTCCTCTGGTAACTGCTTCATCTTGTATTTCTGCCGTGTCAGTTTCGGCTTCCTTTTGTATTTCAGGTTGCTCCTCATTAACTTTTGGAACGCTTTGTTGCTCTACATTTTCCTCTTCATTGTTCTGCCTACAATCCAAAGAGTTTATATCAGATTCATCAAATTTTACATTTATAGATTCAACAATAGCAAGTGTGCGTTTATTATAAATCCGGTATGCTCTGCTTCTTGCTGAATATCCTACGAACACTCCCTCATCTGATTTTGATTCAAAGGTGCCAAGCTAATCTGCAGTATTTAATATAAAGCACCTGCATCCAAAAACTTTAAAGTAAGAGACGTTCGGGGTGTTGCCATGCCATAGTTCATAAGAAGTTTTATTTAGTATAGGTCTAAGCATAACTCTATTGCATACATGGCATGCTGTATTAATGGCCTCAGCCCAAAAAGACATAGGCAAGCTATATTCATTTAACATACTCCTAGCCATTTCTTTTAATGTGCGATTCTTTCTCTCGACCACTCCATTTTGTTGAGGTGTTCTAGGAGAAGCGAATTCATGTAAAATTCCTTTTTCAAAACAAAATTTTTCAAAAAATAGCATTTTCAAACTCACCTCCATGATCGCTTCTAATTTTTACAATGGAAGAATTTTTCTCATTAGAAATTTGTATGCAAAAGTTTTGAAAATAGTCAAATGAGTCTGATTTTTTGGCTAGGAAATATACCCATGTATATCTAGAGTAATCATCCACCAATACTAAACAATACTTTTTATCTCCTAGGCTAGCAATGTCTGTTGGACCAAATAAATCCATGTGCACTAATTCCAATATGCGTGTGGTGGCAATTTCATTAATGCTAGAGAAAGTAGATCTAGTTTGCTTACCTTTGGTGCATGCCACGCACAACTTACCATTCTCATATGTTTGATGCGGTAGTCCTCTTACCAAATTTTTGTTTTCTAGCTTCTTTATCAATCTCATGCTTGCATGTGCTAATCGTCTATGCCATAGCGTGGCCTCTTCTTCACCTACAAGCAAGCATTTAGAGACAGTTAGTTCTTCAATCATAAGAGTATAAACATTATTCTTTCTATTTGCAGTAATAATAATGTCACCTGTGGAGATATCAATGATTCTACAAAGTTTTGCATCAAATTCAACTTTTATACCTTTGTCGCACAGCTGACTGATAGAAATGAGGTTATGTTTCAACTTTTCAACCAATAGGACATCTGTAAGCTGAAAGGTGTCGTTACCTACAACACCTTTACCAATTACCTTGCATTTTCTATTGTCCCCTAAGGTAACACTTCCTCCTTCATGCTTTGCAAGGCTAAGGAACTTTTCTCTTTCACCTGTCATGTGTCTTGAGCAGCCAGAGTCTAAGTACCACTCATATTTTTGTCCCTTAGCCGTGCCATGTACATACACATAAGAAGAGCATGATATGTGTGACCTAGGAATCCAAATTGGTCCACTAGTGTTAGTCACTTTATTTTTTGGAACCCAAATTTGCTTAAATTTGATGTTGGTATTCCTATACTTGCAGTTATAATACGCATGACCAACACCACCACATGTATAACATTTAGCAAACATGCTTCTTCCTACACCAGTTTCTTTTTTATTCTTTCTATTAATTCTATGCCTCTCATCAATTTTATTTCCATATCCCAAACCACGCCTGTTATTTCCTTGTATCTGATTACCTAGAATAATGTCTAATGAATGCTTTCCAACACCAAATTTTTTAATAAACAATTCAAGATCAGATATTTTAGACTTTAAAAACATGTTCTCATTAACAAGCATGGTACATTTACTAATGAAGGCCTTCTTGTTCTCTTTCTCACTCTTTTTCAGATTAGCCATCTTCTTTTCTAGCTCTTTATTTTCATTTATTAGCATGCAAATCTTCTCATTTAGCGATTCATTTTCAACTTCTAGCTTAACCATATTTAGTTTAAACATGCTAATGTCTTTAAGCAAAGTAGAGCAATTCAAACACTCAGTTTCAGTAGGCATACAAGATTTTCCTTTTTCCAAAGAGCTAATAGTAGAATTACATGCAACAAGTTTCTCTTTAATTTCATCAACTTCTAATGACATTATAATTGTCTTGTTGCAATTCAAAATTGGCATTTTTAAACTTCTCTACATGGGATTCTAGTAACTCAACAGTTGATTCCAACCTTTCAATTTCATTTTGCATTTCTTTAAAAGTAGTCACAAGTTGAGTTTTAGTCAAAGATTTAACTCATCTAGTTGTCCCATCAGGCAAAGAGAGGAGTGTGCAACTTCCTCTTGAGATTCATCCTCGCTGTCCATATCCCATGTGAGCATCAAAGATTTCCCCTTTTGCTCCGCAGCGTTGTTCTTTCCTTGAGGGCATTGCTTCATAAAGTGTCCCTGCTTTTTGCATTTAAAGCATATAACTGGATCAGTAGTAGTCTGCTCAAAAGATTTATTATTAGAATTAAATTTAGAGCGATTAAACCTTTTCAGCATCTCTGATCTCCCGTTGCCAGTTCTGATATATTTCTTGAAGCTTCTCACCAAAAAAGCCTCCTCCTCATCTCCATCTTCACCCTCTTTAGCCTGAAGGGCTATTGCCTTTGAAGTCTTCATTTCATCTTTCTCTCTCAGTTCAATGCTCTGCAGCTCCAGCTCGTGGGACATCAGGTTCCCTATCAGATCCTCCACTTTCATCTGCGATAAATCCCTTGCTTCCTGAATAGCTGTAATTTTAGGGCGGAAGGGGCTAGGCAGCGCTCTCAAGATCTTTCTGATTTGTTCTAGGCTTGAGTACGGCTTTCCAAGAGAAGTGTATTTGTAGACGATGTCTGTGAACCTCGCAAACATCTCTTTGATTGACTCTGATGGAAGCATGCGGAAGCTTTCATATTCAGTGCTGAGCAACGCAAGTCTGGACTCCTTAACTTGCGATGTACCCTCATGAGTCACCTCCAGAGTATGCCAAATTTCCTGCGCAGTTTGACATTGAGATATACGGTTAAACTCAGCTTTATCTAAAGCACAATCAATGCATTCATAGCTTTATTATTCAATGAAAAGCGCTTCTTATCAAAGTTATCCCACTTATCTTCTGGTTTTATCATTTCATTATTAGCAACATTAATGGTGGGAGGTTTATAGCCTTTTTCTACAATGCTCCATACATCATAATCAACAGCAGCTAAATAAATCCTCATCCTAGTTTTCCAATATGCAAAATCAACACCGTTAAACTTAGGGGGGACAAGAAATAGACTGACCCTCAGCAAAAGCAGAATCAGACATATTCATAGACATGATCAACTAGGCTAGATCCTCTAAACTGGCTCTGATACCACTTGTTGGATCTGGATCTAAGCCTAGAGGGGGGGAATAGGCTTATGAAAAGTCTCGTACAACCCACGAGAAATCGCACGCAGTTATAGCACAATCAACCAGATGCAGAGTATAGAAAAGAAGTCACAGCATGCACATGCGATATACCCTGGTTCGGTCGCACCCACGACCTACATCCAGCCCCAAAAGCAATACTAGATTATTAAAGTTAACTGGTACAACCTGTAGCTAGAGTATCAACCCTACACTCACCTGGCCCTCAGTACCTGCACTCACCAAAGTGCCCAAACAATAACAATACTAGTAAAGCTTTCTCTTGGCTAGTCCCAACTAGCCAAGTCCCCAAACAAATAATAAAATAGTTCTACAAAGATCACAACGCCACAATCACAAATAAAATAAAGTTCAGAGTTTAGAATCGCTCAGTCGTGACGGCATTGGTGTCTCTGTCGTTCAGCGTATGGTCGTATCAATCTGACAAGTAGTATTCCCCTCTGAAGTCCTCAACAGTCAGCAGGTTGTGTCAACCTCAAGATCAGAACCAAGTTACGGCAGCCTCCAAGATTTCTAAAGCATCTAAGACCAGGGTTGCGGCAAAGAAAAGCTTGCGTCAGCCCTGTGCTGTGAGATTTTGCAAAGAACAGAAAACAAAGCTTTCGGCCTTCTCTTTGAGATTTTGCAAGGGTAAAATAACATGCGGCCTTAGCTCTTGATTTTGATTGTCTCTCTTGATTGGATGATAAAAACTGAACGGCTGGCGGCTTTCTCTTTTGAGATTGGAGGAAGTTGCAGCATGTGCTTGGATTGAGGGCTTTTCAAAAATTCGGCCGCATGGATATTTGTTTGAGGGGTCTTCAAATTGTGCGGCACTTGGGATTCACTTTGATGCACTTCTGTGCTCAAAAAAGGGAGGCAGCGGCTTCTAAATAAAACCCTGAAAAGAACTTCGAAACACTCGAAGAAAAAAAAGTTACAGCTGCTCTTTCAAGAGGATTTGATTTTCCAAGTTGTGCTCTTGGGGATTGCGCAGGGCTCTGGGGGATTCTCAATAGTCAATATGCGGCTTCTCCTAGGGGATAAAAACGGCAGCTTGTGGAGAAATATTCAAAGCACAAATAAATGCTGTCAACCCAATATTCTAAGAGCCTAGGGAGAAAGGATTGCAAGAGGATGGAGAAATTGGAAACTCCATGCGTGAAGAGCCCTTAAAGAAAAAAAACAAAAAATGCTGCTCCCAACCGAGATTTATTTTTTGATGAAGAGCTTAAAAAATGCTGCTGGCTTCTAAAAATGTGGCACCCCAAAAAAATGAGAGCCCTAAAAGTTTCTGCTGCTAGGTTAAAATATTTAACGAGATCAAGGGCTAGGATTAATCAGGCTATAGAGGATCCTAGTGATAGGGTGGTTTGCAATAGGAATGAAGTTTGGACTTGATACGGAATACGATTAGGGTTTGATTCCAATAGATATGAGTCTACTCAAGCTAGGTTCTCCCCTTTTCTCCTTTGCACATTGACCAAGTCTCTACATGAATTAATCACACGTTCGCCATTCCTGAAATACTTAACGCACACGTTAAAACGTTCACACGCGTTTGTTATCATCAAACACGAAGTTCATAGATCGTTGCTACCAACAATGTCCATTATACCAGTTTACTATGTGTACTATTAAAGTTACTAATGTACACTAATTTGTCCTTATCTACCTTTAAAACAAGTCTTGATGTATAAAATATAAGTATACTCTGCCTAGATATTTGTTGCGAGTCAGATCCGCACACAATGAGATTTATATTGAAGTGAAAAATCAATGGCACGATGATTACAAGTGTCGGGTTGATGACGAGGTTAATCACGATTTGGGGACGATTTGTAGATGAGAATCTCAAATTCGCCCTTCGTCTGACGAAGTTCGCTCGCTTGTTGGTGAACGTCGCTCGTCAGTTGGCGACGGACGCCGCAGGTCGCTCGTTCGCTGACGGCAGGGGCGAACTACCTGCAAGGAGAACAATTCGTCAGAAAGGCTGGGCTGGCTGTCAGCCCGTAGCCCCTCCGATACTTAAGTCAGTTGATGGCAGCTTGGAGAATGTCGGACACGCAGGGTGATCTTAGAGGCAGATCGGCGGTTGCGTGACGAACTAGTGTGGGAGGCGCGAATATGTGGAGGATATTCGACCTTGAATATAAGTAGATGTGTTAGGATTTCTTACAGATTAGCCAGCCAACCCCTTTCTCGCTGGAGGAGAGGTGGTATTTATAGGCTGCTGGAGTCGGTTGCTTTAGCTGAGCTGGCGATGTCAATGTGTCAGGGGCTCGGCCGTTGATATCAGGGCCGAACGTGTCAGGCGCACTTTTGTCAGGCTGTCAGAGTCGTAAATGTCAGGCACGCTTTTGTCTGGCTGTCTGGCGACGAAACGATCAGGGACGCTTTCAACAGGCTGTCAGGCGGAGAATCAGTCAGGTACGCTTTTGTCAGACTTTTTCTGTAGTAAAACTGGCAGTGATGTTAGTGGCGGGTCACCTCCCTCGTTGGGCGGACTGCTTCGGGACGGAGAGAGCTGCCTCTGGGACGAGCTACTCTGGGGCAAGCTAGCGTAGAACGTGTGTGATCGGCCGGAGGGCTCTTTTCTTTGATTCGGATGACGAGCTTGCCGCTCTGCTTGGACGAGCTTCTCTAAGACTCGGCGAGCTTCTCGTCCGAGCTAGTTCTCACTAGGGAGATTAGGGGGGGCGTTTACTTGGGCTTTTAACATACTGCCCTAGATCGACTGGGCCGACCTTGAGGTCATAACAATATCCTCATGTTCACCTTAGTTTATAAACTAAATTACAGATCCTAGATTTTTTAATAGTAGTAGTCAAATAATACTAATAATAATAATAAGCTATAGAATTCTTACTTAATTTATCAATTATAACTAAATAAGATTTTACTAAACAATATAGATAAGGATTTCTTTAATTTATAATTATATTCTACTTTGATGCATTTTCTAATCAACTAAGAAGTCCTAATCAATACTAGTGCAATATGTAAATAAAACTACTCAATTTAGGGAGTATAAAGGTGTTATTTGTGCAATGGAAGTTTAAATTCTGGAAAAGGGCGTTAAACTGAATTCTTAAAATAAATGTTTATAAACGTGAATACCAAAATGATACTCAGCCCTTAAAAAAGTAAAAACCAAAATGAAAAACAGAAACTAGAGACACTTTAATTAAGAAGCTTAGAGCAATTTAAGCATCCAACAACTTCAACATGCCATGATGAACATAATTATTTAATTATTATTTTGTTCCATGAAAGCTTTAGATCGTAATGCATGGAAAACGACTATCCAACATCATGATTCGATGTGATCACAATTCGACTTTCTTTCTATTGAGTCCATGAAGCCAGCCCCAATTCTTTGGGATGAAGGCTATGATGATGATGATGATGATATCGTTCCATGAACTATATATGCACGTCTGCACGGGATGCAAACTGTTTATGATCTGTCATATCCATTGATAAAGAAGAAGATAAAGCACACAACAAATAGGCCAGGCTTATAACGTTATAAAGAAGGAAAGTCAAGAAAAAGGAAACATTTTTACCTCCAAGCAGATGACATCAAAACTGGTATGCTTTAAAGGACCAACCAATCAGCTCCTCCCTAACATTCTGATGGCCAATTAAATGGGAGATACATTTTATTAGTTATATACACCATCAAATGACGTCAAGAAACAAATGGATTCAAAAAGAATCAAAGTCCAAATTGAATTCCTCCATGCTCAGCATTCTCATGGACCTTGTCATGGATTCATCTGAAGCACGAATACGAATCAGCCGTTCTCGTATAGTCAAGAATGATGGGATCTCAAAAGCAGCAGATACCACTTCTCTATACTGCGAATCGTCTGCAAAATTAATCAGGGATTCTGTTGCATATTCCCTCAACTCATCTGAACCATTTCTTAACAATTCCATGAGGACAGGAATCACACCGTCTTCAACCATTGTTTCTCTATTCTCCTCCTCATAACTCAACTGTGCAATAGCTGACAAAGCCCTCTCTCTGAGATCAGAAACCCCATCAGTTACAAACTCAATCAGAATCGGAATCACGCCACAATCTCGCACAACAGAATGCTTGTAGCCCGAAAGGTTCCAGATAACATCCAAGGCAGCACCCTTTGCTTCTTCTCCGTCACTTCCCCTTAGAATCCTCACCAAGTGATCTGCAATCAGAACAGCATTCTCCTCAGCCACAGCCAACACGCAAAACACATCCTCTGCAATCTCTTTCCCAATGGCTTCATGTCCTCTTAACAACTCCATATACAACGGTATCGCCCCTGCTTGAGCAGCCAGTCTTATAGAATTAACATGGGAAGAAACTATACCAAGAGCATTGCCTGCGACAATCCTACCCGAATCATCGCCATCCCTGAGCAATCCAACAAGCGCTTGTATCGCACCCAAGTCAACCAACATTTGCCGGAATCTCCTCGAATTGCCCAACAACCCAATAGCCTGAGCTGCCCGTGTTCTCGACATGATTTTACCATTCGACACAGCTTCAACAAGAAAGCTCAATCCTCCATGACCGACGATAACTCTCCTCACCTCTCTTAACATTGTCAATGCAGTTAATATCTCCAACAGGTACTTACGGGCATCGTCATTGCACGAAGCTATTGCACCGACAATGAACTGCAGGCCACCATTTCTCGCGAGAATCACCCTGTTGGAATTATCGAATGCCACGATGCCACTGAGGAATTTCAACAAACACCTTCTGTGCCCATTTCTCGAATCGGGCAGTAACCTCATGAGCACTGAGATTGCACCTGTTTGCCCAACAATTTGAGCAAAAGGACCGTCGATTCTGCGAGTGAGGGACATCAGTGAGCAGGCAATGGCTTGTTGGATGGTGGGGTTGGGGGTTGTGTTGAGGAGATTGATGATAGCGGAGATTGTTGGGATTATGATTGACTCAGGTGCTTGTTTTGAGAGATGGGCAAATTTGATGATGGCTTTGAGCTGCAGTTCTTGAGACTGAGAGGAGATTGCATCAGAGAAGAGGCGGGATAGTTTGTTCCAATCTGTGGGTTTGTCTTCTGGGGTTCTTCTGTTGGGCGCATCCATTTGTAAGAAAAATAAGCAGGGATTTTTCGGTGCTAGAAGTTCAAAAGGACTAGCGGTAAAAGACCTTGCAGCTCCCAATGCGAAAGAGAAGTGCTCTTTGCACCTCAAAGAATGAGGTGCAGCTCCAGAAAAGTCTGAAATGCGAAATACGCTTGCTTGATGTGCGATGTTTACTTGTGAAAAGCGAGAGTAAGAAGTGAGGCATGTAGATCATGTGTTAAAACACAAAAAAGGTGAATCACACAATGACTATAAGCATATGTGTGACTTGTAATTTCCAATTTTTTGTATCTTGGCACCTGATTAGATCAAGTGTCACCTTTTCTACGTTAAATCCAAGTAAGCATTCGATTTGGCAAAATAATATGAAGAAAATAATATAAAAAATGTGAATCAGGTGTCAAGACACAAAAAGTTGGAAAGTACAAGTCCCACATGAGTTTGTACTTTCTGTGGGGCCCGCCTTTTGTGTCTTGCACCTGATCCATTAGATCATGTGCCACCTGATCTACATGAATCCCACAAGGAAGAGAATATTGTAGAAAAAGTGGCATCTGATCTAATGGATCAGGTGGCAAGACACAAAAATTTGGAAAGTGTAAGCCCAACATGGGTTTGTACTTTCTGTGGAGCCCGTCATTTTGTGTCTTACACCTAATCCATTAGATCAGTTAAACACTTGATCTACATGAATCCCATGCAGAAGAGAATAATGTAGAAAAGGGGACACCCGATTTAATTGATTAGGTGCCAAGACACAAAATATTGGAATGTACAAGCCTTATACGTGCTTGTGCTTGTACTTTCTGTGGAGCCCGTTTTTTTGTGACTAGCATCTGATCCATAAACCTATTGTTTTAAGAATCAGAAAAATGTTAGAAAAATATCTGATACACATATTGTTTTGAGACTTGCAATCCAACAAATATAATGCCAATCATATAAGAAATATATATAAGAAAAATAAGAGAACACAAATTTGTCGGTTTGCAAAACTCTCAATGGGAGAAAGATTCTAAATCGAAAAACAGTAAAAGCGTGCAAAAGCGTTTGCCAGCCGGGTATCGGACCTGCGCCTTCCAGGAGTAAGGTGTGAGAGAATACAATCTGAGCAGGTATAATTTTTGCAGCTTAAAAAGCATGCCATGCTCAGACCCAAGAACCCAAGAAGATTAAATCTCCTTCAGTTTCGCAAATCAAAAGTTTGAAAAACTAGATCTCTTTCTTCTTCTCATGCATACAAAAAATCACACATACAACGGTACTTCTAAGTTTGATGTCCTAATTTTTTTTTTTTGACTTTCTGAAGTGCATTTCCAAATCTGAGAGCTCGCACAAAGCAACTACATAAACTATTCTGTGTCAAGAGGCAATTCCAAACACAGATGTTGTACAAGAATAGGTAATGTCAACAAGGCAAAACGGTCTAGCGACGGCGATTTCTATCATCGTCTTCATCATCGTCTGAGTCGCCACTTTCTCGAAAACGTGGATTTCTCTCCTGAAAAGAAATAGGGAAAAAGATTATAAATTATAACCACGCTAAACTGGGAAATTTTATCCAAAAAAGGCACGTACTGGTCTTGAATCATAGTCGGAAGTCCTTCGGGAGTCGTAGTCAGAAGATCGCTTTGACGTCTCAGGTGCAGACCGATCATCATCCCTGTACCGTTTTCGAGGATAGTCTGCATTCAACGAAGCATGTAGTGATGGCAGTTCAAATAACAAATGCACTTCGAATAGGGAACACTTTCAACTTCAGCTCGAGTTAATATATTAAATAACAACAAAAAGGTTACCACGGTCACCACGCCCCCGGTCATCACGCACGCGTTCATATTTGTATGAGTTCCTGTACCCACGGTCACCGCGATCACCACCTTGTCTACCATCTGCAGTTTAAGTAGAATGCTTGTAACTTGTCAAGGGACCAAAAATAGATATTGCAGGAGAAAACCTCAACAAAAGCAGTAACTTAAAAAGTGTGTTTTATTCTCTATGCTGATCCTTGGGTATTGTGCTTAAAGTTAGGAACCTTTGGATTGTATTGTGCCCCAGCTACATAAGTAACATATTTACACATGCCGATATATAGACTGCTCGGGTCCTAGAGAATTTTGGGAGTTCATCCCCAGTATGCATGAGCTTAAACTGCACATCCAATGAGGATGTTACCATATCAGTGGAACCAACCTGATAACAAACTCCTTTTCAGGTCATGGGTTGCTTTACCAGAACAAGCACCAATTTTTAAAGGTACATATTATACGAAAAATCTAGATTATCCTTCACATAAATTCATCTTAGGCAGAGTTTTCTGTAGCTGATCATGTTTTGCTGGGAAAACTCTGCAGGATTAAGATAATTTCAGGGGAAGAACCCCAGGCAGTCAGAGGTCTATCTCTGGAAGAAAATGGTGGTAAAGTTTGGTCAAAATTTCGATGATCCATTGTCAGTGTATAGCTCAGCTAGATCAATAACCAGGAATGACCTCATTTTATGGAAAACAGCTTGACATAATCATGCCCAATTCTGATGGGGAAAGGCAATGCTAGCAACAACCATGGTGATAATGAGAAGAGAATAAAGAAATAATAAGACATTTTAAGTCAATGGCTTTCTACATTAGAGTTTGCATTTTGATATTTCCATCATTCTCATTATAGTAGAAGAAACAATTAACTGTGCTATCATATAAAACTTACAAGCAGCAACGCCTCTCTCGTGTTCAATCCAGCATAACATTTGGGTAGCCAATTTTGGACAACATCCTTTCCAATATATATGTACACTTGTAATTTTATTATCTAAAAGTCAGCAAACAGCATGGTCCTTTTCATCTGATCTAGCATAAGTATGTATGTGGAGTAAGAAATTGTAGCAGCAAAACACTTAAAAGTTAAATAGATGGACTTGATATGTGTTACTTTTGAAAGTATTCAGACTGTAAAACTTTTGTCTCAGCCAGCCAAAAAGAACTCATATGAGTAAAAATCACTTGCATGTATCATCTTGAATGCAACAAATTCAACGATTAATCCACACGCAGCAAGAATGGGTTGAATCCGGAACAACCAAGTTAATATGATTGCTCTGAAACCATAGCGTGAAGACTTTTGGCGTGCACAGTATATGGTACAAAAAATGACAAATGGCAAAACCAAGCATTAACTAGCCAGAATACGAGATTCAGGTGAACTTACAGTGAGACGGCATGTTGGGTTGGAAACCTCCTAATGAACCCGTACCATAATCAACCAACTGCCTTTGTGCTTCCAGCTCTTTCTGGACCAACTTCCCATAGCCACCTCTACGTACTAGTTGTTAAGGAAATAACGAGATAGCTTTGCAAGCTTACATAATCCACATTTTCCAATACGCAAACAGAACTGACAGAAATGCACAATTCCAGAAGCATGCTAAAACATCCATGCAAATAGGATATGAAATACATCATTTACAAGCAATAAAGTGCTTTGTGATGACTCCTAAGAGTAACCTCCAAAGATAAACAATTTTTTTCTCCAAAAGGAACTGAAACAGCTTCACAATTCTAGAAAAAAGTTCAAATAATTTTTCATATAGTCATTTACTTTTTATGGTGAGTCCTATAGTCGTCAAGGTCAAATTATTCACACTTTGGAAGTCAATATTACTTTAAAAATATTAAACCATGTTCGGCGATGTGTTAAAACTTGTTTGAGGAAGTAATGGTACAAAAGGTTAAGAAGAGTATTCTTCCGTACACAGCTCAAGTAAATCATTGGGCACTGTCTGCTGTCTGAATTCGATTTTTTTCAGTTTAAGATATTAATTATATGACTGGAACCCTGTAAAAGATAATCTAGGGTAAGGTGGGTTTGTAAATCCCTTCTCGTGACCGGTTAACTCATTTAATCCATGAGGGTTGGGTTAGTGTAATATATTTTGACAAAAATCTGTTTTAGCAGTGTAAACTAGCACGTTCATTCCTTTAAACAGTTGCCAAAGAGAACCCTAAGGTTTTTCACAAGGACTTCGGTAGCCAAAATACAGAAAAATAACTAAAATCCTACTTCAGAGATTACAAGCACATGAATGAGGGGAATGGATGCTATTTGATATATTCACATTGGGTTATTGGTAGGTTCGCCCAGCATATTGGAGGGCATTAATTACCTTTGCCTATGGCAAAAGAAAGGGATGATTTCCGCATGAGAATCAGTCCTTTGTAATATGATCAAGGTTGACTCATGGTCAGTAGGAACAGCAGGAATGGTGCTTTTACCTTCATAACATGATTAAGATTAGCTCCCAATAATAAGGGGGCTGCTTGCTCCTTTGATGCATGGTATCTACCAACTTCACATAATTTATGGAAGCACTCTTGCAATTTGTCATCAGTAAGCTTCTGTAACCTAATAGCTCAATGTACTGTTTCGTGGAAAGGTAAAAATGGAGTCCATCTTAAAATGGCACACACAATGCGAATGAGCTAAGAGCTTCGAAAAAAGTGATACGACATGTGAATGGCTGTTATATGTACTCTCATTGGATTGCATGGTATTTCACGTCTGAAAAGCTTCAAACATGGTAATTGTGATCCACCGTTGATTCTCACCAATATATAGAGGAACCCTAACCTACTGAATACTCATACACAGGAAATAGTGATTACAAACTATGAGGAGAATTTACATGTGGATTTGATGTTTGGTTAATTTTTTTTTTGTTGAAGTTTTTGAAATCCTAATTCACTCTCTCTGTGTTACTACAGGGATGGATGTGTCAAAAACTCAAATATAGGGAGACTGACAAATCTGTTCGAAAAAAATATATGGGCCTTAAAAAATTTATCCTAATTAACCGATTATCTAATTGTCTCGAGAAATAATAAATGCAAAGGTAATCTATATACTCGAGGAGCTGGGCAGAGATAACATATGCCATGGGCAAAACATTTCTTCTGATTCTGAAACACAAAAAGTTTTACATGAACATACCCTAGTGCTACCAGGGCATGAACGCAGAATAACCATAAAAGGATTAAAAATGGAAAGGGAAAAACAACAGAAGTAACTCATCTCAAAAGGATATCAGGATCATAGTCAGTGCGATACTCATCCCTCACCTGTGAAGAGGGAGAAAAACACATTATAGCTACCAGAATTTCCATCAACAGGAATAAGCAAGCTTTAAAAGTAGATGACAGCAAAGACGAGAAATAACTTGTCCACCACTTCGACCACGACCCCACTGCCTTCCTTCTTCAAATCCCCAATCAAAATCTACACGAATTGGTCGATCATCAAGAATTGTACCACTGATATATTTGACTGCATCCTCAGCATCCTCCCTGGAATAATACCTGAAGAGTGAAACATCATAATACAATCCTTTAATCTCCTGCGTGAAATCCCTCTATCGGATAATGCACAATACTGATAATTATTTATTAGTCTTCATATTCGGAAGATGAGTTATTATAGTTTGATTTTCAAACATGTCTTGATATTGATTATAAGCCTTAAGAAAACAACTCCGCAGAAAATTAGGAAATCCTCATGGGCATCTGGGAAACATCTACTTATGCTGTTTTTGTTGCTGGGAGCATGGATATAGCTTAACATAGGAGTCACATGCCAATGAAAAATAAAAACTGGAAGAGTATATGATGATGTAAACCTGTTCTAGTTTTGTGGTAGTAGACTAAGCATGGAAACATCATTGGATAATTTTGTCAATCCAAGGCTCAACTAAGAAGAATTTTAGAATGAAAAATGAAACCACCTTTTACACTTCAGCATGCTTAGATATACCAAACAAGGCAAGTTTCGTCTGGTTCATCCCGGCTTCCCAGGGTGGTTGAGAGCTAGGTTGCATGGACAGTTCAATCATGATGCCTAGTCATGTCTGACATGTAGGCACACATATCAGACACCAAACTCATCCAATGTATGTGTCTTTTAGAATTTACTTCTTGTTTTAGAATTTGCTTCATGTCAGCTGTGTCATGCCATATTATGGCTGGTCCATGCACCACAGGGTGTGGGTATACATGTCGACAGCATATACATCTACATCACAGCCAATTGGTCATCTTACAATTAAAGGCTAGATTCATTGGTTAAATTTCCGGTCCATACAACCACAATTGGTCTTGCTGACTGGTCAAGAAATGAAAGACAAGGGCGGTTGCCAAAACTTACAGGAATATGGAAAATGCATCGGCTTCATCACCATCCCAAACCATTCTAAGACATCTTTTATTGTCCCATCCATTCAAATTGCAGAAACAATGTAGAAAAAGTGGTCATTTATTTGGCTGGGAGTTCTCATTACTAATGTATGGGTTATATAATTCATTAAAGAACAGCCAACATCATACAGATTACTTTCATAATTCCAAATAAAATCTCTGTGACTTCTCATTTTTCATAAATTAACCTTAAATTGTAGTCAAGAGCATGTAGACGAGTCCTTGAAATTATTTACAGCCAACACCTCATGTTTCAAAGTAGAGAGCTGTATGTATATCAACCCGTATGTATGTGCACTAGATATAACCCCGTGCACCAAGTGCACGGACAACCCAAAAACCAACCCATACAATCAGGATGCGGGATCCACACGGGTATTTCGATGAGTGCAAAAAAGGTTGAAAATGTGAAGAGTGTGTTTGAGTGTGTGTATTGTCTTGGGGTTTTTGGTTTTTTTATTGGGGGTGTGATTTTTGGTGTTTTGGGTTTGGTTGTGTTTCGGATGGTTGGGTGTGGTTTTGGGTTTTTTGGGTTTTAGGGTTTAGGGAGTTTGTCCCATGTGGCGATGTGACATTGCCACATAGGACAAATTCAAAAACAGCCCTCAATTGTAATAAGGATGTCTGCACATACATACAAACATATATACATATAATGTTTTGTCTAGGGATAACCACAAACCTCTCATTCACCTCCAAAAGTTGGGCAGAATATAGTTGTACCACCACAAATCCCCTTAAGCTCGACCATCACTGTATCTTTCATACACTATTATCCCTTAAAACAAACCATGACATCATATGATCTAGGCATGCGAGATTTGTTAACTCCCGCTTCTTGCAGTTAATGAGAAGCGTGCTTGCTAATACATGCAAGTGTGTAAACCTGTTGATTCCAACCCCCAATTGATGATCCACAATTTTCAGTAATAATCTCAACGTACCATGATATGTCAATGACAAACCATCCACTTAAAAATGTGGGTGTGATGCTAGAGGAAAATATTAGATAAAGCATCCAAGTTCAAGATGAGACACGGACAAACATACTTATCACTATCTTACATATCTACCGATACGGCCAATATATCCCCCGCTATATTGTTTTTGGATACTAAATATGCGATATGACCGATACAATATAGCAAAAAAAATAGTTATACGTTTTATCTCTCATTGCCTGATATGTCGTATTTTTATTATTTGCTGAATTTTTACTAATAAAACACCGGGGTAGTCTTAAATTCTATACTGAAAACGTTATATAAGTATTTTCTTTCAAGTTAGTTAAGATATTTCATCTTAATTCATCATATGATAAAGTTAAGAGACTAGAAATAAAGGGAGATAATCTTTATGACATCTACTAATGATGGTTATTGATGCAAAAGATATCGATGAATCGTAACATGTTTTCACATTCTTTAAGAAATTTTCTATAAATTTTATGATGTTTAAAATAGTTACATAAAAATTTTGATATTTCAAATGCTGATTTTATTCTTTATGCTAGAATTACTTTGCATATACCAATGCTACACTACCTTTGATGTTGTTTGCAACATTCTCCTTAACGATGCTTCTTATTATTCTTCTCAACGCTGTTATTGCTTCTTTCTACTCTTACCATTACTTCTTACTTCTTCCCATCGTTGATTAGGCTATTGCAACAAGAGCAATTATTATTGTCATTATTTGCTGTAGTTATAGATATAGTATATAGAGTTAGCAAAAAAAATTAGATGGAGAAGAATACTGAAGAAGCAGAAGAAGCACAACAAGCACAACTGAGGATGAGAAAGTTTTGCCACGGTTAATACAATTCTGCATATTGTTCAAAAAGAATTAAAACCATACACTGTTTTGTAACAATTTATGATACTCATGTCATAGCTCCAATTATTTTTAGAGTTGAAAATACAATGTTTTCTAGTGGTTTGTGATGTTTATTATGGCTTATACTATTTTACATATTGTATGGATGAGATTTTAACCTCTTCTGATTATTTTAGTGATTTGTGATGCCTATGTCATGGATCACAATTTTTGCATATATTTGAATGAAATTTAGATCCTATAATGATTTGGGATGATTTGTGATGCCTATGTCAATGCTTGTATTATTTTAAAAGTTGTTGAATGAGACTTTAAACTCTTATTATGTTTTCTAATGATTTGTGAATTTTTCGTACTTTTAGTATTTATGATGTATCACTTGTACAACATATGTTTACCATAATGATATTTGACTCTATTTATTTTTTTGATGACATACTGCCAAGTAAGATGTCATAACTACACACACATATATTTATAATTTTTGTGTGGGGGGCTGTCCGTGTGCGTGACCACCAGGGCCCCCGCAAAGCGCATCTCACCCTTAACAATGGGGCGAGCGGCATCCTCGTAAAAATCTCCATAATTATGGTGATGCCACCGTAATGGGTGTTTTTTTGGCATTTTGGCCCTAGGGGAACCCGATATTTACATGTTAGCCCACAGCTCCTCCTGAGGTTTTTCTGGCTTTTCTGCCTCATTTTTTCTGTTTTTAACTCCTTCGCTTTCGTGCCCGTGTGATGACTGATCCGATATTTCTTTTTGCCGTCGGTATTGCGCCCAGGAGACAAATGTCCCCGTCGTTCTTGCGGCTGGTAGATGACTACCACGTCGGCATTTCCATGTGGGCTGAATGTCCCCGTCGATTTCGCACCGGTAGACGACCTTCGACGTGCCCTCTGGGCACGAGCATTCGCTTGTGTGTGTCATCGGATATGTGCATCATGATATTGACACGTGGCCCCGACAAACCCTCAATATCTAATATCTGAAAAAAATTCCCCATCTTAAACTATCCACATATCAGTTATTTAAAATCTTGATAAAGATGTATGTAACAATAAATGTATTTATGTATTTGTAAACCCCATATTCCCACAAATTCAAACCCTAGTTGATCTGCACCAATCAACACTATCTCCCAGCACCAAAAACATGATTGGATGAAAATCATGCTACTTGGGTCTTGTTCTTTACCAACTTGACCATGCAGACCAATGGTTGTCCATTTGTATTAGAATTCTTCCAAACAAGCCCACACCTACAAATTAATAATTACTTGGGGGCCTAATTCCAACACCATACGACAATGCCCTTGTTACCACTTTCACTACCCAAGCCAACAGCAGATCGGGATAAGAATTCTTAGTTTCTCTCAAAGCCAATGACAATTCATCTACATTAAATTCTCTCAAAACAAGTGCAAGCCTTCAAATTACAAAGTAGACCTGGATGTTTGGTTCCTCTGAACAAAGCCAACGACGGCCCATCAATATCAGAATGCTTCTATGCCTTTAGAAGGTAGAAGCTGCAATGCCTCTGACACCTATGTCATTAAGAATGTCATATTTGTCAATTTCACCAGACCAATAATAATCCATTTGTATCAGAATTCTTGCAGACCAAAATATACCTCAAATTAGAAAGCATGCTTGCCTTTTTGGGAACATTATGAGCTAAAGCATTTTTCTTGAGCATGTATGTGGGCGCACATCAAGGTTCTGTGATTCCATTTTTAGCTGTCCAACATACAATGTAATCATATACATAACAAAGCTTTCAGCCCAGACCCAGATCGTAATTGTTTAGACAAGTTACGGTATTTGCAATACTAGCTCACAATGGTTATGATTACAAAGAAAAACATAGAATGACTTATTGCTCGAATCTTGACCATTAAACTCCTTCATTCTCTATTCTTTTCATATTTTGAAACTAAGGTCTTTCACCGATATTAGAACCCTAGATTTTATTTTATTATTGTATATATAAAAGAAAAAATGATGATGATAAACGATAATAAAAAAGAAGAAAAGAGATGTATTTCTAGCACACTATCTAGTAAATCCATACAAATGTTAAAGTGCGAACGAACCATATCTAATTCATTTTTAAATAACAAATAAATACTAGGTAACAATGCAGACACTATGAAGTAGACCCGACAGATTTTGGTGTCAGACCAATAGTTTCATATTCTCCATATAACTTCAAAAGTAGTGTTTTAAAAAAAAGCATTTGCTTGGGTGCATGAATGGTCCACTTAAGCAGTTTTAGGACATTGGCCACTTCACTTAAGGTCACTTAAGCAATATACTGTTCTTACTCATATACATATATCTAAGTTCCATGTCTTCTATCTTAAAAAGTGTGTATTTAAAGTATACATTGATAATATTAGGCGATTCTTTAGTAATAGATAATGGATAGGACCATTAGGTGGTGATGACAAATGACTGAAAGCTTTATTAGGCTTCAGTCTCAGGCGACCGCCTAAGTGCTTACTTAACCAGGTCTTTTCACCTTTTCCCTGCTTTCAAAACAATGCTCAAAGGTTAGCAGATGTATAATTTGAAGCTTCATTACCAAATGTAGCACAGCCTCCAATTTCAAACCTCTCCTCAGCAAATATTTACATTGAAAAATCATATTTTCAGTGCCAACATATTTGTTATGTCAATCTAAGCTGTGTGCCTAACCTTTAAATGCAACAAAGTCTCAAAAATCTCTTGGTCAGATATCTACACTCACAGTTAGTAAACATCTTTATATGCATTGTACAGGTTTATCAAGAATACAAGATAAATCACATACAAGTGGACCCTTTTCCCTTAATAAGATAATATGATCATACACGAACTTGAGAAACTATGTGGATAAAGCGGCATTCCATGTTCAGTTCATCATTTAGAAATGGCCGAAAGGTAGGTTTTGTTCTTCAAAGAAACCCAAGACATGAAGAAACAATAGCATGCATGCCACACTGTCAATAGAGATACCTGATAGATGAATCTTATAACAAAGACAACATAATCACCATTTTTTAAAACATATCTATTTGGCACTCCTAATGAATGCAGCATTTACAAAAAGGTTGAGAATTTCATACGAACTTCACATATTCCAATCTAGTGCTACAGAAACCTTCTACCAAACAAAAGGATTCAAAAGTTGCCTCAATGAAAAATATATATTTAAAATACAACCTCACTTTTAGGAGATTTACTGAATCGAATAATAAATGCATGCCAAGCCTCCATATGAGTATTCAAACTGTATTCATTACAAGATCAATCCTTACATATGCACATGATGGGGCATGAATTAGTTTTCAACGGACTCTTCGGGAATTGCAGGCATGTTTACCACATTAGAACCTAACTAGGTTATTATGCCAGTAGCTTAATCAGGCAAAGCTTCATCAGGCGAAGCTGTTACTCAAACCTACATTTGATTTAAGTCTCAAGAAAAATTAATATCATAGGTCAATATAGATTGTACTTGTGGATAAAGGTTTTTAACTCCTCCTGAAATACAATGAAAATTAATGTAGATTGAAATCCATCTAGCAATTCAAAGTTAAGTTTATTCTCCGTTTACCATAAACGATTATATTTGTTTGCTCATCAAATCTAGCAAATCTGTCTAAACCCATTGAAACAAAAGCAAAATCCACAATGAGGTTCTTTTTGCTAAAACCAATTAAATGTGCATGTCTATATTAACCTAGAGCACGATGCAACAGAAATCAAGACATACAAGACGAAGCAGAAGCCGCAGGGTGTCTTTGCGTTCTTTTCCAGACCCATGATGATCTTTTTGATTTCTCCCGCCCGTGAGAAGAGCTCGTAGACCTGCTCCTCTGTTGTGTAGAACGACATGTTCCCGATGTAAACCGTCGTTGATGTCTGCAGTGCATACTCGTACTCCTCCTGGTTGCCGGGGAATCTACGGTCCCTGTATGCTGATAGCTTACTCGGATCCTGAAAAACAGCACAGACGAAGATCAGAGAACATACAATTCCATAACACGCCATAATTAATGCTGGGCATTCAAAAAGCAGACTTTTAATATGAAATCTTAATGAAAAACGTCGAAACTTTTTTATAAAGGTCGAAACTTGATATGAGTACTTCAGAAATCAGTAAATTATACTGAAATATGATTAGTTATTAACAAACACAAAAATATTTAAAAAATTCGTGTGTTCTAGAGAATTATACAATGCAATAAGCTAAGTGCACATTAACTCTTTCCCACAGGAAACTCAGACAAATAAGATAATATGTAAGGAAAAAAAGGGTAACAAAAGAGAGATTTGAAAAAGAGGAACAAAAAAGGCACCCAAGAAAAAAGAGGAACACAATCGAACCTTAAATAAAGAAGCCATCTCTTCACTGTTCTCTTCTCTTCAATTTGTTATGAGTTCATCAAGCAACTGGATTGAAGAAGAAAGAGAGAAAAAGAGCACAAATTGGGGGGTTAAAAAAACGCGAGCGGGTCTAGGGTTTCAAGTGGGACCAACGAAGTTTCAATTGCGCAAAGCGGGTTGCGAACAAATAAGTTGTAACCCCGATAACCCGAAGTCATTCTCTTAAAGTAATTACGTGGGACCCACGCAGAAATCTTTAGGTCTAAACCGAACCCGCCGCCGATTCGGCTCGGCTTTTTCGGGATACCGTTACAGCTTGCAAGGAGCAGGAGGACGAAGAAAAGGAGAGCAAGATAGAGAGATCAATGGCGGATTGGGCAGCGGTGCATAGACTGTGGGACAAATGGGCAAGTCACAACATTGGATCAAACGGTGAGATTCCCATGGACTTGGTTCCTGCGTTCTTAGCTTCTGTTGTTGGATTTTGTTTTTCTGCGGTAAAAAAGACGATGTTTTTTTTGAAACATGGTTTTATTACTGTTCATTCAGGTGAACCGCTGAAGGCTGCGCTGCTGATCAACTACGACCCAAATGGCCCATCTCGCCTTTTGTCCCTCATGTAAGCAAAACTTTCACCTTTTGCTATACTGCACGCGAAGTTTTTGATGAAATGACGCATTGGGATTGTTGTCCAGTTGGATGTTTGTAATTGATGAAATGATACGAAAGCATATAGGAAAAGCTTGAACATAGTAAAAAACATGCAAAAATCTGAACCTTATTAGGTGCATTACGCATATGAGCTTCCTGGCATTTAGAGCTTACCCTTTAATACGGTGCATATCAAAAAATCTCACTTAGCTGTTTATGAAAATTCATTTTGTGAAAGTTCAAGTGGATAGAATAGTTACCTTATTAAAGTATGTCGAGACTTTAGATACTTTAACCCGGGTTTGTGGTATCACAACTTGTTTTCATCATGGATAGAATAATCCAAGCCCACAGGTGCAATGATGTTAACCCAAGCTTAAGCATGGCTTTAAAACTATGCATTCTTGTTTGGAACATTGTAACACGGGTTGAAGCCATCAAATGAGTGTTCTAACCTTCATTCCTTAAGCCAATTGTGAAACATCACTTACCTGTTTATATTCCTGCAACTGGACCGGCAATGCATGCCCAATTACGACATTTTGTAGCCCAAATCATTTGGACTCAGATGACATCTGCAACATAGTTTCAATTGTCACCGGAGTGTTTGAGGCTATCAGGACATATCCAAAATGCCGGTATGCCAAACGTATAGATACAATCAACATAATTGATTCATAAAGATATGATGGTGAATATGATAGTATATAACTTTGCAAGGGTACAAATCGTCAGAATTAGAGAAGTATTTGTGCTTGTCTTCGTTCATATCATTTCAGTTGGATGTTTAAACCATCTTCGATGACCATTGCTTCATTCTTGATGTACTATAGTGTCAAGAAAACAAGAGCCCTTATTCTACAACTACCTGGTTATCAGAACATCATATAAATGATAAGAAACCTACTATTAATTATCAAGAGAAAATGGAAATTTAAGAAACTATAATCGTGGAATTAGAGAAGAAATTAGAGAGTTAGGTTCGAGAAAATTGGACTCTCGACCTGCTACTAGCATGTATACAGTCAACAGAGAAAATTGGTAACTGATATGGGTTTACAACTAAAGACCCAAATACCTAAATAACTAAAATAGAAGTCTCTAACACTCCCATCAAGTTGGATCATAGATGTCTATCATGTACCACTAGTTACATAAAAATAAGAAACCTTTCAGGAGACCTGGCCTTAATGAGTACATATGATAGTTGTTCTGATGGCAGAGTAAAGAGTAAAAGGAGTGCATATTAACTTCTCTACAACAACATCATGAATAAATTGACAGGTCCGCCTCTGTGTTTGGTCTTCATGAAAAATTAGATGATTGGCTATGTAAATCTCAGCTTGATAATGACACTACATAGGCATTGGACCATCTTCTTTATAACCAAGTTTCTACAAAGTCTTCAATCACATCAACTCAAAGGTAGTATGGGTCATAGCTATTTTTTTCGTTTTCATATTAGAATTGTGATGTTGCTTGTTTATTATTTAGGTAATAAGGTTGCCTCTAAATAAGTGTAATAGCTTGAAGTAGACTCTCTATTTCTTTTGTCTCTTGCATGGTTAGAATCTGAAAAATCTTATATATTCTTATACCTATGCTTCTTGTATAACAAACATATACAAGGAGTCGTTGATGTATGTCAAGATCTGGAAATATACCTCATAGTGGACCTTTCTTGGTTTATTCCTAGACTGCCCACCGCTCATACATCAAAAATGATTTCACGCATGGTAACAATAAGATTGATAAGTTTACCCACTAATCTTCTATATTGCAAAAACATTCGCAAAGAACTAACTAATCTCGTCCCACAAATCTGCGTCGGTATCCATTAGAGTTTGCATCTACTTGCAACCATAATCCAATCTTTTGCAATCACTTTATTCCATACCATTCAACGGACAGGTCATCACATAACAATCACTATCAATTGGATCATCATACTTTATTTAGTGAGATGCTTCAACTTTGTCTGAGTAAATAATACATAGATGAAATGATTGTGCCCGTAAAAGGTAATTGGCATCATTAAGTTTTACTGTAGTATTAGAGAGTCTTTGGAAACCATTATCAAAATGTGATTCAAAAACTTGCAAAGTAGAAGGGTAGATTGTTATTGGGGACAATAACATATAATCATATCATGAGAAATTCAAAAATCAAGGAGTAACTGGCTACAAACTAGAAGCCAAAAATGTTGATGGAATGTAGCTAAAAGTTAGATGGTAGGTTGAAATGGAATCAGATAAGAAATAAAAATTATTTTTGTGTGGTTTTTTCTTGATTTAACCCAGATTATAAAAGGAAAAAAGGGCCTAGTAAAAATTTGCAAGAAGCCGTTGTTGTTTGTTTAGGAGATGATCGGGACATGGCTGGGTAAAAGTTCATTTTCATTGCCAGTTTTGCCCACTCGTTGCCAAGTCTACCTATGAGCTTGTCATCAACTTGCCTCTCGTCAAGTGCGGATGGGTTGCAGGAATTAGAGGAAATAAGAGAAAATAGAAATGGACTATCTGAGAGAGCAGTAATAGCGTAGCTAGGGCTAGGTAGAAAGGGGAAGAGATTCTTGGGCTTTTTTATTTTACTGGAGTTGAGGTGAGAAAGAATAAGGGAAAATAACGTAGAAATTGTTCTCTGTTAGTTTAACTATGTTTAGTGTCTATGTCAGTTTTTACACGAGACATATAGCGAACCTGTGGGGTCCCTTTGCTTAAAGAGACAGATCTGAAGCATTTATTTTTTAAGCAGATCTAACCGATCTAACCGATGTTAGAGTTCTCAAAGTAATTGTGAGAAAAGTTCCTAGAGGATCAGTTCCCTACACATATTTGTCATATTCAAGCCATACTCTTGTCTTGTTGATGCAAAACAAATTGCACTCAAAGATCGGTTAAAGAACTCAAAGCCTCCTTAGAATTATTTAAAATTATTTAAGATTGGGTAGGACTTTTATTTTGGCTAGAATTTGATTTTTTAAAGCTTTTATGCAGGTCAAAACTTTAATTAATTTAGATCTTTCTTTTTATAAGAGTTCTAACTTAATTAAATTGGAATTTTTAGTCAAAAAAGAAACTTTTTATCTAGTCCCAATAAATTAAGGCATTTTGTACTCAAATTGCATATCTTGATCAATGAAGTTTATTTATGGATAATAAACTTGATTTGAGATTTTTTTTTGTTAAGGCTAACTTTATTTACGTTGGTTAATGGTTGAATTTCCCATATCACTGATTAAGGGGTGGTCGTACTTTATCCTTGATTTTACCTTCTTTAACTCTTTCTTTTACTTTTCTCCTTAAAGCTTCTGCCTATCTATATTTTGGAAACTTGTCATATCACCGTAGGTGTATCATATTGTACGTATGTCATGTATCCATCACCATGCTTTACGGCTTATGATCCATATTCATTATCTCTTATTAAAATTCATATCATTGTCATGAATGGTTGTTTAGGTTCCTTCCCTATGGACAATATTCAAATTTCTATACAGTATGATTACATTTGACATGAATTCCTTAGTCTTTTTTGTGACATGGAATGCGGATGGGAATAATATGTAGTGGAAGAATTTATGAAAACTGATTTAGGAATTTGTAAAGATACAAGATACAAAAAGTTTTAGGCCACTCATTACGAAAATCGATCAATCACCAACTTCACCGCCTCACACATTGAAAATTTTCTTCGAATCTCCCAAGCGGTCGATTTCTCATCCACCCTTGCATCTCTCATGCAAAAGATTTCAATTTGAAAAAATAGTTTATAAAAGTTTTTTTAAATCACTCCATATCTAAAAGTTTAATTACAGACTCATTTCTATAAGAGAAGTAACAAACTCATATCTAAACTAATTAGTGGGGACATCTGAGTTTGCACGCATTGAAGGCATGGCACTCAGTCTTTTTAACAAGAGATGTAGGCCCGTATTTGTTGGAGAAAGATTTGTTTCTAGTTGTAAGCATATGAATAAGCCATAAACTGATTTTATTGTTCAATAAAGTATTTGAGATGAAATTTTCTAGACTGAGAAATGTGTTAACTGGTTGACGAGACGTCAATATCATTGTTGAGAAGACTTGAAACCATAGTTTTCCTCTTTTGTTCTTCCCTGAATTTCCTAATTTTCCCTTAGGTCTACATCAAATTTGGTATCAAAGTCGAATTATCCCATCTCATCTCTAATTTTTAGTTTTTTCTAGGTAATAATTAGATCCATAAGAAAATAAATAAATCATTTTCTCAAAAAAATCCCAATCTTAACCCCATACCAAGGAATCACATTCACGTCTACCTCCAATGATCTTCGTCGCCACCGTCACCGCCATCAGCCTCCCCAACCGTCGCTGCCCCGTCTCAATGGCAAACGCCATCAATCACCGTCGTGAAAAGATCAGAGTTCTCGATATACTAGCATCATCACCGTCGATAGCTGGCCGTGTCAATCCTCCAAAAGACTCTATCATCCGACCTACCCAATACACTTATTATGGTGGCGAATCATTGTTGAAATTGTCAAAAATCGATGTCGGTGCTTCTCGCACCGATCCACGATAGTAGCGATTTTGGTAAGCCAAATTCATCATGGAGCCAAGCCACTAAGCCGTGTCATTAACATTGTTTATCGGCGCATTCTAAGCCGATCTGAGTTGACTCGAGCTGATCCGAGTCGACCTGAGCCCGTACTGTTAATCAGCTTGAATCGAAGCTGAATAAGCTGACGAGCAGACCCAAGAGTTAGCTCAGCATCACGTTGGCCAGGCCACTAATGCACACAAACCGACTCGTCAATTTTGATGGATTTTCTGCGACTTCTTGATGGATTTTTGTGCCACTTATTGTTTTGAAGATTTTGAAGATTATTTAGTCTAAATTCAGTTTCGTTAAAATCCTTTCAAGAAAATATGCATAGATATCTTCATTAGATCTGCTCATCTTCTATGCGGTGAAAATCCGATTTGAGTTTTAACCTAAAACTCCATTTGCGATATGTGCTACTAGTTTTATGTCTTTAAATTAACAAATGTTATATTAGCATATGACTATTGAACAATATGTAGAGTTGTAAACATCAATTCATTTAAATCCTTCAAAGTTCAAACTACTAAATATTTGTTGATGAAAGAATAGATTCATAATTGCCAACAGAACAAATTTTATTAAGAATTGAATTACTATACATTTCAAACTTATAGCATATTTCTTTACATTTACATACCACTAGATTAACTTTTTTGGTAATTGCTGTAAAAATTTGTAACAAGCCTAGTTGAATTGCTTTATGAATATTGCTAGCTGATCCCTTCATTTATGTCTCATGCACTATATATGAAATTGCATCAGTGCATTATTATTTCATAGAAAATTTAAAAAAAATATAGAAATGTATACAATAATAATAAATAAATTTCTCATATTTGCATAGCGGCATACTTTTAGGGTTGCATGTCGACGTACATTTAAGGTTATTCTCATTGCATGACTATTGTAATGATAGAGTATATCAGACATCAGATTCCTTGATTCCTATGGATTTTGATCTACTACAAATATTGAAAGAGATTCTTAACAGACTAAGAACTTTGGAAGCTGTTGTCCTTGAACGTAAAATTGAGTCTTGCAAGCTTAGGAACTGTATCATATACCTGGAGATATCCCTTAAGATGGAATCAGGTGAAAGTTCACACATGTATATGGCTCCTAATTCTTTCAAGAACTACAGATAGAGGTACATTTCTGGTAGACATGACCTAAAAGGGAGAGTGATTATGAGCATCAAAGTAGATGCTTTACTTTTGATGGCCGATTAAACCTTAGTATATTTATAGATTGGATGGTCGACATGGACCACTACTTTGATTGGTTCATGTCAGAGAATCAAAAGATTAGATTTATTAATCGAAGCTAATTGGATCAGTAAAGTTATTGTAGCAAAATATTGAGCATATATTGACTAATGGGAGATAATCACATATGGTTATACGAGATACGATGAAGGAAAAGCTGAAGGAGAAATATTTACTTCTATTATCACCAACGATTTCTTAATATCAGATCTAGGACAGTGGATACATAGTCGACTACATTAATTAATTTGATGAGGATTTGATGCGATATGGTGTATCAGAAGTATGATCATATCTAAATTTAGAGCTGACTTTAGATATGACATCCAAAGTAATTTATTATTCATGAGGTCCACACCTTAGAGCACGCTTTCAACTCGTGCATGATCTTGACAGATTTCATAGGCCACCTACCGATGATACGTTTTGACTGTTGAGAACTGTCTAGCTGCCTAGCACAAACTGATAGCAAAACATCACAAGGTCGGTTTTAGCCTAAATCAAATAAAAAATTTCTTAATAGTATGCACGATAAAGGTATAGAAATCATGGGTGGAACTTCCAAAGCTTGGTCACGCATATAGTGTTATATATGTCAGGGTTACGGTTACTTCACGGGCAATGCTCGTTTAGGAATTTATTTGTAGATGATCTTGATGGAGATGACACAGTAGAGTATGAGGAGAAAGTCTATATGCCATGTGAGGATTGTTACGAGACCAATGAGGATTCGACAAGATTAAGTTATATTCGAAGCACTTCCATTCGAGTAGAGCTTTATGGTCCTTGTTTCAAAGACCCTAAACTTGGAAGTGTTTATTGTGCATTGGCTCGGTCTAAAAAGAGTGATGACTGGTGTAGAAGTATGAACTTTCCTACCTTTATAAAGTATGGTGATATGAGTTATACGATGATCATTGATAGCAGAAGTTGCATCAATATTATATCTTCCAACATCATTTTCGCTCAGGATTGTAGCCAATCCCCCACCATAGCCCCTACAAGGTCTCGTAGGTAGTGCCTTGTCTATCGGGCATTAAAGAGAGATATCATGTCTCTATTCAATTCGCCTCATACAAGGACAAGGTTTTGTGTAATGTGTTACCAAAGGACATATGACACATCATCTTACGTAGACCATGGCTTTCTGATATAGACATCACGATTTTTTTATTGCTGGAACTCATGTTCGTTTATTTATAAAGGTAAAAAATCAAGTTGAATCTTATTCAGGGCAAGATGATCGCTTTAGAGAAGGAAGCGACGAAAAGAAAAAGTTTACCTGGCATAAGTCTAAAGGGGCTCGAAAGAGAAGTCTCTGAAGACTTTATTGTGTTTGTCTTAGTTATGAGAGAAGTGGGTAAGCCTTCTCAAGATGATATGTTGGAAGAAGTAGCGCTGATCTTTAAGGAATTCTGTGATATTTTTCCTTATTACTTGTGTGTGACATATTATTCCATTGATTTAGTCCTAGAAGATATCCTTCTGAATTTGCCTCATTACCGTTTAAACCCCACTATGTATGCTGAGTTAAAGAGACAAGTTAATGAACGGCTTGTTATAGGGTTTATAAGGAAATGTCTGAGTTCATGTATTGCACTTGATCTCCTCGTATCAGAGAAGGATGGGTCATGAAGGATGTGTATGGATAACCGCGGCATTAATAAACCCACAATTAACTATCGTTTTTCCATTACTAGACTGGATGATATGCTTGATATAATGACAGATGTTATTATGTTTTCGAATATTAATCGTAAGAATGGTTACCATCAAATTCGAATCTTACCCGGAGATGAATGGAAAGTAACCTTTAAGACTAAGGATGATTTGTATGAATGGATGATTCTGCCATCTGGACCATCCAATGCTCTTATCACCTTAATGCGGACACAAGTACTCAAACCATTTTTGGAAAAAATTTAGTTGTATATTCTGATAATATCCTCATCTATCATCGATCTCAGAAGCAGCATATAGACCATCTGTAGCAACATTGTGTCATTTTAAGGAAAGAATGTTCTTACTTAAACCAATGGAATGTTGTTTCATGACAGATCACATTGTCTTCTTAGATTTTGTTATCTCCTCAAAGAAAGTTTATGCGGATTCCCAAAAGGTTCAAGTAATAATAGAGTAGCCTGAACCTCAAAACATAAATGAAGTTCATATCATTCATGGTTTAGCCGCATTCTACCATCGATTCATAAAAAGATTTATTATCATTATATCTCACATCACTAATTGTATTAAAAAGGAAAAATTTTAATAGATTAAGATTGTTGCTAAAGCATTTATTGATATCAAGAAGTGTATGGCCGAAGCACATGTTATGCGTCTCTTGGATTTTATGAAAGAACTAGTCATAAACCGTGCCCTCTCGGGCACGGTTCATTTAAGATATCCCCTCAAAATCTTTGTTCTCCCAAAAAAAAATTTCACCTCCAAAATTTAAACAAACAAAAATTTAGTTTCACCCTGGACGTCCTCTCCGACGATTCCTACACACAAACCCACACTTCCCTCTCATTTTCGGCTGTGTGTAGTTTCCCCCTCGTGTGTGTGTTTTACTTTGATCCTCAGGCACTATGTGCACGTGTAATTTCTAGTGCATGATTAAACAACGTATCTGATATCCATGTCACGTACTCCTATCTGATTTGAATGAAAAGATCCAACATCGAGGCTTTTTGAATTTTTTAATATTCATACGTTCATACAGCATTTCGTATTTGATATTCATATAAATGCTAAACATTGAAGTAATTGTATCATCCGTTACTTTTGTTTAAAGGACAGATTAATTGACTAAAATGGAAATTATTAAAGTTATTCCATTGCTTTTGCTTTTTCGTTTGAGCCATATGAGGTATGTGGCATATTTTTTTATTGATTTAGCCGTGATAGTGATTTATCATTCAATTAGGAGCACATAACCCAAAGCTTCTTAAAGTGTTGCAAGCAACCCAAAGCTTCATATTAACCTTCCATTTTCCAAGATCAAATCCCAGACACTCTTTATCTTGTCCTAGAATTCAAAAAAGTTTGTCAAATGTATAATAGATTTGAGATTGTATGTCATGCTTCTGGTATAGGAATGAGAGGAGTACTGAGCCAAGAAGATCATATTGTATATTTTAATAAGAAACTAAATGGTACTAAACTTAAATACTTTACCTATAACAAGAAGTTCTACGCAGTAGTATTACGATATAGTATCTCTTACTACAAGAATCCCTCTTGTTGTCAGATCAAAAAGCCTAAGGATATCTTAATTTTCAAGAGAAACCAAACTTTAAACATGATCGGTGGGTTGAATTTTCTCAGAAGTACAATGTGTCATTAATCACAAAGCATGAACTGAGAATAAGGCTACAGATGCATTCAATCATAGAGTCGCTCTACCATTTACCATGAGTGTTAAGGTTATTGGGTTCCTAATAATTAAGGAGGATTATGTGTTATGCCTTGATTTTAGCAAGATCTATAGTTTCCTTCAGGACGAGTCGGTACGAGAGAGTTATTTCCTTCAAGATGTGTATCTGTTTAGGACCACCTAGTTGTGTATCTCACATACATCGGTAAGAGAGTTCATTATTTGGAAGATTCATTTTGGGTGGTTATCAGGACATTTCAGGTGGGATGTGAGAATAGATAGAAAATCAATTTTATTTGTCAACCCTGTAGAGAGATGTTGCTAGAATTGTCAGGCAGTGTCGTTATTTGCCAATTAATCAAATATCAAAAGCAAAACACTAGACTTTACCCATCATTATTTGTGCATGATTATCACTGACATGATGTTGATATGGATTTCGTGTTAGGACTTCTACGCACAACCAAGATGCACGACTCCATCTTTGTTGGAGTAGACTGTTTCTTAAAATAACTCACTTTTTCCTGTGTTCGTAAGCGTCTGATTGTCTCACATTGCTAAACTTAATTTTGAAGAGTTTGTTCGATTACAATGTTTAACAAAAATTGTGGTTTCAGATAGGGATGTGAAATTTATGTATTATTTTTTAGAAAACGATGTGGCATATGATGAGCAATAAGCTTAAATTCTCCAATGCTTATCACTTTTAACCAGATGACCAAAATGAGATAGTGAATGAGAGTTTAGGTAAACTACTTAGATGTGTAGTAAGTGTGAATACTACGAAGTAGGATCTGATGTTACCAATGCTTATCACTTTTAACCCGATGACCAAAATGAGATAGTGAACGAGAGTTTAGGTAAACTACTTAGATGTGTAGTAAGTGTGAATACTACGAAGTAGGATCTGATGTTACCAACCACTGAGTTGCATTTAATAGTTCAATGAGTAGGTTCATTGATATGAGTTCATATTAAAGTTATTCATGCGTATACATCTAAGAAACTTATAAACTCGATTCCCATGCCGCATTAGCATCAAGTGTTAAATTCAATTGTATCATTTGTGCAACACATTCTTGATTTGCATAAAGAGATCAATAATAGAATTCACACTAGCCATAAAAGGTACAAAGCTATTGCAAATGCACACAAATGAATAAAAAAATTTAATACAAGTGATTATGTAATGATAAGAATTAAAGTTAGAGGTTTCCTTCTCAAACATTAATGAAATTGTAAGCACGAAAAGCTGGCCCATTCAAGATCTTAAGAAAAATTGATTCTAATACGTATGTTATAGATATCCCTTTAGATTATAGTATATGCTTGATTCTTAACATAGAATATTTGGTAGCTTATAAAGGTTCATCAGTAACACTTGCAACACTTACAGACCCTTTCTTCGAGCCTTCCCAAGATAAGATGTGAGCAGACCCTTTCTTCGAGCCTTTCCAGGATAAGATGTGTGATTTTGGATTATCACCTCCAGTAAATTTGACATCACTACCTACATTACCTTCATGTAAGAGCAAATTAATCGCATTTTAAATGAGTATTAATATCAACCAGGTAAGGAGGTTATCGGCACTATTTGATTGGTTGGAAATATCGATCAGAAGTGGACATCATTTAGATTTCCAGAGTAGAGCTGCCGAGGATAGATCCAGACTTGCATGAGCATTATGACAATCATCGGGACCCACACTTGTCAATGTCAAGTTCTTCCCATCCGAAAAAAGATGATGTGGACATCTAAGTTTACACGTGTAAGAAGAGACGTGAGATTCTTTTTAGCTCATTATGGTTGGATTCGAGCCTGAGTTGAGCCACTTGTTGGGTTCTATTTTATTTAGTTATTTTTATTAATTTTTTAAATAAGAGTTTTTACATTGATTGGCAGAAAAATTTGTTTCCGGTTATTAGCCTATAAATAGGCCTCAAACTGATTTTTTAATTCAATTAAGTATTTGAGATCAAATTTTCTAACATGACAAAGGTTCTGCCTATTGACGAGAAGTCAACATTTTTGATGAGAAGTCTTGGAACCCTAGTTTCCCCCTTTGTTCTTCCCCAATATCCCCAAATTTCCCCTTCGTTCTATATCACTTGTACTCACGTCTAACAGGGCTGGCTTTTCACCGACTTTAATGCATTGCGCATTGAAGCTTCTTTTGGATATTTCACCCAGGTGATTTCTCACCTAATTTCGCATCTTTAATGCAATAGAAAGTCAAATCACTCCATGATCTAAAAGTTTAATTACATACTCATATTTATATTATAGAAGATAAACAAACTTATATCTATACTCATATTAAAACTCCTAATAGGACTCAAACTCCTAAATAAATAAAATAAAATAAAAGAATCTTTCTTCAAATGAAAACTATAGAAGACTTTAAAAAGAAACCCAAAATGACATAAATAATAAAATATAAAAGGACTCAAAGATCACAAAGTCTAAATTAACTACAACTCCTAAAAGAAAATCTAACTACCTTTTCTTCTAGATTAGGAGTCCTTGATTAGGAGTCCTTGATTAGGATTTGTTTCAATTCCTAATAGAATTTGTACATACTCCATGTGTGTTCCACATCCCTTCGGTTCTTCCTTCACCTCGTACAAGACAAGGCTTTTGTTAGATAACATTGATTTTGCACAAGTTGATTTAACAACTTAATTAGAATTCTAAAATAAATGCTAAAGTAGTATTAAGTGGTAATGGCAAATAATTTTAAAATGGGAACATAAGTTATTTTCTTTTTTATCGTTTTTTACTAATGTTAGATTGTTAATTTGTTAAGGTATCCTACATTACTATCTATGGAAAGGTGTTATCATTTTCTGTAATTGTTAGATATTATGTAGACACAATCTTCTAGTAATTTTGTTATGTCATCATACAAATTATGGGAAATAGCCTTGCATACTGAACACATGAAAAAAATTCAATTGTGGACTGGTTTCAGGGTCGAGCTTTAGCCGCTTTATGAAGTAGAATATATATTGGATATGAAAGAAAACTAGATTTTGTTATACCCATTATGAAAGTAACCCGAATTGACCCTAATTTCTCCTTACCACGTGAATAACATGATAAGGTGAGTTGTCTCCACAAAGGCCTTCCAATGTTAGACCCGAAATTTTTGGCTTGAGGAGGTCACATAAAGAAGGTTGTGTGTCATTGTTGCTGTTGACGATGGGGGTCAGAAAACGCTACGTAAATAGTACCTTCAGGCACATGCATGGTCCATCCTACAACGTCTCAAGGATCTATGGCATAATAGTTAGAATTTATTTGATTCTAGTTCATGGTTAAAAGATGAAAAGTATCCAGGGACTCTAAGAGGTAAATTTACTTGATATGGCCACATTAACTTCAGATTAAGTTAATACTATTTGAAACTTTAAAGAGTTTTGATCTGTGGCTGGTTCGTTTCTTATAGCAGAAAATTCTGTATGCTGGAAATATCAACAAGTATATAGTTAACCATTTACATGCAAGCACCGTGACTAAACTGCATGTACATTCTTTCTGTTTGCAGGCTCATGCAATAATTGTTAATTCACTATTTATTGATCTCTTATGCACTTTTTTTTTTTCAAGGAGAAGTCAGTTGCCATTTGTTTCCATTACAAGAAAAGTGACATTATAAATAGAGACGCACAAAAAGAGTTCCATTGTGAAAATTAAAATTTGTGATTTGAAAATATTTACAATTGGTTGTTGATGCTGGCAGAGCGGAACAGGAGGGAATAAATTTGAAGGCCATCGAATTGAAGCCATTTATCGACTTCATCAAAAGAAACAGCCTTCAGCAAGAATTCTTCTTTGTTGGATCGAACCAATGTGAGCACTTCTCATGGTACTCAATGCTCACCTTTGGGATAGTATTAAAATGCTGCTAACTGCATAAAATATGGCCTTCTTCTAACTTCCTTCGCTTTGAAAGTAGAGGCCTTGTGTAGCGACTGTTATGATTGTTAACTAATATGAAAAGGTTTTTGATGAAAGGGAAATTTTTTTAAAGAAATGGGACAATGAAACTATGTCAGTATAATGCTGTTTTTTAAGCAATCGTTGTTCTATGCTATGATATGGAAATGCAACATCAAATCCTTCATCCCAAACCGGTACCGTACTATAATTTCGTTAGTTGTGTCACGCTGATGACAGATCTGGTCACATCGATTCATGAGCACTGGTTCTGCGCTCGGTGCGTGAATACATCGAAACCTGCTGGTGAAGGTGTTATCGTTATGCAGGTTGCAGCATATCTTTTGGTAGCAATGTGAGGGCTTATTGTCAACCACCTTTAGCATACCTCGATATATTTTGCTTTTAGTTCACAAATGAGAATCCTGACTGGTTTGGTTCTCTGTCGGTGTTGTTGATTCATTTATAGGTATGATGGTTCGATTGGTTCAGCATCTCGTGCAATGGCGGCTGTCGATCAACTTACATGGCAGCTGAGCCGCCGAAACCATTGACTGCCAGTTGATCAAGAAATACGGCATCATGCATTCTTACTTGAGCAGTGGTGGGATCAAGGGTAACGTGTTCGCCTTGTTAGCTTCAGATGAGAGTTGAATCATTAAATCGATGACCATCCGTTGAATTCTGCTAATATATTCCTGTGAATATGCAGTTGTATGAACAAATATGCCATTGACAACAATGTATCAAGTCTATGTCTGTATTTATGTGTATTGTTGTTTTTTTTGTGCTTCAATTTGTCGTTTTGGGCTTGACACGGCCGTGCTATGGTCAGCACGGCCATGCTTTGTTTTACAGAGACTGTGAGAGACTGCGACTAGACTGCGAGAGACTGCGACTGCAACACGGGCAGCAACACGACCGTGTCATCCGAAACCGAGAGTCAGCAGCCAACGCGGGCAGCAACACGACCGTGTCACTTGACACAGAAAGTCAGCAGCCTTTTCTCTTGCAGGTCCAACACGGCTGTGCCGCTTTCTAGCACGCCGTGTCGCCTGTAGTTGGTCCAAACACGTGAGCTAGTTTAGGGTTTTGATCTAAAACCTAATCTAATCGGACGGTCGAGATTCTACACGATTGATGGAGCTATTTTAACACATCCAAGAGTTTATTTTGCAGAGAGCGCGAGCCGTCGTCAAGTTTCTTCTTCCTCGCACATCTCGGAGCTTTGGGGCATGATTTGGTGAGTGAATTTCTTGAGATTTCTTTGTGAAATTTATTGTAATCTTCTTCTTGTTATCTCTCTTTTCGGGTTGAGAGATTTTGGTGAGAGCTTTTATTTTCTTCTCTTTGGTGAGATTAGAAATTTTCGTTTGGGCTGTGAGAAGAGTTTGAACTCCTAGCTTAGAGTTGTTGGTGCTCTCTTTTGATTGAAGAAGATTGAAGGATGCGGTGTAATTCTCTCTAATCATATAGTGGAAACCATCATCGGGAAGCTGGACATAGGCACCGTTAGTGGGACGTACCGGGGTAAACTCTGTCGCTTGATTATTGATTCATACTTTCGTTACTTTTCGTATTGCTTGTTTTGGTTGAATATTGTGTTATTGTGGTGTACCGCCGAAAGATCGTGGCGTAGCGATTGTTGGGTTAGCTATCTGGCTTTGTGGGGGATGCTTCCGTTGTTCGTCAGTCGCCTATTATTTCCCAACATGTATATCTAGTTTTCTTTAATTGTTGCCTCCCACTGTGGACTATGCCTCCCTCGGTGATATTTATTTGTGAAAGTCCATTTCAGATTTAAATTTGCTAAACCTGGATTCAATGATGGACTTGTCCATGATCTTTGTGGTTTGAAGTTAGATGAGTGCATGAGTTTACGTTTGTCAATGAACACTGATGAGATCTGAGAAAATAAAGAAAAAGTTGCAAATAAGATTGCCTCGTTGTTGATCTCCAATCAAGATGGAGCATGTTACCGAGTTTGGCTCCCGTTTTAGTCCTCTCATTCAAAAACAACAACTCGAGAACATACTTGTGGAGCTAGCATGTTCCAATCTGATAGAAGATTCCAAGGTGATTTTGAAATTGCGGGGGTTTGGGCATTACATCTGGACATTCAGGGATCGATCTCGGGTGGACGCGGATTGTGCATGCGACTTTAACCAGTTTTCTGATGAATCAAAAAAATTGTGAGGGTTTGTGCAAATCAAGCCATAAACCATGTTACCGTATTTATGGAGTCAACTAATTTTTTTAATTGAGAAACGATCCGACTCAGGCTCAGTCGCTTATTGTCATTTTAGATTAGGGTTTTTTGTTTATAGAAAATTGTGCAATAAATTTCTTTAATATTTGGTTAATTACTTATGGTAATTGTAGTGTGTGCCTATTCTTTCTTGTCGAGGCTTATGTTTAGCTGTCACTATTCTGTCTTTTTTATGGAAAGTGCTGAATGCACCTCAAGAAATGAGGTATATTAAATTCAATGTGAATTTTTGCTATTTTTGGATGAGCGAGAAGGTCATGTGTGTTGGATGATAATGAACTCAAGAGAGAGAGAGAGATAGATCATTTCATTACTTAGAATGAGTAACCATAGCCAAGAGCCATGGTGCTCTATTTATTTATCTCATAGTGGGGAGGCCAAGGGTCTCTAGTAGACCAAGGGTCCCCATTACTCTAAGTAATGGGGGACCTAATGAATGGGTAATGAAGGAGGGGAGGCCAAAGGCCTCCCTCATTCATAACACTCCCCCTTACACATTCATCACTTCGGTCTCAGCTATTGAGGCAAGGGGTGGATACTTCTGGATCCAGAGTAAGTGTGTTTGCCTCGTTAAAACCTTAGCTGTGGAAAACCCAGTGGGAAAATCCAACAGCTTAAGGAAAAAGAGTGCAACCCACAGGTTACTCCCCCTGATCCGTACAAGCTTCAGGCTTGCAGGTCTTTCAACTGTCGCATACCAATGTTCTTTACAAGCTTTACAAAAGTACATTTAGGCAATGCCTTAGTAAAAAGATCAGCTAAGTTGTTGCATGACTGGATCTGTCGAACTTCAATCTGCTTGTCGTTCTTCTGCTCGTGCGTCCAGAAAAACTTGGGAGAAATGTGCTTTGTCCTGTCGCCTTTGATGTAGCCCTTCTGAAGCTGAGCAATGCACCTGGCGTTGTCTTCGAATAGGGCAGTAGGCTCCAGATCACCGGTCTTCAGGCCAGTGGATTGGAGAATGTGTTGGACGACGGAGCGTAGCTAAAAACATTCTCTGCTCGCTTCATGGATCGCGATGAGCTCTGCATGGTTAGAAGATGTAGCAGTAGTGGTTTGTTTTACCGATCTCCAGGAGATAGCTGTACCTCCGTATGTAAAGACAAAACCAGTCTGTGATTTTGCCGTATGCGGATCTGAAAGATAGCCTGCATCGGCATAACCAAGTAACTGGGAGGAGGCACCTCTCTGGTAGTAAAGTCCAAGGTCTACGGAACCCTGGAGGTATCGCAGAAGATGCTTTACTCCATTCCAGTGGCGCTTTGTAGGCGCTGCACTGTGTCTGGCTAGGAGATTGACTGCAAACGCTATATCGGGACGCGTGCAGTTAGCCAGATAGAGAAGTGCACCAATGGCACTTAGGTAGGGTACTTCTGGACCCAGTATCGCATCCCCCTCTTTCAGAGGCCGGAAGGGGTCCTTTTGTACGTCTAATGATCTCACGACCATAGGGGTACATAAAGGATGACAGTTATCCATTTGGAACTTATTTAAAAGCTTCCTGGTATAATTGGATTGATGTAGGAGGATTCCACCTCGTAGGTGTTCAATCTGTAAGCTAAGGCAATACTTCGTTCTGCCTAGGTCTTTCATTTCAAAAGTGTGCTTTAGCCTTACAGATATCACATTAATCTCTGCTGGAGAGCCTATGAGATTTAAGTCATCAACGTAAACTGCTATGATGACGAATCCTTTTCCCGTTCTTTTGATAAAGATGCACGGGCAGACTTCGTTATTAGTGAATCCTTGCTGTGCAAGGAAATCACTTAGTCTGTTATACCACATTTTGCCTGACTGTTTTAGTCCATACAAGGATCTATGTAGTCTAACAGAGAATACCACCCGAGGTATCTCTTTCATCTCTGTGGGTAAGTTAAACCCATCTGGTAGTTTCATATATATCTTTTTATCTAAATCGCCATAAAGATATGCAGTCACAACGTCCATGAGCTGCATTTCTAGGCTTGCCAGAGATGATAGGCTTATTAAGAATCTGAATGTAATAGCGTCCATTACCGGGGAGTATGTATCTTCATAATCGATACCCGGTCTTTGGGAAAAACCCTTTGCTACAAGACGCGCCTTGTAGCGGACGATCAGATTTTGTTCATTTCTTTTTCTAATGAAAACCCACTTATATCCCACAGGTCTTACACCTACTGGTGTTTGGACTACAGGTCCAAAGACTTTGCGTTTCGAGAGTGAGTCCAGCTCTACTCTTATCGCCTCGTCCCACTTTGGCCAATCATCTCTGCGTTTACAATCCGCTAGAGAAAGTGGTTCGACGTCATCGTCGTATTCAGCGACGTGAACGGCAATAGTGAACGCAAAATCGTCGTCGACGACTGTGCTATGTCGGTCCAGTACCTCCCCAGTACGTACAAAGTTTAATGATGTTTCTCCTAATGTTTCCTCTGCGGGGGAAATTAGGAGGGGAGAGGTAGCTGTCCTGAGCTCAGTATCCTGTGGAGGGATAATCTTATTTTCACCAGGAATCTTCCTCTTTCGAGGAACTTTATCTTTTGAACCTGGTGGCCGTCCTCTTTTCAATTGAGGTACAACCATTTCTGCTGCGGGTGGATTGCATCCATTTATAGGGATGTCAATCCTAGCTGGAGTGTTTGCAGCAGGGACGTGTGAACGGACGATCTTCTGGTTGTCCGTGAATTTATCCGGCAATTGGTGTACTGTATTCTGGATGTGAAGGATCTTCAGGATCTCATCTTCACACAGATTTGTACGCGGATCATAAAAGGACAAAGACTTATTTTCCCAATTAATGGTCTCCGAAGCTTCAGGCTTCTTGGAATGTTTGCCCAACTTTGGAAAAGTTTTCTCATCGAATTCACAATCAGCAAGACGTGCCTTAAATGCGTCCCCCGTTAGGGGTTCTAGGTATCTAATAATCGAGGGTGAATCAAATCCAATATAGATTCCTAAACGACGTTGAGGACCCATTTTGGTCCTCTGAGGTGGTGCTATTGGAACATAGACCGCACAACCAAATATTCTCAAATGAGATATATCTGGAGTTGAGCCGTATGCTAGTTGCATCGGAGATAATGTATTGCCACCAGAGGGGCGTATCCTGATAAGAGATGCGGCATGCAGAATAGCATGCCCCCAAGCATCCACCGGCAATTGGGATTGCATAAGCAATGGACGTGCAATCCATTGGAGTCTCTTTATAAGGGACTCTGCTAATCCATTCTGGGTGTGAACATGAGCTACTGGATGTTCAACTTCTATACCCGTTGCCTGGCAATAGTCTTCGAAAACTTGAGATGTGAATTCGCCCGCATTATCAAGACGTAGTTTCTTGATATGGTTATCGGGGAAATGAGCACGTAACCTAATTATCTGTGCCAACAGCTTTGGAAAAGCTAGGTTACGGGTGGACAAGAGGCACACATAAGACCATTTTGTGGATGCATCTATTAGTACCATGAAGTACCGAAATGGGCCACTTGCGGGGTGAATATGCCCGCAAATGTCACCATGTATCCTCTCAAGGAAGCCAGGAGACTCTAAACCCACTTTTAGGGGCGATGGTCTCGTTATTAGTTTCCCCTTGAAACAAGGGGGACAAGGAAATTCACCTTTCTGAAGAATCTTCTGTTTCTTCAAATCATGTCCGCGGGATTCAGATAAGATGCGTCGCATCAGAATGGATCCAGGGTGACCAAGTCTGTTATGCCATAGTTGAAATGGTGGCATTGGCTGGCACGTCTGGTGCTCAGTCATATTGGCTTCAACTGGTTGAATGTATGTTTGGTAGAGACCCGACGGGAGTCCCTTAAATATTTCGCAGATGGTCTTCTGGCCATCTTTACGAAGAGTGACATACAAGTATTCAACCTTATTTTCATCTCTAGTTTCTAAGTGATATCCGTTTAAACGGATGTCCTTGAAACTTATGAGATTTCTATTTGATCTTGGAGAAAATAGTGCATTATTGATTTTTAGTCTTGTGTTATTTGGGAGCAATAATATTGCATCACCAGATCCTTCGATTATTTTGGACAGTCCTGAAATTGTAATGACAGGACCGTCATATTTACTTATGCTATTGAAATAGCATTCATCGCGAAGGATAGTGTGCTTCGAGGCACTGTCCACTAGGCACTCATACATCATCTATATAAGCCAAAAACGAAAATTTATTGATGGAAATGTAAAATGCATACATTCAAAATAAAAGATCGTCTTTATTAAGCATACTAGAGATGAAGCTACAATTTATTCTTTGAAAAGCATAGATAAAGATGAGGCTCAATCGAGCAGGTCGTCATTTTCGAAATCCTTGGAAGTGAACTTCGTCGGATTTTCCACATTTGCCATGTTTGTTTCAGGCGGAGGCTTCTGGCTCGCCTGATACAGTTCCTGGAAGTGGCGAGGTGTGCGACAGTTTCTGGACCAATGTCCAGTCATGCCACAACGATGACATTTGTCCTCCCATGTCTTCTTTGGATTTGACACTGTATCAGTGTTCTTACGTTTCCAAGTGAAGTTTTTCTTCCCTTTGTTATTCTTGCTTTGGGGAGGAGCAATGGCTGGTTTCATAGGGGCATTTCCTTTGTTCTTTCTGCCCCTCTTCTTGTTCTTCTACTTCGGGGGGTGAACACTGTGGGCTTCGGGAATATGAGCTGAGCCTGCCAGGCGCTGGTTATGAGTGGCCAGTAAAAGGTCTCTATTCTGCTCTGCCCTAAGGAGGCAAGAGAGCAGTTCAGAGAACTTCGTGAAATTGCGTTCACGATACTGCTGCATGAGGATAGCATCTTTCTCGTGAAACGAGGTAAATGTCTTTTCCAACATGCGGTGCTCCGAGACTTCTTCACCACACAACTTCAGGCGTGAGGTGATGTTGTGAAGTGCTGAGTTGTACTCAGCAACGGACTTGTAGTCCTGAAGTCGGAGGTTCTCCCACTCATAGCTGGCACGCGGGAGTATGACATCAATTTGATGTCTGTAGCGTGCCTCTAACGCTGTCCATAACTCCAGAGGGTCCTCTACCGTCAAGTATTCGGCCTTCAGGGTCCGATCTATGTGTCGTCTGATATAGATAATGGCTTTCGCCTTATCCATGTCAGAGACAGTGGTAGAGGTATTGCCAGCTGAAAGGGCCGCTTCTGGGGCTTTGCTAGCATATGCATCGGATGCTGCGGGAGCCGATGATTGGGCCACTGCGGGGGCCAGAATGGAGTGCAGGAGCGCCATGGAGCGCAAGTGGAACTTCAGGTCCACTCGCCAGCTCAAGTAATTCTTGCCAGCTGCATCGAGCACCTCAAAATCGACGCTTGCCAATTTAGCCATTTTATCTATGCAATTTAAAGATAATCATGAATTAAAATAAATTCAACAAACCATGCATAAATTAATAAGTAAAAATGCGGGGATCGACCAGATACCCAAAATAATAAACAGTCCAAAGTTCGATTACAGTCCAAAGAAAAGAGATTGAAAAATACAACTTTGGAAACCCCGGGTGGGTCCCTATTTCTGCATCCGTCTTCTTATGCTGTTGCATCGAGCTTTGGCTTACACAGTCATGAATCGACTCCTTGCGGTCCAGCGGACGCGGCCAGGGAATTGACTAAGCCAGGACCACTTGTTACCCAGTCAAGCTAGGTTGGTCCAGCAAACTTAGCCAAGCACATTGACCGACATCATGATCCATTGAAGGAGTTTTCATCAATTCTATGTGCTGTTGCATCGAGCTTGGGCTTTTAAATACAAATTTCCTCACTTACAAATTCTCTTAAAAGATAATAAAAGTGCAAGGAAAGTAAATAGGTATACAATGGCCGATCCCGAAAAACACATTTTTACTTATTTTAAACATCCACGCAGTTTATATGCTACAGGCATAAATTAAACAACCACGCATATATCTCAAGCATAAAAAAATATGGAAAAAGTAAACTAGAAAATATAACTATCTCGTAGACCACGGGGAAACGTCATACACCGTTAGGTTAATTACCTAACGGCAGAGCGGTCTCAGGATCTTTGAGATGATTATATTTTTTAAAAATTCTAGTAAACCATACATAATAATTTGCAAGAGAGATGTTTAAATAAATAGAGGAACATATAAATGTAATTATTGATTTTACAAAGTTTTTCTCATAAATTTCAATTTGCAAATTTAATTCTTCTTTAAAATTACGAAGAAGCCGAATTTCTGTAGAATTTTGTGGCTTCGGGCCAAAAATTATTTTTAGTATAAGCGCTTGTGGCCCGTTCCGCAGTTCTGCAAAGTTGTTTGTCGCAATTATTATGGCTTCGAGCCAAAAATAAACAATTAGCCTCGGCTTCAGGCCTCGGCCTCGGCCTCGGGCTCGGCCTCGGCCTCAGGGCTCTGCCTGCCATCGGCCTCGGCCTCAGGGCTCGGCCTCGGCCTCAGGGCTCTGCCTCGGTCTCGGGCTCGGCTTCGGCCTCGGCCTCAGGGCTCAGCCTGCCATCGGCCTCGGCCTCAGGGCTCGGCCTCAGCCTCAGGGCTCTGCCTCAGCCTCAGGCTGCCCCCTTTCAGCGGGGGGGGGGGGGCGGCGCGGAAGGCCCCCTTCTCCACTGCAGGGGGGGGGGCATGGTCGACATTGTGGGAAGGCCCCCTCCTCCGTCAGGGGGGAGGGGAGGATTTCATTCCGGTTCTTCTTCCCACCGAAGAATTTTAATGGCAAAAGGAAAAAAAAAATTTTCATAGAAAAAAAAACTTTGTAATAGGGATAAATTTTTTTTTTCCCCTTTTATTAGACTAAATTTTTTTTACTTGTATATTAAAACAATGTAAAAATTATTTAGTCTAATTTTATCTACAGGATTATAGGGTTTTACCTCTAGATCAATGATCTAGGGAAGAACGCGACGATGATCCGTAGAAATAATAATCCAAGCTCCCGAACGCTTTTAGGATGCCGCAACGCTCCAACGAACCGCCGCAGCAACGTTAGATTCCTTGCGCGTAGGGATGAATGTAGATGAAGATTTTTGCTCAAGAATGGAGAACACGTGCTGATAACGTGTTGGATGATAATGAACTCAAGAGAGAGAGATAGATCATTTCATTGCTTAGAATGAGTAACCATAGCCAAGAGCCATGGTGCTCTATTTATTTATCTCATAGTGGGGAGGCCAAGGGTCTCTAGTAGACCAAGGGTCCCCATTACTCTAAGTAATGGGGGACCTAATGAATGGGTAATGAAGGAGGGGAGGCCAAAGGCCTCCCTCATTCATAACAATTTGACCTTATGAAGTGATATATGTACTTTTTTTGGAAGAAAAAAATACATGCACCTCATTCTATTAGGTACAGATAGCAATTCTCCTTTTTATATAGAGAAGTGCTAAATACACCCCTATGAATATGGGTGTATATAAGTTTTTGTGCCTAACTATTCCTAAAATAGAAATAAATAGGATTGAATTAACAAGTGACCTCCTAGGCTTTCCAAATTTAGGCAATTAAGTTAAATACACCCCTATGAGTAGGGGTGTATACAGCATCACTCTTTATATACAATCATGGTAAATCATGTATACCCTAGACTCAGAAACAAGATCAATGTATTGACTAGAAGAGTCTTGGAACTCTATTTCCTAGTTGGGAAAGTTTGGAACTCGTTTTACATTTCCTAACCGGGAACTTCAAAGCAAGTTGGGAAATTTTGGTGCTAAAAAACATTTCTGATGGAAAGAAGATAAGAATGAAAGAACTAGGCAGAACATCCTATCCCTCCCACTTCTGCTGCTGCATCTCCGGCAAAAAAAAAAAATTGAACTGAGAGAATATTCCAAAAAGGTCCAAAAAAACAAAAAAAAACCCTAGCGATGCTCTGTCTCTGTTTGAATCCAATCCATTTTCTCTCTTCTCCTCGTGATTTTCATTCTCGTTCTTCGCTTGCCTCTTCTTCTCATTCTAACAATCTTTTGAGGCTCAACGGCGTCGGCGTCTCCTCGTCTCATTCGAACGCTAGAATTCTCAAGTCCAACCGGAGGAACCGCCGAACCTCGGCTTACGACGACGAAGACGACGAAGACGACGAGGGCGACGTTGAGAGCGAAGGAGACGATTTTGAGCTATCTGATGTAAGACGCTTCTTCTTATAGATTGCTGCCAAATAGGGAAATTTCGATATTCTGTGCAAATTATGAGGTTGAAAATGGAAATGCTGAATTTCTTATTGTAGCCGGATTGATTTTTTTTTTGTGTGTGGTTAAAATATGCGCATGGCTGATCAACGTGGCCTCTAAAACTTGCTTATTTTGCATTCAGTTATTGATGTGAATGGAATGCCATAACTAAAGGTTTTCTTTTTCATCTATGCATAAGCACAAAACCATTAATCCTGGCAAATTGCCGTATGCTAAGTTTATTAGAAGCTACTGTAGCTTCCATAATCCACCGGTGGAGCTACATGGGATAATTGGGGGGTATTTGCGCCCACTGGCTTGGATATCAACTTTGTATGCGTATAGGATTGTTCAATCAAAATTTGATATCTGCCCTCATTAATTCTATTTTAAAGGCACATAACAGTTTCCATACCAACGATACAAGTCAGTAGAATAAATAGAATCCCTATTGCTGTAGAACTCTTCTTACTTACTAGTGGGGCTTATACTAATATTTAAAGCTTGAGTTCTTGTAATCCAATGAACACAATTAAAGCTAAGATAATATCCTGAACATAATCTGTTCATTTATTTTACGGAGGAAGTTTGTTCATAATCCTCTCTCCCGCTTATGTTATTATTTTCAAACATTCTCAGACTTTTTATCATTGCTATTTTCTTTCTTATCTTATCTTATCTTTTCTTGATAATTGCATAATTAGAAAACGGATTTACAATATGAAACCATACCTATATGTTTTCGAACTTTATGTCCTTTTTGTCAATGAAACTCTTCTAAGTAATAATTATTTTAATCAATTTTCGTCCCTCTGGAAAAGTTTTCTGGCTTTGCCAATCCCGTTTAAAGTAGGGGAGGTTTGTTAGTTAAGTAACTATCTAAATTATAAAGAGCACAGATAGTGTATTTCTTTATATTCTAAATTAAATTTGAATTGAAGGGGCCATTCCTTTATATGGCAGTGGTGTTGGATCCTGCTGTGGATGACAAATAGGCACTAAAGGAGGGTGATTAGTGTATACAAATTCCTCTAGTAAATCTACCGAAGATTACAATTGAGTTATCCAATTTATTCCTAATCAACAATGATTATCACTTGCAAAGAGTATGCAATGGAAATAATAAGTAAGATATAAACAACATAGAAATGTTGACAAACACAAACACAAGATGTACACTGGCTCGAATACTTCGTATTCTACTCCAGCACCCAAGTCCCACTTGGCCAGTTCCACTATTATCACAAATAATACAACTATTTCCAAAAATACTTCGAACAACCAATCTCTACCCAAGAGAAAATAATTACACCACCTCACAAATGAGGATTTCCACTTACAGTGAAAGTTGATACACTTTTAACTATAGTCTTGCTTGAAGCTTCGTGTGGATGTGTAGTGGCTATAATATTGATCTCCAATATATGTTGAAATTGAAGGCTTTGAGATCAAGAATGTTGGCTAAGAGATTTGAAAAATACTTTAAAACATAGGCCAAAGGAGAGGGTTTCTTTTGAAGACTTTGAGCTTAAAAACTTGTTTTTTTTCCTCTTTTTAAAATGATGTTAAAATCTTGTCAATAAAATTTGAAGAAATCCCACTTAATAAAGGAACTTTTGGGACCAAAATGCTGACCAAAATGTCCCTTCAACGGTCAGAAAAACGTGCAGAAATTTGACCATTGTTGAATGCCATCTGGGCGAGAGTCGACTCTTATACAATTACTAATCGACTCCTGGCTTAGTAGTCGACTACATGTAATGAAGGAGTCGACTCTTAGTGGAAACAAAACGTTCCAAGTGTAACCAAGACCCAGTAGTTGACTCCTATAGACTTGAGAGTCTATAGGAGTCGACTACTTTTTTTGATACACAGTGTTGTATCAAAAAAACATGTGATACACTATCCTAATCAATTTAAATCAATTTAAAATATTTCTAGTGTATTTCTAAGTGTGTGAGAGCTTCAATCAAGGCGTTAACATGTTAAGATAATGAATAAAAAATTACATCACAACTACATATTACAATGAAGTCCATGATACATTCTTTGGCTCTACAAGCACATTGTCTAGCTTTCTGTAATCCATGACCTTGTTGAACTCATTAATCCATTAAGTGTTTCTTTGATTTGCCTTAAGTTCTAAAATATGCACTTATAGATATTAGATGATACGATTGTTTATTATCAAAACTATATGGGATGTGACTCAATATCACAATATTCTTCGGCTTTTTGATGATGACAAACATGCATGCATAATAATAAAAAATACTTACTATCCTGCAACACAGCATGTTAGTAATAAAAAATATATGCTCTGGATACCAAGAGTTGCAACATATGTAATTATGCATGTGCATCTAATATCTCTCTTCCTTTTGTTATCATTAAAAAGATATGGCATATATGCGCTCTCGCCCTTTTAAAATAAGGTAATCTTAAAAACATCTCCCTCAAATGCAAATATATCTCTCCCTAAGTATGTGCAAAATGATTCTGAAGTGTTTGCGACTCAATGTCAAGTGTCCTAATACTGGAGAATGTATGACACTAGGAATTGAAACATATACCATGTGTAGAAATTTTTTAATCATCTTTGAACAATGCTTAGCTTCCACTGCAAATTTGCTCATCAATTTTAATCCTCCCCCGAAATGTGCATCTTTTAGCAATCTTTGGTGCTTATTTCTAATTCCATCACACACACACGAGTACATGAAAAATCAAGATATCTTGGTGCTCTTTTCTTCTCAGTCTATGTGAATAGTTTGGGGGGTCAAAACAATGAGTATCTTTAAACATAGACATTAAACATGGATACTCAACATAATTGGTTCAAGAAAATTATCGTTCAATAGAAACCCAAACCCTTTTAGGGTCGGATTTCCTAGAACCCATATGCATGTAATTTATAGAACTATAGACAATATTCACAAAATTATCAATATAGACATCCTTATCAAAATCACATGCATTTTTTAGAATCCATATATAAATCATATGATTTCTAGTATGATGCAGTCTTTATGGTTTCACAAAGTATCTATGATGCATCCTAAAAGATTTATCAACATGTACATGATGCAAAATATTGGTTCTAACATTCTTCTTACATGCAAACTTTCTATATATAAAATCATCATTTTTCTGTTTAGCATGTAAACGATCAACATGATTCCTTTTTATCTCTAACAACATTTTAAGGCATAGAATCATGTCTACATGAAGAGACTAAGCTATCATTAAAGTTATCAAATTTACGAACAAGTTCTACATGAATACGTTTGCTCAAAGACATTCACTAAAAAGCATATCAACTCTAGCATTAATATTCTTGCATTCATTTATGGACAAAGAATGTTTTTACAGCTAATCTATCATTATTAAGTCTTAATTTTTCTATCAACAAATTAGCATCATTTAATCTAACAAGACACGTATCATACTCAGTTTTTAAACATTTGTTATCATGCAACAAAGTACTATGCTCAATTTCTAACTTATCATGATCATGCTGTAATGATTCATATTGCTCAAACAAATCATTATATTTAATAATTAAATCACCATCATCATTAGATTTAGAATTTATCTCATCAATAGTTTGTACCGTGTTGCACGTGTATGAACCTGCCCTTCCTTCTTTGAAAGATGAACACTTGGACGTGGATTCATCTAGCTCCTCTATCATATGCCATAATTAGTTCGTCGTTGTAGCTCCTGACACAAGAGTAAAACTTTGAAATTCAAGAAATCTAATATAATTTCCATTACATCCTTGTTTTTATCTCCGATTCTTTTTCTTTTTAGTCCCATTGATATTCGGGTGTGGTAGGAATGCAATAGGGCATCTCCAAGAGTTCTCAATAGTTGACGTCAATGGATTGAAGTAAGCTGTCATCTTTCCTTTCTAATGTTGATAGTTGGATCCATTGAGTATTTGTGGAGTTTGCCTTTGGGTGGTGGTGGTGTTTGTTGACGACATTCTTTAACCAAGTTCTGATACTACATGTTGGATCCTCCTGTAGATGGCAAATAGATGCTAGATGGAGATGGTTAGTGTATAAAAATTCTTCTATCTACCTAAGATAAGTTACCCAATTTAATCCTAATCAACAATGATGATCACTTGCAAATAGTATGCATCGAAAATAACAACTAAGAGATAGACAACACAAAAATGTAGACAAACGTAAACACAAGATGCACCCTGATTCGGATACCTTGTATTTGTTAGATCCGGCCCACTTAGGACCCATTTTATTGTGTTTTGTGTTATTTTATTATTGTAGATGTATTGTGGTAATTAGACTTTTAGTTATGATTACTATAAATAAGAGGAGAGGCTAGCCGGCCCTAGGATGCGGAATGTGTGAGGGATTTTTATATTTGTGAGGAGAAGGTTCCTCGATTTAGGGAGGATGCGGACGTTCCATATCAATCGGCGTCTTGGGAGGGTGATTGCCCATACAATTGTAATCATTCTATCTCTTTATTTTCAGTTTATTGCTAATAAATTTCAGAGCTCTTTTGGGGTCCTATCTTTTGGTATCAAAGTAACGATCCATGGCGGAGTGGAGGAGATCTGTACAGGAAAGGTTGGAAGTCGTCATGCAATTATGCCTACAGTTGCAGCAATCATATCAAGAACATCGGCAAGATCTGAAGGAGTTCACGGCACTTTCCAATAGGATCGATTCAAAGGCGGCGAAAATTTCAGATCTGAAAGGCGGCGAAAATTTCAGATTTAAAGGCGGCAAAATTTCAGATCTGGAAGTGGTGGAAAATTCAGATCTGAGCGAAAGCCCAAATTTTAGGCTAAAGTCGTCAACTTTGGATGAGGAAGAGGAAATAGGCGACGGCTTTGACACAGATTTGCATCCAGATGACGAAGGGCCACTTTCCGACGTCGACGAGTACATTGAGGGGCCGATGGCGGAAATCAATGAATATCGAAACCCTAGAGGGACGAAACAGGGGCGCCAGCCCCCTCTAGACGGCCCACAGGGCTGCCGCCCCAACTGCAGGGTGCCCGCCCCTCTTGGGCCCCCCCATGGGGGTGGCCAGCCCTTCAACAGCGACGACGGGCCCTCCGAGACGTCGAACATCGAGGATTTAGCTTTTTGGGCCCAAAATAGTGAGCAACAGAGCCTTTCCAGCAGCGCGACGACGACGACAACCCTCTAGATTATTTTGTGGAAGCCTGACGACACCCTTCGGGCCCCGACTTGGCCTGACGGTAATTTTCAGGACGTTATTGGAAGTGGTGGAGAACAATCACATCCTTTTGACACCGGGGGAAAGCTTGCAATTTACTTGGAACAGATGTCACACGGACTCAATGCACCACCTTGAGGACAATATGGATTTTTGGGGGCGGAGTAATGTTAGATCCGGCCCATTTAGGGCATATTTTATTGTGTTTTGTGTTATTTTATTATTGTAGGGGTATTATGGTAATTAGACTTTTAGCTAGGATTATCATAAATAAGAGGGGAGGCTAGCCGGCCCTAGGATGCGGAATTTGTGAGTGATTTTGATATTTGTGAGAAGAAGGTTTCTCGATCTATGGAGGGTGCAGACGTCCACTATCAATCGACGTCTTGGGAGGCGATTACCGAGGCAATTGTAATCATTCTATCTCTTTATTTTCGGTTTATTGCTAATAAATTTCAGATCTCTTTTGGGATTCTATTTGTAACATACTCCAGCACCCAAGTCCCACGCCTTGTTAGTAAAAAACGCGAATTTTTATGTTTTTTACGTTTAAAATCCGTATAAAATGGTTCCCGTATTAAACGACCGTCCATTTGAATTATTCGGAAAAATACACGCTTTTTTAGGGGTTGACAAACAAAACACGTTTTATTCACGTATTGCGCATTTTATGCGTTTTAAACTCATTTTTAGGGGCACTTTTAAAGCATTTTGAACTATGATTCAATGATCATACTTTGGTTTAGTGCATACTACATGGAATATAATAGTATGATCATGTCATTTTGGTTAAAAAACTATGAATAAAATTTAAATCATGAATATAGAACCCAGTTTACTCTTATTTCATATTGATATTGTTGATTTTTAGGTTCATTTGGATGAATGATATCTTGACAGTATTCGTATTTTTCGTCGCGTTTTTTAACTGGTTTAACGAATTAAACACGTTTACGTATTATTCCCGTATTACGCATATTTGACCGAATTTTTGACCAAACGTCTTTTGAAATTGACCGAATTAAACACGTTTTATTCACGTCCCGAATATTTTCCGTATTACGTATTGCTAACAAGGGTCCCACGTGGTTAGTTCCACTATTATCACAAATAGTACAACAACAATTTCCAAGAGGATTTTTTACAACCAATCTTTTCACAAGAAAAAAATAACTCTCCGCCTCACAAATGAGGATTTTCACCAACAATGAAAGTTGATACACTTTTACCTATGGCTTTACTTGAAGCATCTTGCGCATGTGTAGTGGCTATAGTGTTGATCTCCACTAAATGTTGAAAATGAAGGCTTTTAGATCAAGAACTTTGGCTAAGAGATTTGAGAAAGACTTTAAAACATACGCCAAAGGAGATGGTTTCTTTTGAAGACTTTGAGTTTAAAACTTGTTTTTTCTCATTTTAAAATGATCTTAAAATCTTGTCAATAAAATCTGAAGAAACCCCAATTTATAGAGGAACATTCAGGTCCAAAATGTTGACCAAAATGCAACTCCAATGGTGAAAAAACAGACAGAAATTTGACCGTTGTAGGCTGCCAGCTGGACATGAGTCGACTCTTATAAAATTAGTAGTCGACTCTTGGCTTAGTAGTTGATTACCTGTAATGAAGGAGTCGACACTTAGTGGAAACAAAAAGTTCCAGAGTACAGCCAAGACCCAATAGTCGCCTGTTATAGATCTGAGAATGGACTACTTTTCTAATACACAGTTTTCTATAAGAAAAACATGTGATACACTACCCTAATCAATTTAAATCTTTTTAAGAACATTATTAGTGTATTCCTAATGGTGTTTGATCTTCAATCAAGGGTTTAACATGCTAAGACAAGGAATACAAAATTACATCACAAATACATATTACATTGAAGTCCATGATGCATTCTTTGGCTCCCCAAGCTCATTATCTAGCTTCCTTTGATTCATGGTCTTGTTGAACTTACTAATCCGTTGAGTGTTTTTTTGATTTGCCTTAAGCTCTTATACTTGCATTCATAGATATTAGATGGTACGTTTACCCATCATCAAACTACACGTGGTATGACTCACTATCACAACAGGGGGCCGTTATTCAATGTACAATATCTTTGGTTGCACTCATAATATTTTTATTCAAGCTTTTTTAATTGTATTTGATTGACAAATCGAAACAGCTTAATACATTGGGATGAACATGTCCCTGTCATTTTTTAGGATTTAGATTCGATACATATCTTGAGGTTAATCTATTTCAGTGGTGCACAATTACATAAATTTAATCTAATAATTACAAACGGCTGTACATGTTTTGTGTTTAGTTTCATATACTACAGCCCCGTTATGATGGGATAAATAAGGCTTGCCTAAAAAACTATCATATGTTTTGTTGGATTTATAGAATTAATCCTCAAATAATACATGTTGGGACATTGTAGCTAGTAGTGAGTTGCATTAATGTCATACATCATTGGTGCAATTTTAAGTGAGCTCGCACATTTTCCTATTTGGTACCCAAATGAATACCAACGATTTTCTTGAGTACATATGTTAGCACTTAGCAACACACCATAACTTTTTTTAAGTTGTCCAACATATCTAATCAAGTTCAAGCCCAAATCCATATCTCTATGTTGAGTTTGTGCACTCTAGTATTCAGAAGTATACCAATATAGTTTAATGGTCAAAATGATAATTTTCTTCAAATCAATAACCACGGTGAGCTAGAAATGCAAATTCTCAAGAAACGAAACTCATGTCCATTGGAACTACCCTGGATTGGTAGCGTGATTAAATATGTTAGGACAACTAATAAGGGGCTTATGTTATTTTGGTAAGTTACTATGTATAAAAAATATGCTTCAGATCATTGGGAATTTAGGCTACCAAATATCAAACAGTCGGATTGCGTATATGCCTATGAAAATGTTCATAACTATCTCATTGTTGAAGAAAGCCCTTGATTCTTACTCCTGATTATACACGAGTGCATGCGTGCATGTGCACATGTACATGTTTTACCAGTCAATATCCTTATGGGTATGTGCCTACCCTGCAGTAAGCGGTATTAGCACATCACCAATATCCTGATGTGTATCATGTCATTGTTGTGATACATTCCTGCAAGGCTTGCGCCACTGAAATTTTGGAAACAATGTATTTGGTTCTCCGGTTTGCATTTATATTACTTTTAACAGGTTGTCTGTCACACAATTTGACGTCTAGATCAGTATAATGTTCAAATAATTGTGTTTGATATTCTGCTGCATGTGATTACTGTGATCTGAGACTCATGGTACGAGGCCTTCTCAGAATATCCTCTTTCTCCAATCCTCGTCCTCCAATTCATGTCGTTCTTTGACGGTGTATTATACTGCATGTCTGTCATTAGAAATATATGTTTGATACTATTTATTATCATTGAGAGTTGGGACATATTTTTGTTACGTTCTACTTGCATTGCATAAGAGGCACATGGTGATGTAGTTTAGCGTTGCTTATAAACATGTTCACATGTCATATTGTAATAATCTAGGTGATTTGGAAATTTCTAAGCAAACTGTGTTTTATTGGCTCATGAAACTTAATAGTTACTACGAGATTCTACCAAGTGTGGTTGTAGAAAATGTGAGGTTCAAAGAGCAAATTATAGCATGTTGATAGATCCTAGGGTTTGTACGAGGGGAAATAGGGATTTGAGAAGAGAAATTAAGAGGAAAAGAGAATTCTTTCTATTGATTTCAGATCTAAAGCAACAAAAGATAAACCCCTATTCGAGACATGGAGATCTACTAGCTTTCTATTCGAGGGGAAAGCCTAATCCTCCAAAGTAGACACCTTGGTCTTGGGTTTTCATTCATAAAATAAGCATGAAAAGAAAACTAGGGCCGGCTACACCTAATAAACCCCCAAATCTGCAGATTTGCAGATTTTAAAAAATACCTCTCTCACATCCAAAATTGCATAAAACCCTCAGAAATTACAGATTTACTCCCGAAGTTCCCGCGTGCCTCCTCCGCTGGTAGGTGATAGTCGCATCAGTACTCCCCCAAAAGAACCATCTTGTCCTCAATGTAGAAATCAGGAAACTGCTGCCGGATCACATCTTGAGGTTCCCAAGTTGCATCATAATCTGGTAGTCTGCGCCACCTCATCAGCACCTCCTGCACCACAGCTGAACTCTGACGAACTCCCTTTACCTCCTGTGGCTCTAGCAATACCTCTATATCCTCGATCAAGGTGGGTGGAAGAGTAGGGGACAAGATGTGGTCTCCAATAGCTCGTCGCAACTGGGACACGTGAAACACCGGGTGAATAGATGACGTGGCAGGCAACTGTAGACGATAGGCTACCTTCCCAATCTTAGCCGTCACATCAAAAGGTCCATAGTAGTAGGCTGCCAGCTTCTCGTTGCTCCGTCATGCTACTGTCTTCTGTCTGTACGGCCTCAACTTCAAATACACCTTATTGCCTACATCAAAATGCACATCTCTCTTATGCATGTTTGCCATGGTCTTCATGATCTGTTGTGCCCTCAATAAATGTCGCTTCAGCTCCTCCAGCTGTCTATCCCTCTCCTCAAAATGCTCCTCAACTTGAGACACATGGCTCATACCCCAGCTGTAATGTATCAATGGAGGAGGGTCACGGTCGTAAAGAATATGAAAGAGAGTGCTCTGTGTCGCTGAATGGTAGGAGGTATTGTACCAGTATTCTACCCACACCAACCACTTCACCCACTGCTTCGACGACTCTGATGCAAAACACCTCAGATAGGTCTCTACTCTCCTGTTCACTACCTCCGTCTGACCATCAGTATGTGGATGTTAAGCCGTGCTCTTCCTCAAAGCGGTGCCATGCACCTTGAATAACTCCTTCTAAAAACTGCGCAGGAAGACCTTGTCATGGTCAGATACAATGGAAGCTGGAAACATGTGCAATTGAACTATCTCCTTCATGAAAGCGGTAGCTACCGTCATCGCTGTGTATGGGTGCTGTAAAGGAATGAAATGGGTGTACTTGCTGAGGCGATCGACCACAACAAGTATGGACGTGAACCCCTCTGACCTCGGTAATTCCTTAATAAAATTCATGCTAATGTCCTCTCAGACTTTCTCTGGCAAGGCTAATGGCTGAAGTAGTCTTGCAGGGGCCATCGCCAGATATTTGTGACGTTGGCAGACGTCACGCTCTGCTACTAGGTGGGTGATATCCTTCTTCATCCCCGGCCAATACAGCTCTCTTGCCATCCTCTTGTAAGTCTATTGCACCCCTGAGTGACCCCCACCGAACTGCCATGGAACTCCTGAAAGATGGTGAGTATATGTGAAGATTCCCGCAGGCGCCCCTGATATATCAGCCTCTGCTCACTCAAAGTGTACCCTGGATGGTCGGTAGATCCTATGTAGTTAAGTCGATGAGTCGGCAGCGAGTCGACCAAGTGCCGACTCATGACTAGTCGAACGAGTCGGCGACTAGTCGCACCCAGATGTTAACATATTTTATTTCATGTATCAGATGTTGCTTCTTTTTTAGGCTTGTACTGGGCATATAATTTTCTAGCTCAGATAAATTCTATGAAAATTCACTATTTATAATATTTTGCCTGCATATTATTGCAGATACTGTCATGTTAGAATTCAATCAGTATACACCTGGTTCGCGATGGATGCGAACAACCATCAGTCGGAAGGATCATATGGAAGCAGGCAATGAGACAGTTGGATTATATGGCGGAATAAGTAAATATACGCCAAGGATGAGATCTCTACATGGAAACGGATGTGGCCAGTCGCAGTTTTAGAGTGAACATTTTCTAGAGTTCATTACTGATGGTCATCTGCTGAAATTCTCTTGGTGGGGAGAGTTTTGTTAGGTCTTGGGTTCAAGACTAACGTTGTTTTGATGATAATCAATATATTATGTTAGTGTGCTAATCATTCTTATGTTTCAGTCTCAGTTTATCTAAATGATTGCATGTTGATAAGACAAAGCATAATGCTTGGAGGATATTACAAGGGATATCTTAAATACCTCCAAGAGTGATGGAGTGCTCAAGCTTGGATAAAGTCACGAAGATCATCTAATGAAAGCCAAAGTTTGGAGCATGATGATGGATGAACATCTAGAGGAACAATGCCAAAGCTTGAAGCTTGATGAAGGGAAGCTCATCAAGGAGTGTCAAAGCTTGGAGATGATTGGGAGCATCAAGGTATCATGAGCTTGAAGACTTAGACTCTAGGAGATGTAATATGTAATCAATGTAATTTCTATTACTTGCATTTCTTTTTTTGAGTCTATGATTATTGTAATGTCTTGATAGATGGTCATACTCTCATGCATATGCATTTAACCATCTTAATGAGCCTTAGGATTATCATAGATATCATCCCATTAGGTTCACCATGTCTTAAACTCTTACTGGAGTTTTTGGCTCTCCCACAGTCAATTGATGAAGGCATGACAATTGACTGGATGCCATACATGCACCTGCCCAGCCTTCTACAGCCGACTGGTATGCATAGCTCAAGTCAACATTTTTATTGACTCTTCTTGAGCTTTTCGCCTCAGTCGACTGATGTTCAATTTACAGTCGCATGTGTTTCTATAGTCGCATGTGAATTGCTCAACAGTCGTCTGTGCGCAACTTGCATTTTCTGGGCTTCATCCCAATTTGCAAGTCAGTCGACTGATGAAATATTTACAGTCGCATGTATATTTGCAGTCGCCTATGAAATGGTCAACAGTCGTCTGAAAGGCGTAAGTGCGAAAATTGCATCTCTTTGTTTTATTTCCATCCCTTGCAGCAGTCGCCTAATGAAGGATATACAGTCGACTGTTTGTTATACAGTCGCCTGTGTAGTCTTATACAGTCGACTTTTTTGGCTCAGATTATAGCCGTTGGGATTTTTCTAGCCGTTGAACAGTCGACTGTCTATGCCATAAACTGCCAAAATCTAGCCGTTGCAGATTTCTTCCCTTTGGGGTTTTGGCTGGTTTTATGGGCTCTTCTTGGCTTCATATATATATATGAGTTGGCTTAGTTCGTTTAGAACTCTTGGTTGATATTGAATATCTTTGAGAATTAATAGCTACTCCTACTCTCTCTCATTCCCTCATTAGAGGTTCAATCTTATGCTATAACATCTAAGCTCTAAGGAATTTCTCCAAGGGATTTCAATCTCATTCCTTTTCTTGGAGAACATCATTCTTCTCTTCATTTCATACACTCAAGTGAGAAGTGTTAGGATCTATTCCTAGAAGAGAGAAAGATCATCAAGTGCAATCAAAGCCTCATCTCAAGCACTTGAGTTTCATTTGCATGCCTTCTTCATCACATGGTAAGATCATATCAAGGCATATGTAAGTGTTATTTCGTTTCACCTTTGTAATACCCCTAATTCTCTTTGTGGGAATTAGCTACTCTCTTTGTGGGAGTTACTCTCTTTGTGAGAGTTTGGTTCTTTCTGTGTGAGAGAACAAATCCTCTGTGTGAGGTCTCTCTGTGTGAGAGTTAGGATATCTCTTTGTGGTAATCCAAAATCTTCTGTGTGAGGTTTCTCTGTGTGAGAGTTAGGATATCTCTGTGTGGAAATCCAAAATCCTCTGTGTAAGTAATCTCTGTATGAGATTGTATTCACTTCTCTTTGTGGGAATTATAGTGAATATTGGTGTGGCTGGACGTACCCAAGTTTTGGGGAACCATGGTAAAATCCTTGTGTTTGCGTTTGTTGTTGAGCATACTCTTTAATTTCCGCTGCTTATTGTGCTTTAATTTCAGTAACTTTTAATTAAGCACTTTGCTTGCTATTACACTATTCACCTCCCCTCTAGTGTGTGTAGCCCCGCAGGGTCCCTTACAAGTTTCAAGGCCTTCTTGGCTTCCTCTTGGAATTCAACTCGATCCATTGCGAATGTTTTGATTACCATGAAGTTAGAACGGGAGACAAACAATTTTTCCTCTTGTATTTTGATTGTATAAGTATGCTGAAAACGTCGGACCAAAAGTCGGACCAAATCGGTCAAAAAGTCGGACCAAATCGATGCCTAGTCGTGTCCGACTCATCTCTCGACTTTTGAAAATTTTTAAGTCGATCCTCCACCGACTTTCGACTAGTCGACGACTAGTCAATGCATCGATAGCATAGTGTAGATCCCAGCTGCAAAGCCTCTTGTATGGCCATCAAACCCCCATCTGCCTTAATTTCCTGCGCCGGTGGCTCACAGTCTAGCAATACTTGCACAGAAATGGCCGCCACCTCTGCTACCTCCTCACTACGAGACAAGGCGTATGCCGCCTTGTTCTCCAAATCTGGCCTATACTGGATCTCGAACTGATAGTGTACCAACTTGGACATCCACTTCTGATGCTCTTCTGTAACCATGCACTGCTCCAGAAGGTACTTCAGGCTCCGCTGATCCGTCTGCACTACAAACTTCCTCCCCAATAGGTAATGTCGCCACTTCTGGATCGATAAGACGATCGACATCAACTCCCTCTCATACACGGACTTGAGCCGTGCTCGGGCTGACAACACTTGACTAAAGAAGGCCACCGGTCGCTGATCATACATCAGCACAGCCCCAATCCCATATCTAGACACATCCGTCTCCACCACAAAAGGCCTACTGAAATTAGGCAAAGCTTGCACAGGAACTGTCGTCATCGCCTGCTTTAGGGCCTCGAAAGCCCTGGTTGTCCCTCGCTCCAATGGAAGCTGTCCTTCTTCAACTGCTCCGTTAACGGCTAAGCAATAGTGCTGTATCACTGGACAAACTTCCTATAATACACCGTCAGGCCTAAGAACCACCGCAGTCCTCATAAGGTCGTGGGACAAGGCCAATCCACCATGGCAGTAATATTCGACCTATTCGTCGCTACCCCCTAAGCTGACACCACGTGGCTTAAGTACTCCACCTGGAATTGCCCAAAGATGCACTTCTTCCTGTTGACGTATAACTGATGCTCCTGTAGCTCCTGCATCACTACATGCAAATGTCTCAATGCTCCTCCATAGTATTGCTGTAGATGAGGACGTCGTCAAAGAACACCAGCACAAACCTCCGCAAGTAGGGCCTGAAGACATTGTTCATCAAGGCCTGGAACGTCGCCGGGGTATTGGTCAGCCCAAAAGGCATTACCAAAAACTCATAATGTCTCTCATGCGTCCTAAACGCCGTCTTGGGAATACCTGCTGCCCTCATTCGTATCCGATGGTACCCTGATTTCAGATCTATCTTTTAGAACACTGCAGCTCCATGCAATTCGTCAAGCAACTCATCAATAACAGGAATTGGAAATTTATCAGGCATCCTCTCCTTATTTAGGGCTCGGTAGTTTACGCAGAAACGCCAGCTACCATCCTTCTTTTTCACGAGCAGGACCGGGCTAGAAAAAGGACTCACACTCGGCTGTATCACCCATGCCTGCAACATCTCATCCACATTCTCAATCTTGTCCTTCTGCACCTGAGGGTACCGGTAAGGACACACTCTAATAGGAGAAACTCCCTCCCTCCGGACAATGACGTGCTCATGGTCTCGTGGCGGCGGGAGACCATGCGGAGTCTGAAAAACCTCACCAAAATGGCCAAGCAGCTCCTCTAACTCGGGTGCTAACTTCGACTCCCCGGCTCTCCATCCCCTGCTACTGATAGGCCCTGGAATTCCACCAAGAATCCCCCTCCTGTAGACTGCAGTGCTCTGGTCATGGCTCTGTAAGAAACTCATGAGCGGCATATGCTGGGATCTCCCTGTAACACTACAGTCTGTCCATCCTCCTGATACTCCAACCTGGGTAGCCCCCAGTTGGTCTTCGTGTCCCCGAGGGTTTATAACCACTTCATCCCTAGGATGATGTCCGTACTATCCAGCTCCAGAGGAAGAAAGTCAGCAATCTGAACCCCATGTATCGTAAGGATCAGTCCACTGCATATGCCACTACTCTGTGCCAACTGTCTCGTCCCAAGCACCACGCCAAACCTGCATATATCACTGATGTCCAGCCTTAGTCTCTCCACCAACCGATGTGAAATGAAGTTGTGGATAGCCACACTGTCTACCAATAAGGTCACCTCCAACTCAGCCACTTGCCCCAGCCAAGGTTGTAAAAAACGCTAGGCGCTAGGCGTTCGGATTGCTAGCGCCTAGCGCCCAAAGCATTAATCGGGGATTAATAGGCCTATGCGGATTTGTATTTTTTAATTAATTTATTTTTATATAATATATTTATGTTTATATATAAATATATATATATTATTTAAAATACATCAAATATTTAATACATACTAAATCAAATCCAGTTTACCAACTTTAGAGTATTTGTGTGCAACAAAATAAAATCCAGCGAGATCGGAAGGGAGCGAGATCGGAAGGTTGCAAGTTCGTTGCGAGCTCGTCGTCGGGACGTGACCGACAGCGGGAGAGGGAGGCGACACCACGACAGTGTTCAGTAAGGGCCGAGGGTCGACGCCGTAGTGAGCAGAGGGCCGAGGGGTCGACGCCGTGACGGAGTGCACGAGAGAGAGAGAGAGAGAGAGAGAGAGAGAGAGAGAGAGAGAGAGGCACCGAGAGGGCTGAGCAGGCCAATGGTTTCTTAATAGTTAATAAATATTTAATGTTTAGTTTGGATTGCTTTTTTCAAAGTACCTCTCGTGTTTCTCTGAGAGGCTTTTCAGAAGTATGAGTAAAAAAATTAGTTAATTTTGAAAAGCTGCACAGTCGCCTAGGAACCGCCCAGAGCGCCCAGACACCGTCCAGAACTCTTAAGCGGCAGATTAATCCCAAAAACGCCCAGATTGACCGATTTGGCCTTACTCGGAGCGTTCACTGGCCGCCTAGCACCTAGACGGCCGCCCAAGCCGATTTTTAGAACACTGGCCCCAGCAACTTCATGGTGCGGGTAATCGTGAACCCACTACAGAGTTGAGGGAAAGCTCTGCCAGATCTAAACGTGGGTGCTCCTGATCCTCTTCAACGTTAGCCTCCAAGTCCACCTCAACATCTCCATCCTCCTCGGTCGCCGCACCGGTTCTCAGGAGAAAACTTCTCATCACACTTGAAATACACCCCCTTGGCTCTTTTCTCACGTATCTATGCATCGGTCATCTGTCGTACCTGCCCCGCTGGCCGTGCCACGGCCCCACTCTCCCTGCCGAGTTATGTCCCCACGGCTGGTGCCCCTCCCGTTGTGATCGCCTTCAACTCTCCTACAGGTGCCTGCCCCCGAAAAGAGGATCCTCCCCAAGACCCACGGGCCTTCCTCTCCTGAACCAACATATCTTCCACAATCCTGGCCAAACTCATGCAAGCTTGCAGGCTTGTCGGTCCATGGGCCCTCACCTCTGATCTGATAGCAGGCTTTAGCTCCTTCATGAATTCCCCTCCAGCGACTTCCCTGCCACCCCGCTGATTCGGCTGACCAACATCTCAAATTTCTTGATGTAATCTCTCACGGCCACATCCTGACTCAGCGCATTCAATCTTTCAAAAGTTCTACCTGCCTGCACCTCCCCAAATCACTCCATCAAAAGCGTCGTAAACTCCTCTCAGGTGTGAAAAGGCTGGTTCTACTGCGTCCAACGGTACCATGTTAAGGCCTCACCCTCCAAGCAGACCCCAACGGCCCTAAGCCACTCCTCCTCAGGCACCATAGATATCTCGAAGTATCTCTCGATCCTGTATAGCCACGAATCAGGGTCCTCTCCCTCGAAAACGGGCAACTTCAGCTTCCTGATACGGTTTTCCGCAGAAAACCCTCATAGCGCTCCCATCCCCTATGGGTAGTCATGCCTCCTAAATGGGGGATGACATGGTACCCCCGAATCCATGACCTGCATCTCTCTTGTTCCATGCTCCTCTGCCCCCGTCATCCCCTCAGCCATCTCCATAGTACCAACGATCGGCCCCATGGTCCCTATCGTGGGCCTTATATCCCATCTCATGTCGCAGTGGCTCCGGTTCGTAGAAATATACTTTCCACTCTTCGCGACGCCCGTCAAACCTCTCGTCGCGCCCCATTTCATGCTCAACACCAGCTCGATGGGCCGCCCGGGGCTCATCTTGGGCCGACAGCCCAAATCCTGTCGCTGGGGGCTTGGGCGGACCGCCAGGCTCTCCGGCTGTCTTCTGCGGGCTGCCGGAACGTCCGAATTGCCCTGGCGGTTCGCCGAGGCACTCCGCACATCCTGGCGGCCTCGCTAGGGCAAGGCGGTGCCCTGGCGAGTCGCCAGGGCATCGGGCGTGCCCTGGTGGGCCGCCCGTGCATCGTACGGCACCTGGCGGGCCGTCAGGGTGCCCTGGCGGGTCGCTGGGGCCCCGTGCCCCTCACACACCGCTCGTCACGCCTCCTCATAGACTCCTTCGCCCTCCGGAATGGTGTGGAGCCCTCATCGCGTGACTTTGTCTTCGTAGAAGTCGAGATCCTCGTCATCCGTCACCTGATCTGCATCCGAAAGGAGCCATTCGCGATGTGGATCCCTCCTCTCCTTCCCCTTCACCAGAGATCGCTTCTTTTTCCCCATATTTAGGGTTTCAACTTGCGGGGAGTCCCTTTGCCGCGCAAATGCTTCGATTTTTAGATTTGTTTGCCCTACGGCCTCCATGAGTTGGGAAAACCTCCGATCCATATCAGCCATTTGTTCTTCCACCGTCTTTGTTAGCCCCTGAATGGCGCCATCAACCTTCTCTTCCAACACCTCCATCTTGTCTTTCGCTCTTGTGTTCGCCATGGATCAACCGCTCTAATACCAACTTGATAGATCCTAGGGTTTGTATGAGGGAAAATAGGGATTTGAGAAGAGAAACTAAGAGGAAAAGATAATTCTTTCTATTGATTTCATATCTGAAGCAACAAAAGTTAAGCCCCTATTCGAGATGGGGAGATCTCCTAGCTTTCGATTTGAGGGGAAAGCCTAATCCTCCAAAGTAGACACCTTGGTCTAGGGTTTTCATTCAGAAAATAAGCATGAAAAGAAAACTAGGGCCGGCTACACCTAATAACCCCCCAAATCTGCATATTTGCAGATTTTACAAAAATACCCCTCTAACACACAAAATTGCATTAAACCCCCAGACATTACAGATTTGCCCCCAAAGCTCCCGCGTGCCTCCTCCGCTGGTAGGTGAAAGTCGTATCACATGTCTGGAAACGATATATCATGACATTCAACATTGTTAGTTCCAGGGGCGTAACCATGTACGCATTGCCCTGGGCAGCTGCCCAGGGCAAGAAAAAGCAAACTTCTTTCATATATTTACATAGCTCAGTTGTCTCCACAACTGGGGGATGTTATATTTGGTTAGCTCACATTTCTTTCGTTTCTTAGTTACCCAGAGGTTGTGGGATCAAAACTCTGTAACCCACTGAATTTTAAATTTTGGGGTTAAGTCTTCTAATATGCTTAATAATTTTGTAATTAATTTTCGAGTTAATTCTTCCATAGACTTAATAATTTTGGAATATCTGTAGTGGTTTGGAGAAGATAATATGTCTATTGGTGGCCAGTTACTCTGATCTTTTTGACATTTGGTTTACTTCATTAGCCCCCCCCAACAACCAAAACAGCGTCGTAATCCGCTATAATTTTGATATTCTTATTACTTCATTACAACCTTTTCTCCTCGACGTCATAAGTCGTTATAATTTTGCTTGATGATTTGTGCAAGAGAAATCTCCATACAAATTTACCTGCAAGACTCCACACGCATGCTCAAGTAAGAAATTATTATACATCGATTATTCCAAAAAGATCATGTCGATTATTTTGATCATACCTAATGCACGTATAACTGTTATACGCACAAATTTTTTAAAAATATGGTGATACTACTCAATAATCCTTTTTTAAATCTAGGCTGTTTTCTATGATGATCTTGTACACGTTTAGTTCAAGCCCGAATATGATCCAAACCTGATAAGAAATAAGAGATTTCAACTAGGACCTGAATCTGAATATCTTCTTGTGTTTGTGTTGGCATCTAACCTGAGTCTGAATCTGAATGATAGATGAGTTCATTTCTCATGATACTTTTAAAGGGTGACTTAGATAAACACCTTTTTATATGTTATATATATCACGTTTTGAATATATATATGATACTATTTTGTCGGTATTATCAATATATAATTAAAGCACACTTAGCGTTTAATTTTTTTCCTTTGATATTTTTAAAAAAATTCATTACATAATCTTCATTTTCGACCATCATCTTTATTTTCGTCCAGTGCACAAAAATTTTCTGGTTACGCCACTGGTTAGTTCCATGCAAGCCTTTCCCCTTATTAGTAGCTGAAGTGTAGTTCGAACTCGCAGTTTCGGTCTTTGTATCAGTAAACGATTTGTAGTATCGGTATCACATATACCAGAAGCATTAGGTGATATGTATAGACAGCAATAGAGTTTTGGTATTAGTAACTGTAGCTCAACATACTTTTAGTTGCGAGTAGATCTTCATCTCCAACAAGTCCTTTTTTATCTATAGGTCATCTCTATTATTTGGAACACCATCTTCTCTGTTTCCAACCCACTCCATCAACTGGTCATCTTTATGAATTATTTAAATCATTTTAACTTTATGAGAGTTCAATGTATCAGCCACAAATTATAGTCAAAGTATCTGTGTCTAGCTCAGGTTTTGTGCTTTCTGCATAGTTGCAAGAGATTCTTATGTGGATACGTTTGTGCCAAGGTTTGGTTGGCTTTGTCTTAGTTTTGGCAAGTGACTGGACAGACTTCCATCTCTGCTGCTGTTTATTTTATTAGTATGGTTAGAACGTGGTTTCCTCTGTGATTGGTTTTTACAGTGCTTACTTGTTTAGTGATTTTTACTCAACTCTTCCAGGATGATTATTCAGACTTGGAAGAGGCCTGCGGCAAACAACGCTCCGGAAAGGAGCTTCCAAATCTAAATTCTGCTATTACAAAGAAACAACCAGGTATCTTCCAAATTATGTAAATAGGTCATGTGACGTGAATTTGACTTTTGTTATAATGCAGCCCCCCGGATGTCATCACAAAAAGGTTGGGAAGTTCGACCAACTAAAACAGTTCCTAGCTCGAAATTTGCATTTGATTCGACTGATACTGATTCAGCTGCCAAAGGCCAGGTATATTTGAATAGGCTTTCAATTTGCCTTGTGCCTCATAAATTTCTCCTGGTTCATCTGGGGGTTTTGCTCAGAACATTAATGTGTCTGTTAGTTGCAGGTGAAAACTGGAAAATTTACTGAAAGTAGGTTACGGAAACTAGCAGAAGAACTAGATTTTGATGAGAAATGGTTCCCTCTGATCAAGTATCTGAGTACATTTGGATTAAAAGAATCTCACTTCGTTTCCATTTATGAGAGGCATATGCCCTCTCTTCAGGTAAACTTGGCATCTGCGCAAGAAAGATTGGAGTTTTTGTTGGGTGTTGGTGTCAAACATGGAGATATCAAGCGGATACTCGTGAGGCAGCCTCAGATTTTAGAATATACTGTAGAAAACAATATGATGTCGCATGTGATGTTCTTGTTGGGCATGGGGATTCCAGAATCACGAATTGGACAGATAATTACTGCTGCACCATCATTGTTTTCTTACAGTGTGGAACATTCTTTAAAGCCCACTATGCGATATCTGGTTGAAGAAGTTGGTATCAAGGGAACTGATTTGAGCAAAGTAGTACAACTTAGCCCCCAGATTCTGGTCCAAAGAATTGACAATTCATGGACTTCTCGTTTGTCCTTCCTATCGAATGAATTGGGCGCACCGAGAGAGAATATAGTAAAGATGGTCACAAAACATCCACAGCTCCTTCACTACAGCATAGAAGATGGGATTCTACCTAGAATAAACTTCCTCCGGAGCATTGGAATGTGTAATTCTGATATTTTGAAAGTATTGACGAGCCTTACTCAAGTAAGCTCTCCTTTCAACTCTCTCTTTTGTTTGTTTAGTGGTGGAAGCAGTACTAGAAACGGGGATGTGCCAACGAACCCCCGTGTCGGCATCTGAGCATCCATGTGTATATGCATGCACGGAGTGTGGAAGTTTCTTTATTTTGGGTATTATCTTTTTGCTTATATTTGTTAGCTAACACTGTTTACTTTTAGGTGTTATCTTTGTCGTTGGAGGGGAATCTACGGCCAAAATATCTTTATCTTGTAAATGACCTCCGTAATGAGGTGCGGTCCTTGACCAAATACCCTATGTACTTGAGCTTGTCTCTAGATCAGAGAATTCGTCCCCGCCACAGGTTCTTGGTTTCTCTAAAGAAAGCTCCAAAAGGACCATTTCCTCTAAGCTCGTTTGTTCCGACTGATGAGTGCTTTTGTCAGCAGTGGGCTGGGACCAGTGTAGATAAGTACTTGGCTTTTAGGCAAAGGTTGCTTCTCACAGAGTTTGCAAAGAAGTATGAAAGGAAAGGATAGGCATAAGCTTTATCCTTTTAATGCCATTGAGGGGTTGAATAACAAATTTTGGAAGGAAGGTGTGAGCTCTTGGCATGCTTTAAGCATCAAGATTTTTGTGAAGCCGTTAGGAGAATACTGTTCTGGATACTAACTACTACAATAGTAAGTTTCAGACTTTGATAGTTTGCCCCCACATTTGCAATTTAGCTAGTTGTTTCTTGTCACACCTAGAGGTTTAAGCTGATATGGGTTTATTACTGTTGATTCCTTTTTAGGTATACTGGCATATAAACAAAACATATTTGGATATGCTTCAATTACTAACATTCTCCAATTATCAAGGCAACGCGAGAGCGATAGGACCATGGGACCTCTTCCACTTGGTATGAGATGAAAAATGTGAGATATATTAGTGAGTTTACTTGAATGATTCGTTTTATTCAGATTTTACTGCTGTTGTGTTTCAGGCTCGTCTGATGATTAGAATGCTTCAGCACAGGAGATGTAATGAAGCTGACTCGGTGAAGGCATACATGGTTCCTTTTTTTGGATCCTTCAAATGATTGTAAACCTGAGAAGGAATGGTTTAGGATGTCGTCGGCTCTTTTTGTTCTATAAATGTAGCATACATGAATTTGATGTCGTCTTGCTATATTTTTCCTTTTCCCTGTAATTTCATGAAATGACACTGGGAGCAGAGCTGCTTGCGAATTCAAGTGGCTTGTGAAATTTTTGCCCAATTGAAGATGGTAAATTATTATGTATGCTTGAGAGATGAGTCCCATATCAATCTTTTACTGAATGTCACAGGCCAACTTGTATTTGTATTGATTTTTAGTTACGTGGTATTCTGTCTGTTTTGTTGTATAGTTAATGTGGGCTTAGAAATATAGACACTAGCGGTATTATGTGCATTGATTCGGTGCTTGCAAGTCTTAACTGCAAATTGCACTGCCAACATTTTGTTGTGCTTTGCTGTCTCGTGCATTGCATTTCTTTTATTTATTGTTATAAGTGATGCAGTAGAGTAGACCGTTCAATCAAAATGCGTACAAAGATGAATGCACGTTCCTAGGCTTATCAGATGTTGGCTAGGGGCCTAGGGCCAATGCTATTTATTTACGGGCAAAAACATGCGTCTCTCTTATATTTCTTATTTATTTTTCTTTCTTTTATATTTTCATTATCATTGGGACAACGTTTCAAAAAAAAACCAATAATTACAAATAATTACAAAAATTTACCAAAATCGATTAATTTTTGTCACGTCAGCGGCACGGATGATTTCGTGTTGAGGTGGCATGCGCAAAAATTTCCGGAATTGCCAATCCTGACTATTATTAATTTACTGTCATTTTTTGGCGGGTTGCTAACTCCGTCCATTATTAATTTACTCAAGGTGTAAAATGGGCCCGGGGCCCGCCAGGCCCGGCGGCCCGGCCCGGGATCCGGGCCGGCCCGGCCCGGGCCCGGGATCCGGGCCGGCCCGGCCCGGGCCCGGTGGCCCGACCCCGGGCCGGGCTCTGGCCCGGGCCCGGCCCCCGGGCCGGGCTGGGCTGGGGTACCCAGCCCATGGGCCGGGCCGGCCCGGCCCGGCCCGGGTTTTTTTTTAAAATAAGCCTACCCCCTAAAAAGCTCAGTGAGGCTTCAGAGAGCTTTTTAGGGGGTGGGCCCGGCCCGGATTTTTGCTGGGCCCGGCCGGGCCCGGGCCGGGCCGGCCCGGCCGGACCAGTTCAACACCATGATAATTTACTAAGTACCTTGGCATACTTTGACAATGAAGGAAATTTTTCATTGCCTTTTTTTCATTGTCAAAGTTGACTGTGAATTAATAATGGACGTGATTGACAACCCTGCTCAAATTTGACAGTAAATTAATAATGGCTGGGATAGACAACCCCGACCAAAAATGATAGTAACTAATATGGCCCGGCAACCCCGGACATTTTTTTTCGCTCGAACTCCTCCATGGAGGTAAATATTTTCTAATTTAGTGGATTCTCGTAATTATTTTTAATTAGCTTTCTTTTAATCGTCATTGGCCAGCATCCATACTCGATTATTGTGGATCCCACAAGATCAGAAACGCGATCCACAGTGGATTTCATGAGATATACCAACAAACAGTCTCCACCTCATGAAAGCATTTGTATGAGCTGTGCAATCAGCAAGTAGCTGTATTTTCTGTCTTTGGGAAGGGACCCAGATGCCCAATAATCAGTAGAAAACACCACCAGCGGTCTCTACTATCCTGTTTCGGATAAGATGTTTTAAAAGAGTGGGCCCCATATTCACTCGGTCAGAGTTGGGCCCCACCTGTGATAATCAATTTTTGCTTTTTTTTTTATAGAAAAAAGATCAATCCCTGGTGGATTTGCAGCCTTTTTAACCAATAAAAAAAAATGCATGCAGTCCTTCCCATTAGCTGATAGCCTGGTGCAGTGTAGACTCTGTCGATAAGTCTCTTCTTCTTCTTCTTTTTTTTTTTTTCGATCAGTAGGAAAGCTGGTAAAGCGCGTGCGGGAAACCCCCATCGGCCCGGGTTCGAACCCGGAACGCCTCGCAAGAAGGCGTAGGGCAAATGCCGCTGGAGCACGCCTCGCATAAGTCTCTTCTTCTTGATTAAACTGTAGCTTCATCCTATTTGTTAGAAATAAACTCTCTTGTATTATTCCAAGGGCAATAGCCCGATATATATAGAATACAGGCAAAGGGAAATAAGCACTAAAGACCCTATACATATACTCCTAACACCCCCCCTCAAACTCATGGTGGATCAACAACACTTAGTTTGGAAAGATAAAAAACTGTGCTTATATAGATCCGTAGGAGGCGGAGGCAAGATTGCGGAAGCATGCGGAGGCGCGGCCCGAAGCAGGCTGAGGCGCGGCGCGGCCCGAGCCAGGCGGAAGCGCGGCCCGAAGCAGGCGAGGCGCGGCCCGGAAGGCGAGGCGCGGCCCGAAGTCAGGCGGAGGCGCGGCCCGAAGCAGGCGAGGCGCGGCCCGAAGCAGGCGAGACGCGGCCCGAAGGCGAGGCGCGGCCCGAAGCAGGCCGAAGCGCGGCGCGGCGCGGTAGGCGGCGGCGCGCGGCAGGCGCAGGCGCAGGCAGGCGCAGCCGGTCGCGACAGGCGGCAGGCGCATGCGCTTCCGCAGATCAGATCTGAAGCACGCAGATCTGAAGCACGCAGATCAGATCTGGCGCGGCGCGGACGGGAGGAGCGAGGAGCAGCGCGGGAGTCGCGAGGCGCGTCGCGGGAGGCGTCGCAGGCGCGATGCAAGGCGCGACAGGTGGGCGGTAGCGGCACAGGGGGATCAAGACTCCATCTTTGACTAGTGCTAGAGCTCCGATCGGCCCACAAGCCCAGATCGCTAGAGCTCCGCTCCCCGTGCCCAGATCGGCCCACAAGCCCTTCTTAAATCCCTCAACCTCCTTCACCAAATCCACCACCAGCTCCGTCTCTGGCCGAGAGATCAAGACTCCATCTTTGACTACTGATCAGATCTCGACAGTGCTCGCAGCCGACAAGGTATTGAAACGGCCTGCGGTCAAAGATCCGTTGGTTCCATAAGGAGCAGAGGTCGGCGAGGTCGAGGCGGAGGTGGACAACGTTGGGATCGTCGGGGGACGGAGAGGTAGGCGCGACGCGGCGGCGCGCGCCGGCAGGCGGACGCGGCAGGCGGACGCGGACGCGGCAGGCGGGCGAGGCGGCGTGCGCCGCCTCGCCCGCGGGGGAGACGCGGCGGGGGAGAGAGCAAAAAGACGGCTAGGGTTTAGGTTAAACCTAGCTCTGATACCATGTTAGTAATAAACTCTCTTGTATTATTCCAAGGGCAATAGCCCGATATATATAGAGTACAGGCAAAGGGAAATAAGCACTAAAGACCCTATACATATACTCCTAACACTATTTACATTGTCCATATTATACTACAATTTTCTTAGATAACTAAGTTTCAGCCTTACAGAGAATAAAACAATTCGATTTTGAAATGATCCTATTCAAAAAAAAAAAGCCATGTACAACAACAAACCCAAGATGTCAGAGATCATAATGACCTGAAGATAAGGTTCCTCCAATATTTTTTGACAAAGGGATTAAGATGTATTAAAGCATTACGGAATAAAGGAGCCAAACAATAGTAAGCTAGAAAATTCATCATAAACCTTCATATATATTCACAATCACTGGGCATTGTCTCTTTCTTGTCAAATATAAAAAGATTAGAGACACTGTTGAGCTAGTATCAATCTAAAAACTCCACTAGTAATCAAAAGGGCCTTGTTCCTTCATTATCCTCTGATTTCATCACTCTTTCGTTTTCTGTAATTTTTGTATTAACATTCTCTTCTAAAAGCATTATCAGTCACTACTGTCCCAGCCTTGTAACTGTAATTTATTGGAAGTTAGCCTCTTGTTCCCTTTTTTCCCCTCTTGAATATGGCAATATAATCATCAGTGCTCTTTCATTGATGTTTACTGCCAGTCTTCTGTTTTGCTTCCTCAATCTCTTACATAACTGCAGAAATGCTGCTTCCTGCTCGTGGAGATGCAAACGGACTCTCGGGCAGATCGATCTGGGTGCTGCAGTACAACATATAAAGAAACCCAATTAATCACAGTTAATATTGTTAACATGTTGGGTTGGATTTTCTCAATAAGAAAATGTTATGCCCAAAAGGACAAAAGAACCGATATTAACAATTGACAGACGTTTGTCAAGTTATGACCATTGCAAATAGGACGGATATTAACTATAACAGAATACATGGATGCCTTACAACTACATGTTTATAACTGTGTTGATTAAGTTTCATGCACAAACTGATGAATATATATATATATAATTAGTTAAAAAGAATTCTCAGGATGTGTGTTTATGAGTAGTCTGTAATTGTTTATGAGGGATTAGTAAATTAATTTGCTAAGATTAAAACTACTTGAGGCATCTCTTCAATAATACAGAAAATATGTTGACTATGATGTTTGCAACACAATGGAGAATCTAATATAATTACATATTTCAATGTATATATAATTGATTAAGTAAATACATAATAATAGAATCATATGATCAAGAAGATCACCCAAATATGCCCGGTAGACGATACAATACACTGAAAATTAGGTATTGGAACCATATATATAGAAGCTCAAATTCTAAACAGCAGTACTTCTAAGACTGACTAATCTCACCACGGATAACAAATAGGGAATTTTTTCAGATAGAAACTGCAAGTAATTAAGCTTCATATGATATCCTTCAACTACTTGCCTCTCATGATCACTACAACTGTTGTTTGCATGCCTGGCTTTGTGATCATCACTTGTTGAGCCATTGTTCATCGCATCAATAGTGTAGTTAAAGTGCTCTTCCAATGGGAAGTCGGTGTGACCTGAAAAGTGATAAAGCCATATTAATCCACAATGACAAAATGAACGTAAATGTACAAAGTGACCGGATGAAATCAGGACCTTCTGGCAGCTCGAATTCTTCGAAATTGTAGTAGGATTGATGACCGTGTGGCTTCTGAACCAAGTTCATCTCCGAGAAATGCCTTCTTTCGAGTTCAAGCATCTTCTCCTGCTCCTCCATCAGGTGCTTTTTCAGTATCGCGGAACTTCCAGATTCTCCTGGCACTAAAAAATGTTACACAATATAAGCCATAAGCAAATAATTTGGCTGAAGGGAACTTGTATTGCATATGCGATAAAAATACGAATTCCTACTTACTTGAATGAAGCTCTGGGTCCATTTCAAGATATTGAGAAGGATAATAGATCGAAGGCTTTAATTTCGCCATATAATTCCTGATGGTTGGAAAATTAGACGAAAAGAAACCAAGGTTACTTTCCAACCTATGTTCTGTCCGAATCATCCAAATATTCTTATTTTCAGAAGTTTGGGTTAGAATAAATTGAAAAGAAAAATGTTGAGACCAGATATATTGAAAACCGACGTTGAACTAAAAATCCTCGAAATCATACACAAATAACAATTAATCCACATTGATGAAAAATCTTGAAAACATACCACAAGTCTATTTTATCCAGCCGGGAAAAAAATTATGATCATATAATTTCGTTATTGCGATAAAAATAATGGTCTATGGAAAACAAAAACCTGTCAAAAGTCTTTGATTTTTCCCTATAGGGCTTAACCAGAACCCGAGCTCCACAGATGTAATGTGGATTCCTCTTCATCAGAATCATATTAACAGTCTCAACATACACGAAGCTCACAAACCCAAACATCCTCTTCTCCTGCGAAGGGATCCTCACATCGCGAACAGGCCCATATTGACTGATCAACATAAACAAAGAAAAAAGAAAATCAAGAAAAATGCAATACAGAAATAACAATAATAATAATACAAACTATTATCACTTGAAATAGTTGGAAACATCTTCCTCAGTGAAGACGCTCTCTGCAGGAAAGGTAAGATAAATCTGATGGGAGCTCTCATTCCTGCACTCCATATATCTCGGCGCATCTTCCGCTAACACCACAGAGTGTTGCCCGTGAGGCCTGCAATAATCCCACATTAAGAACACATTATCAAATTGCTTCTTCTTCTACATGGAAGCAAAAAAGAAGGCAGAATTATACCTGTCGATAAGGCGAATGCTGTTCTTCAATCGCGCTAGCAACCTCGTCAGACTGAACCCGGCTTTTCCGTGCCTCTGGCTCTCTGTCAGGTACCCCTCGGCCTGCAGATGCCTGCCGTACTTCTCATAGTACAGCATCGGCAGAGAAGCAATGGAGACTGGCATCCCTCTCCTTGATCTCAGCAGCTCGGCAATCTCCATCTCGAGCTTCTCCTCGTTGCCATACTCATTGTAGCAATCAGGATACGACGGCCCATGGAAATATCTACAGCTCGATCCGTGCTTGCAATACCCTTTGTAGAAATAATGACAGGCTTTGATTGGGAATTCAGGGAGGCTCGGCGATCTCCTGCTTGCGGCTCTCGTTTCTTGATGGTAGCAGTAGTAACCGCTGTCGTCCATCTGATTCGTGGGATCCAACTGATCGTCCCAACACCGCATTTGTGACATCTTGTATGTCATCATGTTCAGCATTGCCTTGGCCTCGGCGACCTTGGCTAGCAGCGCGGGCTCGGGGCCGAATGCGAGCTGGATCATCTCCTGCTCGGCGGGCTCGCGGAGGAGGATGCAGCCGGTGATCTTGACGACATTTTCGGGGTCCAGCTCCTGAATGCGGTTGATGATGAGCTTGGTTAGCTCGGAGCAATCCATTTGTCGGTGGGTCGGTCGGGCCGGTGGTGGAGCCGGCAGATTCCGTCGCCGGCCGGTCGTCCACCAACCTCTGAAATATTTGTGGTGTGATTCTTTATGACATTTTTTGTTCGCTCTTCTAATTGCTTGACCATTTCAAACGGTTGTGCACGGTTTGTTTACAAATTCCTCAAATCAAGGGTGTTATCTCAGGGAAATCCCATAATAAACTCAAATCAGTTAACAGTATCCTTATATATCTACACATCTATGTATGGCAGCCACGACATTACACTGCACACACGAAATTGGAACTATAAGAAAGTAACCAACAGTATATAATTTCGAACTGGGGAGGCTTTAACTAGATTTTTCCTTAAAATATATCCACTATTGCATAAGATTTTTCTAGGAATTTTGAACATGGTAAAAGATTTTTATTACTTTCTGCTGAGCATAACCCTGTTATGAGAAAAAACATGGAGGCAATATTTGCACAAAGTCTATGATTAGGCAGCAAATATTGTTCTCAGTAGGACCAGAAACACAAGACAAACACTTCACCCATCTATTGCAAACATTATGCTGTCTATTGCTCTAATTTATGATGCAAAACACTATGCAATAATTTTTTTTTGATACATCGGAAAGGAGAAAACACTACAACATATCAGAGGGAGAACCCTCTTGGAACCCATGCTCCCATTACAGCCATCTGCATAATCGGTACTAAAGAATCAGGAGGAGTAAACCACAACTGAAGCTCAGATTCCAAGTGACATCTCATAGTCGCAAGAGCATCGGCGCAGAAGTTTGCCTCACGGAAGATATGGCGGAAGGAACAGAGGCGAAATTTTGAAGCCAACTGTCGGATATCCAAAACTAAGCTCAGGAGAGGATGAGAAGAAATGTTAGGTGCATCAATTAGGTGTAAAGCCACCTGCGAGTCCGATTCACACATAATATCCTGGAACCCCTTGCGCCAAGCAATCTCAAGCCCCCATCGAAGAGCCTGAAGCTCAGCATTCAAAATAGAACAAACCCCAATATATGCCGAGAATCCAATGATCCAATTCCCTCACTCATCACGAAAAAGGCCTCCAGCTCCAGAAATCCCGGGATTTCCTTTACTCGCACCATCAACATTTAGCTTGAGAACACTCCTAGACGGAGGGATCCATATAATGCTCGTATCCCCAGAAGGAATCACAGACGATCTTCCAACTGTATGAGCCACTTCCCTTGCCGTCATAACAATATGTCTAAGAGTGAAGAAATCATCCTCAACACCATCTTAAGGATTGAAAATTCTCCGGCACCGAGCACCCCAAATCTTCCATAAACATGTTACAAAGAGAACAACTTGATAAGGTGGTAAAACCTTCTGGTGAAGAAATTTCGTGAGCCAATCAAGAAGTGGTAGAGTAAAGAAATCTGGATATGTTGCCGTAGGAAAGAGAGCATCCCAAACCATCCTTGCTCTCTGACAATCACGAAGAACATGCAATGTAGACTCGGTGGCTAAATCGCAGATGGCACATGTATCAGACTCCGAAATTCCCCTCTTGAACCGCAGTTCATTTGTCACCAACCTGTCTTTACAAACTAACCAGAGAAAATAGCACCACCTGGCAGGTAAAGAGAGGTTCCATATCCATGCGCATTGGAATTCCCCTTCAGAAGTGGAAGGCTGCAACAAATGAAGATAAGAAGATCTAGTGGTAAACTCCCCATCCGAAGTGAACTGCCAAAAATAACTGTCTTGTATACATGTGGCACATGGAAGGGGGGTAGGCCATGATCAATTGGACTAGCTCCTCCGGGACTGCTAATAATAACTTCGACACAGCCCATGCACCTTCTCGTATAAACTCACAAACACGCACTTGGGTAGATGTCACTTCTGGAGGGGGGCAAATGGGAAGTGGTGGGCTCCGAAAGGTGCTTCTCTCAAGCGCAAGAGTCCGTTCAAGTAGTAAAATCTGGGAGTCCAGATGTCGAATCCTCGGGAGAAATCTGTTGAAACCACAAGTCCAAATCAAATAGAGTAACTACGAATAAAATCTAAGCACTTTAATAGTGATGGTGAAGGTGGTATGAAAAGTGTGTGGTGATGGGATTGTTACGTGCGATCAATGCAAACAACGAACTCTAGTTTGTGAAAAATAGATATAAAAGGCATGTACATGGCATGGTTTCATTAGGATCAGCGAATCGTAAGCTTTGGTTGATCAAGTATAACACAACGAAACCTCCTTTTGGGAGCGAATCGTCGGAAGATGTCCTTTTGGGAGTTAACGCATCAATTCTAATAGTATATCGCTAAAGTTGTAAACGTACATATGAAGTATGAAACTCTCTTTTGGAGAGATCAAATCTCACCCTTGTGGGGTGATCATCAACTAGATCAATTCTTTTGGAATACGAAAAAGTAGATTTAAGAGCGACGATTAGACTTTAGCAAATATAGCGATTAAGCGCAATAATACAACCAATGAATACGATTCACATCACCTAATTACTCCATACCATGCACATAAAATATTTAGCTACTCATGGTGCAGAAATACACAAATTTCAGATCAAAATTCATAAGTTTATTAGCAAAATACGGAGGTTTAAGGGCAAAATACAAGCTAAAACACCCAAATACGAGCTAGAGTTGAAGAAAATATCACCAATTCTCCTTGAAAAGACTTCAAAACTCTCTGGAAATAAGAAAATAGGCTCTGGAATTTTACAGAATTTTTGCAGAAGAAATTACGGCTCCTAGATGCTTCCATACGCCAAGAATACGTCCAAAAACCCTAGAATACGCTTAAATAAAGAGATTGCGGGTTTATTGGGCTTAACGGGTTCAAACCCGCACTAACATCGCGCCCGAATCAATCCACGCCGCAGATCTGGATCGGATCAACCCTTGGCCGTCCGATCAACTTTCAAAAATGCGGGATTCGACCAGGGCACGCCACGTGGCGCTTTAATCTTCGTGCGATACCCGCTCCGCTCTTCGACTCTCGCTCGGATCGATCCCGTCCATCCGATCGGCATCCGACGGATCAAAGAGAGCCACGTCGCTCGTTTCGATTTGCTTCAGCGGGCGTCGCGTGCTCCGTCCGATCGACATCGGACGATTATAAAATGGCCACGTAGCCCCGTATATGCCGCTTCTTCGTATCTCGCTCGGAGTCGCTCGCGCCCGTCGGATCTAGGATCGTGCGGTCGGCAGCACGCCACGTCGCCATATACGAGCTGCGCTCGTGAACCGTCAGATGAAGGCGGGAATGGGTGGATCGTTGACACGTGTCAGCGAGTGATTGGTTGGCGGCCGTATAATCGTATTTCTTTGCGTATTTATCCAATTAATTGGTATTCTGCATTCAAAAATTCACAGTAATTAGCACAGGTCTCAGAAAAATACAAGTAAATAGTCGTTGGAATCGTGAGATCGAGACGGTGCTAGGAAAAATATAAAAAGTACAGAAATACCCCATTAATTGCTGTTTTGTGCTCAAATAAGGTGTTTTCTCTAATAAATAAATGTGTAGAAAATACGTATGTACTAGAGAACAATAAAGCATCTCATGAGCACAAAATAGGGCTAAATGGGGGGTTAAATATGTAATATTGAACCCAAATCACACCCCCAACTAGCGTTTTGCTAGTCTCTAGCAAAAAGAGCGATTAAAAATACACCTAGATCACCTTATCAGATCTCAAATCATTCACCATCATACTACTACGACAAAAGAGATAACCGCACACTAATATCAAAATTTCAAGCTCATCAAGTAATGGTACTTGTGGGTTTTCAAAAATGAATGTCAAGCATCTCAAACGGTTATAAAATAGACTCAAATTCACTATCAATTACTTCATGGCTCATAGTATACTAAAGCAATGGTACTCACCGTTCAATCACATATTTTAACTTGGAGCGTGAATTTTTCATGCAAAGCAAGCATTAAAAATAAATTGGTATTAAAGCGTACACACGTCAATCTCTATTCATAGGGACTCACACCACAGCTTGTGTTTTCTTTAAGCGTTGGAAATTCTCTTGCCTCGCTAATCATGCACACTTATTCTCTATTTTCTTTCGCCTTTTTCCATAGTTCCGCGTAACGCGCATCAAGCAACATTCGCGGAAAAGTATATAACTTGGATCGCTCCATCAAATAATTGAGGTTCCGGTCAATGGCTCTCAAATCAGACGATCATAGGGCATTAGGCCAAGAAGGGCCCCTCGGACTGTACTACTCGAGCCAACCAAGTTATTTCTTTAATAGCACATTTATTCATTTTTTTTCTTCCTCATTCATCTCATTTTTTCTTCTTTTGTGTGTGCATAAACAACGTGGCACGATAACTTCATCTTCTTTAATTTTTCACAAGAATGGGTATCCTAATCATTTCAAATGACGTGGTACGTTTTTCTACCCAAAATCACACCAAGCATGCAAATGGCAATGAATACGAGATAAAGAACAATGCTCCAGTTAATTTATGAATTATTGGTGCATGAACTTTGGTGTGTTCCAATGAGAGCATACCACTTGCTAATCCATAATTTCTAGGTTCATTAAGTCATCGATTAATCTTGCCATTGAGATGTGTAAAAAGAAATTCACCACAAGCACTCAAATTCATGTAAAATGAGATTGAAATGTTGAACAATAGTGGTGGGGGAAAATAAATCACGGTGTACGGTGGTGAATAAATAACGAGAAATTTCATCACATGAGGTTCATTTCTAGGTAAAAAGGATTTTGGTGATATTTCTTAACACAAAAAAAAATTTCAATGCAAAAAGGGAACTAAAAAAATAAAATCCTAAAAGAAAAAGAAAAAGAAAAAAAATCCTAAAAGTTATACCCTCCCCCCAACTAAAAATAGACAGTGTCCTCAATGTTAGGAAGAGTGGATCATGGACAGAACACACCTGATTAGTTCCCACCCGAAGGTGGGTCTGTGAGATCCATGGTGCTCGCTTCCTTGGTCCAAGGCTCGTGAAAATGCTTCAATCTCTGGCCATTCACCTTGAACTCGCTTCCATCTTTTTCATTTAGTAAGAGCACAGCGCCATGTGTGAAAACTTCTTTGACGACGAAAGGTCCATACCACCTAGAGCGAAGCTTCCCAGGAAAGATGTGCAGCCTGGAATTGTATAGCAATACTTTTTGGCCTGGGGTGAACTCCCTCCTCAAGATCATCATGTCGTGGACGGATTTCATCCTTTCTTTTGAAATATTAGCGTTGTCGTACGCATTTCTCCTCAACTCCTCCAGCTCCAACAATTGCAACCTGCGAGAAGAAAAAGAGACATCAGTATCAAAATTCATTTTCTTTATAGCCCAATAAGATCTATGCTCTATCTCAACAGGTAAGTGACAAGACTTCCCAAATACAAGGCGGTACGGTGACATCCCCAAAATTGTTTTGTAGGCCGTCCTGTAGGCCCACAACGCTTCAGGTAAGCGCAAACTCCAATCTTTCCTTGATGGATTCACCGTTTTCTGTAGAATTCCTTTGATCTCTCTATTTGCCAACTCTGCTTGACCATTGGTTTGGGGGTGATACGGAGTAGAAACTTTATGTGTGACCCCAAACCTCTTCATTAAAGTAGCGAACATGCGGTTGCAAAAATGAGACCCTCCATCACTGATCAAGGCCTTGGGCACCCCAAACCTAGAGAAAATGTTCTCTTTGAGGAACTTAAGCACAACGGAAGTGTCGTTCGACCTGCAAAGAATAGCTTCCACCCATTTAGAAACATAATCAATACAAACCAAAATATAAGCATATCCAAATGAAGGTGGGAAAGGTCCCATGAAGTCTATGCCCCAACAATCAAATATTTCAATTTCTAAAATGGGGTTTAAAGGCATCATATTACGTTTAGTAATACCCCCTAATTGTTGGCATGCAGCACAAGTCTTGCAATAATGAAATGTATCTTTAAACATAGTTGGCCAATAAAAGCCACATTGCGAGATTTTTGCCACAGTTTTGTTCGCAGAAAAATGTCCACCACATACTCCATCATGGAAAAATTGTATCACACTGGTTATTTCATGATCAGGAATGCATCTTCTAACAATTTGGTCACTACAATATTTATATAAGTACGGATCATCAAAGAAGAAATATTTTACCTCATACTTGAACCGTTTAAAGTCTTGAAGAGACCAAGTGTCAGGGGTCTTACCAGTTACCAGATAATTAACGATATCAGCATACCATGGAGAGGTGGAAACGCTAAAAAGATGCTCGTCAGGAAAGGAGTCCTTCAAAGGCACATCTGCTGAATCAAGGCCTACTGTCAATCGTGATAAATGGTCAGTTACTAGATTCTCCACGCCTTTCTTGTCCTTGATTGTGACATTGAACTCCTGCAACAATAAAATCCATCGTATCAATCGAGGCTTAGCATCTTTTTTAGACAACAAATATTTTAAAGCAGAGTGATCAGTATATATCAAAATAGGTGATCCCAGAATATAGCTCCTGAATTTTTCCAACGCGAATACTACAGCAAGCAACTCCTTCTCTGTGGTCGTATAATTCCTCTGAGCGTCATTTAGTGTCTTGCTAGCGTAGTAAATCACCACTGGAACTTTGTCTTTTCTTTGGCCTAGGACTGCACCAACTGCGTAATTGCTTGCGTCACACATTATTTCAAATGGTAGGGACCAGTCTGGCACCTGCAAAATGGGAGCAGAAATCAGCAACTTCTTTAAAGTTTCAAAAGAAAGTTGACACTTAGGTGTCCAAATAAAGTCCACATTTAAAGTAAGTAAGTTGCAAAGAGGGCGAGATATGACGCTAAAATCTTTGATGAATCGCCTATAGAATCCTGCATGTCCCAAAAATGATCTGATGTCCTTCACGCATTTAGGACTTGGTAGCTTCTCAATTACTGCTACCTTGGCTCTGTCTACCTGTATACCATCTTTAGAAACCAGGTGACCTAGGACAAGTCCCTCTGTGGTCATAAAATGACACTTCTCCCAATTCAATAGGAGGTTCTTTTCAATGCACCTGTCAAGAACAAGAGCCAAGTTAGCTAAACAATCATGAAAAGAGCTACCATATACTGAAAAATCATCCATAAATACCTCAACAATTTTCTCAACCATATCATCAAAAATACTGAGCATGCATCGCTGAAAAGTAGCTGGAGCATTACATAAACCAAACGGCATTCTTTTAAATGCAAAAGTACCAAAGGGACATGTAAAAGTGGTCTTTTCCTGGTCCTCAGGTGCAATCTCAATCTGATAATACCCTGAATAACCGTCTAGAAAGCAATAGTACTCATGTCCAGCTACCCTCTCTAAAATTTGGTCAAGAAATGGAAGAGGGAAATGATCTTTTCTAGTTCGGGAGTTCAACTTCCTATAGTCTATACACATCCTCCAACCTGTGGTGGCTCTAACTGGGATAAGCTCATTATTCTCATTTTTAACCACGGTGAGGCCAGACTTTTTAGGAACAACCTGTGTAGGGCTAACCCACTTACTGTCAGAAATAGGATAAATAATGCCTGCATCCAATAATTTTAAAACCTCGCCTTTCACCACTTCTTTTAATGTTGGATTTAACCTACGTTGCATTTCTCTAGTGGGTTTGGCGTCATCCTCTAAATAAATGTGATGCATGCATACAATAGGGCTTATACCTTTTATGTCAGCAGTGGACCAGCCAATAGCACCTCTATGTTTCCTCAGCACATCAAGTAAAGAGCTTTCATGTTCTAAAGTAAGTTTAGAAGATATTACCACAGGGAAGCTATTTTCATCTCCAAGAAAAGCATACTTAAGATAGTCAGGAAGTGGCTTCAACTCTGGCTTTGGATCCTCCATCTCAAATGAAATTTGAATTGATGCATTAGGTGGCAAAGCCTCAAACCTAGGCTCCCATACCGCATTGAGCTCCTTCACGTTCTCCTGCACAAAAGATATGTCATTAGAATCACCAATAAAAGTCTCAACAATAGAAGTATCATCACAAAATTCAGAACAAATATAATCATCTACCAACGAATCAATCATATGCACCCTCTCAATCTCATCATCCAATGTGGCAACTTGCAAGTATTAAAAATATTCAAGTCCAAAGTCATGTTGCCAAAAGTAATTTTCAGTTGACCATCCCTACAATTTATTAAAGCATTGCATGTCGCTAGGAATGGTCTACCTAGAATGATGGGAGTAGCATTGGCAGTTTGGGGTCCTTGGATGTCTAGAACTATAAAGTCCGCGGGGTAGTAAAATTTGTCCACCTGAACGAGGACATCCTCAATGCATCCCTTTGGAACTTTAATAGATCTATCAGCTAGTTATAATATAACAGATATAGGCTTTAGCTGTCCTAACCCAAGCTGCACAAAAATAGGATATGGCAATATATTGACACTAGATCCTAAATCCAATAAAGCATTTCCAATTTTCTTAGTGCCAATGGTGCAAGTGATGGTGGGTGATCCAGGGTCTCTAAATTTAGGTGGTGTATTTTGTTGCACAATAGAGCTAACCTGTTCAGTCAAAAATGCTTTCTTTTTCACATTTAACTTTCTTTTAACAGTGCATAAATCTTTCAGAAATTTAGCATAGGCAGGTATTTGATTAATAGCTCAAGCAATGGAATATTGATTTGGCACTTCTGAAAAATTTCTCGAATCTCAGTTTGATACTTATCTTTGCTTTTCTGAAGTAGCCGATGAGGGTAGGGTGCTGCAGGTACATATGCTGTGGGTTCCTTCTCTTTAATGATGCTTTTGCTCACACCCACGTCCGTGCTCTCTTCCTGCACCTCCTCTTGTTCTTTAATTCCCTCTTCTTGGATCTGAATTCCCTCTTCTTGCTCAGCTTGTCTGCTCGGTGGATCAGGCTTCTGAATCTCTTTTCCACTCCTCAAAGTGGACACCGCTTGGCAAGGCTTCATATTATTTCCTGCAGAAGAAGATGAGCCCATATTAGGATTTGGAATTGACTGAGATGGAAGCTTACCTTTTTCTAATGTCGCTGTAAGCCTCATCAAGCTCTCGCTCATCTGCTGATTCTGAGTCTGCTGAGCCTGAAATTGAGCCTGCTGCTGCTGCATCTGAGCTTGTTGCAATTGGATAAGTTGCTGAAGCGCATCGCCAAATGGTTGCATCTGCTGTTGTTGCACTGGCTCATGGTCCCTCCTCTGGTTCCCACCTTGATAGTTGTTGTTGTTGTATTGAGGTTGTCGGAACTGAGGGGGAGCCTGCTGCTGCTGAGTCTGCTGATTGGGGCCCCAGTTTAAGTTTGGATTGTTGCGCCACCCCTTGTTGGAATTGAAGTTCTGGTAATTCGAAGACACTTGATTCACCCCAGTAGGATTTTCTAGCATGCTCTTCAAGGCCGGAAGTGTGGGGCATGCACTGGTGTCATGGCCACTGACGTCGCAAAGTGCGCAAATCTGCTCTATCTCAACTGCCTTGGCCTCTTTCAAATTCATTGCATGAAGCTTGTTTGAGATCATGGCCTCCATCTTTGCCTCCAACGCATCCTCTTGCTTCAAATTATAAACCACTCCTCGCGTAGGCTGGGATGGTGCAGAATGGCCTCCTCTCTCGTAGTCTGAAGTAGTGTCCCATGTCTGCGCATTTTCTGCTATCTCCTCCAGGTACGTCCAAGCTTCATCTGGCTCTTTATCAAAGAATCCCTCATTGCACATCATCGCTACAAATTGCTTCATTTGCGGCTACAGTCCATCGTAGAAGAAGCCAATAATCCTGCTTTTGTCGAAGCCATTGTGCGGACATGCGAGCAGCAACTCATTGAACCTTTCAAATGCCTGGTAGAATGTTTCTTCGCTTTTCTGGGCAAAGTTCATAATCTTTCGCTTCAGTCCCTGTGTCCTGTGAATAGGAAAAAACTTCTTTAGAAATTCAGCCTGCAAATCAATCCATGTAGTAATAGAGCATGATGGCAATGCATTCAACCAATTTTTAGCTTTGTCTTTTAATGAAAATGGGAACAGTTTAAGATATATCGTGTCCTCGCTAGTTTTCCCATCAAAGCATGTCAAGCAAACCTCCTCAAATCCTTTAATATGAAGGTATGGATTTTCCTTGTCTAACCCATGAAAGGTGGGTAAGAGTTGGATCACCCCAGGTTTAAAATTGAAAGAATTTGCATCGGCAGGTAAAACAAAGCATGAAGCAGTGCTAGTCCTAGTGGGTCGAAGTAAATCTTTTAAAGTCCTAGGCACTCCAGGTTGCACATTATTTTCGTTGTTGTTGCTAAAATTTTCATCCATATTATTATTAGCCATATCAAAACGTCGAGTCAACCTATGTGTCCTAGGAGTCCTATGCCACATAAACTAGCATAAATATGTTTTTTTTTATATGAAAGCAAGCAAAAGTTTATATACAATAAAGTGGAAAGATCTCACCGAAGGTCCTCTGAATGAAATAAACCGTAGTAACAAACCGTTCTCCCCCGGCAACGTCGCCAAAAACTTGGTGGGCTCCGAAAGGTGCTTCTCTCAAGCGCAAGAGTCCGTTCAAGTAGTAAAATCTGGGAGTCCAGATGTCGAATCTGATTCTGAGAGAATATTGTGTTTATTACCCCCTAATTTGACTGTATTTTGCGTATATTTAATATCTATTTTGTCTCTAATACGTATATTATTGAAATATCATTTAAAATTAGAGTATATCGCTTATTTATACGCAAAATACCAAATTATGGCCTAATTGTGTCTTCATTTTATTTTTCAGGAGAAGCTTGCAATTTTCCGAATCCAACGGCTATTTTTCCATATTTTTCGGAGATCGAAGCAATTTTTGGAGAATAAAAAGGCCCAATAAAGCTATTGGAAAAGTTTAAAAGAAAAAAAAATAAGAAAAAAACAGACTTAAGGGGGGGCCCCGCCTGGTCAAACAGGCGGGACCCGCCCGCCTGTACAGGCGGGCGCTGGCCCGCCTGTTTAACAGGCGGGTCAAGCCCGCCTGTTACAGGCGGGTCAAACCCGCCTGTTGAACAGGCGGGTCAAGCCCGCCTGTCCACTTAGGCGGGCGCCCGCCCGTGTTTACCATGCGGGCGGCGCCCGCCAAGCTGCTTTTGACCCGCCAAGACCTTTTGACTTCTGACTGGGTTTGCGGGTCTGAAGCCAGCAGACCCGCAAGTCCAATAAGCTCTAAAATCCTATAAAAGGGGGTATTTGGCTCATATTTTGATCATCCAACCTCCGATTTGAGTGAAACAAGTTTTGGGGGCTTCTCCCCCAAATTCCAGAGGTGTTGGAGTAGCTATAGGGGAAGTTTGGAGACGTTTTGGCATCGTTTTGGGTGATTTCCTTCCCCTTTTCCTATGTTTTTATTGTATTTGTATTAAGATTTGTAAGCAAATGATGTTTGTATTAATAATATTTGCTATTTTTATTATCATGGTTGGCTAAATATCATGTGGTGTGTTGTGTGGAAGTTAGTATTGATGGGTTTCATGTTTTCATTTCTTCATAGCACTCGTTTTAATCGAAAACGTTGAAAATGTCGTTTTTCACTTTCTTAATTAATTACGCATTATCCGTGAGGAATCCGCTTAGGATGACATGCCGCGAGGCATCGTCTACGTGCACAAACCCGTAGAGGGGCCCAAGGAGGGTGATGAACCGCGAGGTTCATCTATTTATACGCCATTATCTTGAAAAACGACCGATTCAATGTTATTGTAATTTGCTAAAAAATCACCGTTTTCAAAGTTAAATCATCTGATCCACATACCTTGGCATGGATGAGGAATTGAGTTACCCATGTAGAATGATTACCATGAGACCCTACAACACTAACTAAAACACAACACACTCACATTTTTACCTTATTATTTTTTACATACCCGTTTTACCTTAAACAAAACCCCAACTAAAAATTCTCCTTCAATGGGTGGTTCATACTTTGCTAAATCACTTCCAAAGCAAGTTTCAGATTGTAAAACTTGTAGACTAGTTTGTCCCTGTGGAATACGACCCTGGACTCACCAGGTTTACTACTTGACCGACTTCCTATACTTGGGAATTTAAACTGCAACATTTTAGTCCAGTCAAGTTTTTGGCGCCGTTGCCGGGGACAACGGTCTATAATTTGTACAATTTCTAATTAGCTTGGAACTTTTGGTGAGAATTGTCCACTTTTTGTGTATATATTCTTTGTATATCCGTATTTTCAGTTTTTTTTTCCTTTAGTTATTATTTTTTGTTACGTTTTCTTTTCTTTTACTGGTTAGAGTGTCCCATCTTCTAGTGTGTGATTTAAAATTTCTTTATTTTACACTTTGAAGTCATTTTTCTTTATATTTTTTTTTACTTTTACGTTTTACTTTTACTTTTTTACTTTCATTTTTTTACTTTTACTTTTCTTAGTGTGTGATTTAAAATTTCTTTATTTTTCACTTTTAAGTCATTTTGTTTTCTTTATATTTTTATTTTATCATTTTTTTGCTTTTACTTTTTACTTTTATTTTATTTTTTTACTTTTACTTTTACTTTTTTTAAATTTTTTAGTTTACTTTCTAGAATTAAAAAATTAATATATTTTATTTTCTTTATATTTTAATTTTTTTACTTTTACCTTTTACTTTTACATTTTACTGTTATTACTTTTTTTTTATTACTTTTACTTTTCTTTAATTTTTTTTCCCTATTATCCAAAAAAAATTGTAAAACTTAAAAAAAAAATTTTAATGGATAGTGATGCAATCATTTCAGATTTTCTTTCGGGGTTAATTCAAATCCTACCAGTTTTCCATGGTACGAATGAGGAGAACCCACATTTACATTTACAAAAGTTTGAAACGATTTGCCGCACTTTATTTGGTGGGAATGTATGCGTTAATGACTTATTTCTTCGATACTTCCCATATTCTTTGAGAGATTTTGCTATGCATTGGTTTGAAGCATTGCCTTTTGACTCAAATTTTACTTGGTTGTCATTTCAGGCTGAATTTCTTCGAGTATTTTTTCCTCTCTTCTTTGCGCAGGTACAGGAGCGGCAGGCCACAAAGCACCAAATAGCGAGTTTTGCTCAAACTGACGAGGAGGCATACTATCAAGCTTGGCAGAGGTTCAATGATTTGATGCTTGCATGTCCACACCACAGCTTCCACGATGATCATCTCCTACAGATCTTCTACACGGGATTACTGCCTTCTGCGCAAGATTTCGTGCAGACAAGCTGCAACGGAGAATTCTTTGCTTATTCAACCGAGGAAGCATGTTGGTACTTGAATGATATTGCTGAGTATGAGTTTGCACTCCAACAGGTCGACAGTCAGCCCGACGTTCCCCCTGAGGGCTCCATCCATTGTGACCCTATGGAAGAACTTGACGATCATATTGATGGGGGACATTGGAGCCAAAAGAAAGAAGATGAACAACCACCACTTGAGGAGCAAGAGGAGATGGATGATGCGGTGCGTATTGACCTTGAGGGAATCTACTTTGATGATGACGAGGAGAATATATGCGAGGGAGTGAGCTTACAGACCGAGATGGAGCCCGAGCCATACATTCTTCATACTTCCATGCAGCAGTTTCTGCTTCCTTCACCGCAAGACGAGATTGATGGCGAGTATGATATGATCTACATTGAGCCGGCGCTGTCTTACCGTCCAGATCCACTTCCGCAGACACTTCTTCCTCACGAGGCAGAGCATCAGATCAAGCTTAGCGACACACATCAGGGGAGTTCCCACAGTTCCATGCCCTATATTATTGAATCACGAATTTCAATTCCATATACTTTAGATTCAAAATGTCGTCAATTGAATTTAAATTCTTTAGTTAATTTTGGTGACTCATTTTGGAACACTTTTGTTACAGGGCAAGAGAACAATGCTTGGATTGATGCAGCTCGTCTGGGAGTTGCATTGCTGGAATCCAAGAAGGCCGGTGGAGGCCTAATTTCGCAGCAGCTGGCTGAGGAGCGCACGGAGCTGATCGTGCAGATGCCACCTCTGCTAGATATTCTGGATCCTCCATTTGTGATGGAGTTTGCACCTTCACCATACTCGACGCCTAGCGCTTATTGGATGTCAACTATTGCACACATGCCTTTGGCGTCGCCCTCTCGTGCGCTGACAGAGGATATACACAAGGAACTTCTGGAACAAATTCCTCCACCGATTGGTATCAGTGATCCTCCATTTGGGAGGCTACGGTGATCTCTTCCCTTTTTACCCTTATACGTTGTTATATATTTGAAAGGGAAGCTTTTTGTTTATGCATTCATATATTCTGATCTCCAAATTGTATTCTACCACGCTTTAAACATTGAGGACAATGTTCATTTTAAGTTGGGGGGAGGAAGTAGTAAACAATAAAATATATATGTTTTGCATAAACAACCTATATAGTTTGCATAAAGAAATGTTGTTAAAAAAATTTCATATGCTTGTATAATAAAAAAGAGTGTTGTGTTTTTACCCAAACCATCTTTATATGTCCCTTTGAAGTGAAAATTCCAACATGTCTAAATTGAACACCCTTATTCATTATTGTAAAATAAATTAAGAATGTTTTACCCCTGCGTAGAATTTTAAATTATCATGACTTTCATGTAAATTAGTGCATGTATCCACAATTGTAATCTCATGAAACTATTGTTTGGTTTAGGCAATTTCATATTACGTATGCGTTTATGAATTGGTAATTATGTGAAGAAGGTTATAAATTCTCAGGATAAAGGCCAACCACATACACAAGCTTACTGATTAATAGATGATGGAGAATTTTACTCAAACTTGTCTTATGTCAAAAAAAAATTGAATAAAATGCACCGTTCTTCCAGCTTCTTTTAGTAGCCGGGTCCTCGTGCCTCAGGAAGCATGGGTATTCGCGCCGAAAAGGGAAGTATGGGGGAGTGCATAATAATCTTTAGACATTCCGAGTTATTAAGTCTGAGGGGTTTTCAAACCTAATGCCCTATGACCGTCTGGTTTGGGAGTCATTGACCTAACACTCCTTACATGGATTGCTCTAAAAAGTTTATAAAAAAGAAAAAAAAAGAAAACAAATGTACAAAAAGAGATGAGATATTTTTGAGTAGATTCAAGATCATGATTTGGATGTTGTGATGGCCTAATCTTAGGAAATTTACATCCTAGGACACGTGATTACCTTTTGATTAAACAAATGCAATTTGTGCGATACCGAATATCTGTGGATTGAGATAAAATTGTAGATTATTGCAGTAGTCCATGAGAACTCATGATGGTTATTAAACTTTGTTGGGTAATAGTATTCTTAATTCATTTTTTTGGGTGTATAACATATTTTTGGAATATTCGCTTATTTTGCTAAGAGACTAGCAAAAAGCTAGTTGGGGGTGTGATTCTGAGAGAATATTGTGTTTATTACCCCCTAATTTGACTGTATTTTGCGTATATTTAATATCTATTTTGTCTCTAATACGTATATTATTGAAATATCATTTAAAATTAGAGTATATCGCTTATTTATACGCAAAATACCAAATTATGGCCTAATTGTGTCTTCATTTTATTTTTCAGGAGAAGCTTGCAATTTTCCGAATCCAACGGCTATTTTTCCATATTTTTCGGAGATCGAAGCAATTTTTGGAGAATAAAAAGGCCCAATAAAGCTATTGGAAAAGTTTAAAAGAAAAAAAAATAAGAAAAAAACAGACTTAAGGGGGGGCCCCGCCTGGTCAAACAGGCGGGACCCGCCCGCCTGTTACAGGCGGGACCCGCCCGCCTGTTTAACAGGCGGGTCAAGCCCGCCTGTTACAGGCGGGTCAAACCCGCCTGTTGAACAGGCGGGTCAAGCCCGCCTGTCCACTTAGGCGGGCGCCCGCCCGTGTTTACCATGCGGGCGGCGCCCGCCAAGCTGCTTTTGACCCGCCAAGACCTTTTGACTTCTGACTGGGTTTGCGGGTCTGCAGCCAGCAGACCCGCAAGTCCAATAAGCTCTAAAATCCTATAAAAGGGGGTATTTGGCTCATATTTTGATCATCCAACCTCCGATTTGAGTGAAACAAGTTTTGGGGGCTTCTCCCCCAAATTCCAGAGGTGTTGGAGCAGCTATAGGGGAAGTTTGGAGACGTTTTGGCATCGTTTTGGGTGATTTCCTTCCCCTTTTCCTATGTTTTTATTGTATTTGTATTAAGATTTGTAAGCAAATGATGTTTGTATTAATAATATTTGCTATTTTTATTATCATGGTTGGCTAAATATCATGTGGTGTGTTGTGTGAAAGTTAGTATTGATGGGTTTCATGTTTTCATTTCTTCATAGCACTCGTTTTAATCGAAAACGTTGAAAATGTCGTTTTTCACTTTCTTAATTAATTACGCATTATCCGTGAGGAATCCGCTTAGGATGACATGCCGCGAGGCATCGTCTACGTGCACAAACCCGTAGAGGGGCCCAAGGAGGGTGATGAACCGTGAGGTTCATCTATTTATACGCCATTATCTTGAAAAACGACCGATTCAATGTTATTGTAATTTGCTAAAAAATCACCGTTTTCAAAGTTAAATCATCCGATCCACATACCTTGGCATGGATGAGGGATTGAGTTACCCATGTAGAATGATTACCATGAGACCCTACAACACTAACTAAAACACAACACACTCACATTTTTACCTTATTATTTTTTACATACCCGTTTTACCTTAAACAAAACCCCAACTAAAAATTCACCTTCAAAGGGTGGTTCATACTTTGCTAAATCACTTCCAAAGCAAGTTTCAGATTGTAAAACTTGTAGACTAGTTTGTCCCTGTGGAATACGACCCTGGACTCACCAGGTTTACTACTTGACCGACTTCCTATACTTGGGAATTTAAACTGCAACATTTTAGTCCAGTCAGAATCCTCGGGAGAAATCTGTTGAAACCACAAGTCCAAATCAAATAGAGTAACTACGAATAAAATCTAAGCACTTTAATAGTGATGGTGAAGGTGGTATGAAAAGTGTGTGGTGATGGGATTGTTACGTGCGATCAATGCAAACAACGAACTCTAGTTTGTGAAAAATAGATATAAAAGGCATGTACATGGCATGGGTTCATTAGGATCAGCGAATCGTAAGCTTTGGTTGATCAAGTATAACACAACGAAACCTCCTTTTGGGAGCGAATCGTCGGAAGATGTCCTTTTGGGAGTTAACGCATCAATTCTAATAGTATATCGCTAAAGTTGTAAACGTACATATGAAGTATGAAACTCTCTTTTGGAGAGATCAAATCTCACCCTTGTGGGGTGATCATCAACTAGATCAATTCTTTTGGAATACGAAAAAGTAGATTTAAGAGCGACGATTAAACTTTAGCAAATATAGCGATTAAGCGCAATAATACAACCAATGAATACGATTCACATCACCTAATTACTCCATACCATGCACATAAAATATTTAGCACTCATGGTGCAGAAATACACAAATTTCAGATCAGAATTCATAAGTTTATTAGAAAAATACGGAGGTTTAAGGGCAAAATACAAGCTAAAACACCCAAATACGAGCTAGAGTTGAAGAAAATATCACCAATTCTCCTTGAAAAGACTTCAAAACTCTCTGGAAATAAGAAAATAGGCTCTGGAATTTTACAGAATTTTTGCAGAAGAAATTACGGCTCCTAGATGCTCCAATACGCCAAGAATACGCCCAAAAACTCTAGAATACGCTTAAATAAAGAGATTGCGGGTTTATTGGGCTTAACGGGTTCAAACCCGCTCTAACATCGCGCCCGAATCAATCCATGCCGCAGATCTGGATCGGATCAACCCTTGGCCGTCCGATCAACTTTCAAAAATGCGGGATTCGACCAGGGCACGCCACGTGGCGCTTTAATCTTCGTGCGATACCCGCTCCGCTCTTCGACTCTCGCTCGGATCGATCCCGTCCATCCGATCGGCATCCGACGGATCAAAGAAAGCCACGTCGCTCGTTTCGATTTTCTTCAGCGGGCGTCGCGTGCTCCGTCCGATCGAGATCGGACGATTATAAAATGGCCACGTAGCCCCGTATATGCCGCTTCTTCGTATCTCGCTCGGAGTCGCTCGCGCCCGTCGGATCTAGGATCGTGCGGTCGGCAGCACGCCACGTCGCCATATACGAGCTGCGCTCGTGAACCGTCAGATGAAGGCGGGAATGGGTGGATCGTTGACACGTGTCAGCGAGTGATTGGTCGGCGGCCGTATAATCGTATTTCTTTGTGTATTTCTCCAATTAATTGGTATTCTGCATTCAAAAATTCACAGTAATTAGCACATGTCTCAGAAAAATACAAATAAATAGTCGTTGGAATCGTGAGATCGAGACGGTGCTAGGAAAAATATAAAAAGTGCAGAAATACCCCATTAATTGCTGTTTTGTGCTCAAATAAGGTGTTTTCTCTAATAAATAAATGTGTAGAAAATACGTATGTACTAGAGAACAATAAAGCATCTCATGAGCACAAAATAGGGCTAAATGGGGGGTTAAATATGTAATATTGAACCCAAATCAGAAAGCAAGAGGCATCCCCAACCAATTATCCTTCCAAAAATCAGTAGCAGCTCCATCCCCCACTCGCTTTACAATCCCTGTCCATAAACTTTGCAAACCATGGACTATACTCCGCCAAGAAAAGGACCAAGCCGAGGGAATCGGACCAAGGCTAGAAATGCATTGGAAAATATCTTCGGGAAGTTTATACTTGGACCTAAGAAGTCGGACCCAAATAGAATGAGGCTCATGCAAAAACTTCCATGCTAATCTCTGCAACAGGACAAGATTGTGATACTTCATCGAGCGAATGCCAAGACCACCCAGCTTCTTAGGCTCGCACACCTCAGACCATTTCACCAAATGAATCTTCTTTCTATCCTAAGACCCACCCCAAAGAAAGGATCTGTTCAAGCTATACACCTCAGACAAAATATGCCGTGGAAGTCTGGAAGTGAGCATAGAATAAGTTGGTATAGCAGAAGTGACCGCGGTAATCAAGGTAGCTCGCCCTGCCAAGCTCAGAAACTTGGCCTTCTACCCCGAAAGCTTGGACCTAATTCTCTCCACCACTTCCCTGTAAGTATGCTTAGTAACCCGACCATGAATAAGTGGTACACCCAAATATGTTCCCAGGTCCAATGAATATGCAACACCCAGAGTGGAACAAATACTGGAAACATGCTGACGACCAACAAAAGGGGAAATAAAACATCTTGATTTTTCCAAATTTACCTTTGCACCCGAAGAAGCACAAAACTCATCAAGAATCTCTCGTACCCGCCGTGAAGTTTGTAAACTAGCCCTTCCAATCAAGAATATATCATCCGCAAATAGCAAATGGGAGATGACTGGACCCCACAACCCAAAGCAATAGGCTTCCAAGACTTGTTCTCCAACACTGCAGAAATAAGTAATCCCATCCGTTCCATGCAAAGTACAAACAAATACGGTAAGAGAGGATCCCGTTGGCACAATCCCCGTTCTGGTACAAACCACTCTGACGTCTCCCCGTTCCACAACACCGATATCTGGGAAGACGAGATGCAAAACATAATAAGTTTAATCCAGGGCGCCGGGAAACCAAAAAAGAGAAAGCGTTTCCTCTAAGAAATCCCATCTGATACGGTCATAAGCCTTCTCCAAATCAATCTTCAAAGCAAAGAGACCCTCCCGACATTTTGATCTCCGTATGCTATGAATCATCTCCTGCGCCTCCAGGATATTATCAGAAGTCTGTCTCCAAGGAATGAAACTGGCTTGCAGGGGGCTAACCAACTCATGAAGAAGTGGACGAATCCTGTTCACCAACACTTTAGTCACCAACTTATATGTGACACAACATAAACTAAGAGGTCGAAACTGCGTCATCCTTTCAGGGTGCTGGACCTTAGGAATAAGCCCTAGTAAAATCTTGCAAAGATTTTTACCAAAATCTCCCTTAATAAATGCCCCCAAAACCAAGGAAGTCAAAGAATACCTGACCGTTTCCCACATCTCCTGGAATACCCCAGCCTGAAAACCATCTACTCCATGTGCTTTCCATGGTTTCATTTGGAAAAGAGCAAGTTGTAATGCCATGCTAAGCTACTGCACAAGTACTAGAGGGGGGGTGAATAGTACTTTAAAATAATTAAGAGGCTAATTCCTAATTACCTTGCAAACTCTACCAAACAATGCAGAAATGCGGAAATGTAAATGTTAGACAACAAAGACAAACAATCGCAAACAAGCAATTTAACTGGTTCGGATCCACCCAAGTCTCCCCGACTTGTTTCCGGTGATCCTACGTCCCAAACACCCGGATCCCCTCCGGATATTTGAGTTAGAAACCCTAACTCAAGATTTCCACTATGAAATACTTGTGAAAAACCTTCACAAGTCAAATCATACACAAATGAAAATTGTAACTCCCACAACCCGGGATCACAAACAAACTCTCACAACCGAGAGTGAAACACTTACAATATCGAAAGTAAATGAAATAGAAATGCTTACCACAAAATACCTATGCCTTGAGTAAACTTACGAATTAGGGCAAAGATGATTTTGGGGAAGATGAAGAGGCACCAAACCCTAGCTCCAAGATGTAGATCAGCGATGGAGAGCTATGAGGTTGTTGGTGACCTAGAATCAAGCACTTGGCTTGGAAGGCTCACAATCAATGAATCTCTCTTTTGAAAAGAGTGAGGAGAGATTCTTGAATGGAATGAATGAGCTTTGAATGAGATTGAATGCTTTCTCTTTGATCTCTAAACTTCTCTTAATATCAGCCTTGAGTGCAAGAAATGCAGCACACCAAGTATTTATAGGTTAGAGGAAAGAGAGAGAGAAAAACGTTTCAATTAATGCTCCAACGGCTCTATTCTGAACCAAACTAGTCGGTCAAAGAAGGTTGACTGACCGACTAGTTCATTAACTAGTCGGTCGGTCAAACAGCATGAACCGACTAATGGTAGAACAACCAAAAGAATAAGTTCCGACTGAAGGGAACTAGTCGGTCCAAGAAGAGTTGCTGACCGACTAGTTTCACAACTAGTCGGTCGGTGACTCAACAGAGACCGACTAAGAGATAAAACTGAAAGTCTGAGTACAAATTGATTTAGTCGGTCCAAGAACAAATGTTGACCGACTAGTTCATCAACTAGTCGGTCGACAAACGTTCTTTGACCGACTAACGATAAACAGTAAGTTGGCATGTACAGTAGAAGCTCAACTAGTCGGTCCAAGAAGAAACACTGACCGACTAGTTTCACAACTAGTCGGTCGGTGAACCTTCTTTGACCGACTAACTGTAAACAGTAAGTGAGCTGGAATTGAAGGAGGCAAACTAGTCGGTCCAAGAAGCTTTTCCGACCGACTAGATCACCATCTAGTCGGTTGGTTCTTCTTCTTGAACCAACTAACTTGCACAAGAAGTCGCGAATCGAAGCGCGAAGCTTCGGGAAAGTTCGTATGGACTTCTACTAAGATCCTAGCTCTAAGATATGAGCGATATGAATATTAAAACGTAAGACCTACTCAAGGCTTAACATTCTACGAAAGAAGCTAGAAGACTATAAAATAAACTTGACGACACCGTCTTCAAAAGCTTCAATCGAATCTTCATGACTTCAATAATGGTCCATAAGCTTCAACGAAGCTTTAGGCATACGATCACGCGTATTGAGAAGTCTCGAGACGTCGCTTTGGATGTTCATATAAGTTTTGTTGAATATTGGACTCCCCGGATTTGGTTTTGATGATGAGCAAACATAAATAATCCATGAACTAACAATTTGTGAGCGCAGTATTGGAGATCGTCGCCAATTTCACGAGAACATTCAAAGCGACATCTCAACACTTCCCAAAGCTCGTATTCATGCCTAAAGCTTCGTTGAAGCTCTTGCGCCGTTTTGGAAGTTATGAAGATTCAATCGAAGTTCTCGAAGACCGTTTATTAAGGTTTTATTTATAGTCTTTTAGCTTCGATATATAGAATGTTAAGCCTTGAGTATATCTTACGTTTCTATCTTCATTACGCTCATTTCGTAGCTCTAGGATCCTTGCACAAGTTCATTCTAACTTCCTCGAAGCGTCGCGCTTCGATTCGGATTTGTATGTGCATGTTAGTTGGTACAAGAACAAGTACTGACCGACTAGATGGTGATCTAGTCGGTCGGCAACTGTTCTTGGACCGACTAGTTTGATTCCTTAATTTCTTGGACTTTACTGTTTACAGTTAGTCGGTCTACGTTGACTCACCGACCGACTAGTTTGTGAACTAGTCGGTCAGTGATGCTTCTTTGACCGACTAGTTGTGACTTACTGTTCATGCTAAATTTCTCCTAAGCTACTGTTTATCGTTAGTCGGTCTAAGAACGTTTGGTGACCGACTAGTTGACAATTTAGTCGGTCAACTTTTGTTCTTGGACCGACTAAGTCACTTTGTACTCAGACTAATTCTTTTTGCTCTTAGTCGGTCTACGTTCACTGACTGACCGACTAGTTGTGAAACTAGTCGGTCAGAAAGTCTTCTTGGACCGACTAGATTTCTAGGTCTGAAATTCTATCTCTTCTCAGATCTACTCTTAGTCGGTCCACGTTGTTTGACTGACCGACTAGTTGATGAACTAGTCGGTCAGTGATTGTTCTTTGACCGACTAATTCTCTCAGATTTCTATCCGTTGGTGAATGACCTAACTTGTTTTTATGGGACCCTATAAATACGAACCTAGGTCATTTCTATCTAGGTGAGAGCTGCCATTAAGAGATTCATTGAGTTCTAAAGAGATAGCCATTCTCACTCTAATCAAAAGCTCTCTTCCTCACAAGAAACCCATTCTCTCTCATTTCTAGATCTAGAGAGAAGCTTGTTCTTGGTGAGCTCTTCAAGCTATTGCTTGATCCAAGTCTCCAACTCATTCCTAGGCACCGATTGCTGGTCATTTCCTTGGTGCTAGGTCTTGGTGACTTCATCTTCCTCAAATCCTTCATTTCACCATTTGGGTAAGAAAAACTCAAGGTATAGGATTTTGTGGTAAGATTGTTTATTTCATTTAAACTCTTTAATATTGCTAATTGGTTCTCTCGGTTGTGAGAGAAGATTGTGATCCCGGGTTGTGGGATTCACTTTGCCATTGCATGTATGATTTGATCTTGTGAAGGTTTTTCACAAGATATTCATAGTGGAAATCTTAGGTTAGGGTTTCTAACCTAAGTATCCGGAGGGGATCCGGGTGGTTGGGACGTAGGATCACCGGGAACAAGTCGGGGAGACTTGGGTGGATCCGAACCCATTAACATCGTTTGTTAGCATTGTTAATTTTGTGTTGTCATTCAATTTAAGCTTCCGCAAATTGATTTGGTAGTTGTTTGCAATTTAATTTGGAATTATACTCCTTATTATTTTAAAGTACTATTCACCCCCCCTCTAGTACTTGTGCAGTAGCTGGTAGGGCATTACATTTGGTATCAGAGCCAGATACTCAGCTATGTCTGCCAACGACAACAAGACCGTGCGTCCACCTTCCAACTATGACACCTTCAGGAACCGTGAAGGAGCATCTTCGGTGATGGAAGGACATTCCTCTACGAGGCCTCCATTCTTCAACGGTACCAACTACGGGTACTGGAAATGTCGGATGGAAACCTTCCTCCGAAGTGCATCTTTATGGAGGACTACAATGAAGGAGTACATCGAGCCCGAAGAAGAAGACTTTGAGAAATGGACAACCGGAGAGGTCGCCGCGGAGGTAAGCAATGCCAAGGCAATGAACGCCTTGCAATGCGCATTAGAGCCCGAGGACTTCAATAAGATATGCACATGTAAGAGTGCATATCAAATTTGGAACTCCCTCCTCATACTACATGAAGGGACGAGTCGGGTAAGAGACTCTAAACTCGTAGTCGTAAACAAAGATTACGAAATGTTTCATATGCAACAGGGCGAGAAGATGAAAGAATATTACGCTCGCTTCGTTGACATAATAAACGAGTTAGAGGCCCTCGGCAAGTCCTACACTCAAAAGGAGAAGTGCTCAAAGCTTATCGAAGGACTTCCTTCTTCTTGGGAGAAACGCACCTTCGCCATCGAGGAAGGTAATGACATGAATAAGTACACCGTAGTTCAACTAATGGGTACTTTAATGTCGTACGAGGTACGCAAGGATAGCAAGCTCAAATTGCAAGAAAAGATGAAGTCTTATCTAAAGCAAGACGAGCCAAAGAAAAAGGCTATTGCCTTCAAAGCCGCTCCATCCACATCCACATCAACCGATGATGAAGACTCGGAAAACGAGTTGGACTTGGAGTCCATGGCACTCATGGCCAAGAAGTTCAATCGTTTCTTCCGAAAAGGTAACTTCAAGACCAAAGGTAAATTTGGTTCTTCTAACACCTCTTCCTCTCCTTTGTGTTTCAAGTGCAATAAGCCAGGACACATGAAAGCGGAGTGTCCCCTCAATAAGCAAAAGGAGAAGTGGAAGGCGCCAAAGTATGACAAGTCCAAGAAGTACACGAAAGGAAACAAGAAGGGACTTGTCGGAGCTACCTTCACCGACTCCGATGATTCTTCAAGCGGTGAGTCAGACGATGAGCACGTGGAGCAAGCGCACATGTGTTTCATGGCAAGAGAGGAGCACGATCAAGGATCCTCCTCTTCCGATGATAGTGATGACGAAAGCGATGAGGTAACGATGGATGATCTTAGAAATGCTAACTCTCAACTTTGGTCAAAATACACTAAGTTAGTAAATAGATATACTAAGGTAAAAGATGACCTAGCTAGCATTCAAACATCGCCTAAGAATATCATCACCAACAACGACACCGTTGTTGAAGAGTTAAGAAATGAGATTGTGAATCTCAAATCTAAACTTGAACATGTTAGCATTGAGGATGCGGAAGAACATGAGATAGCGGATTTAACTTCTCAAAACTCTACTTTGAGTATTGAGAACGAAAATCTTAAATCTCGTGTTTATGTGCTCACATCGTAAATATCCACTTTGGATACTTCTTTGCGTTCTCTCAAAGAGAAATATGAGGACACATTGGGCCGAATCAACAAATTCAACAAGGGTAAGGGCCATTTGGATAATATCCTAAAAGATTTACTTCCGGCCAAACACCACATTGGCTTGGGGTATATGATGGGAAATTCATCCAAGTCGGTCACTACTTTTGTAAGGCCAACTTCCGAAGCCTCAACGAGTGGGAGCAAACACTCTATTGGTAGTTCATCTACCAATGGTGCTTCCACCTCGTCCACACCCTCTTTTGGAAAGAAACCCACTTTGGGTGGACCTCCAAAGAAGGGGCATGCTTATATGTACACAAATACCATGCCACGTAGGAACACACGTCCTACTCCACCATCTCACACATATGATGATTTCTATGCTACACGTTCACGGGCACGTGCACACCATGTGAGACACCCTCACGCACGTGTTCCCACACATGCATATGTACACCCACCTCATCATATGAATAATTCTCGTCGTGCACCATTCCATCATGTCCTGTATGCCTATCCACAACATGCATCACGTAGAAATCAACGTCGCATGCATGCACCCAATAGGATGATGGCTCCCAAAATTTTCACTATTTGGAGCCCAAAGGACACAAGCATGGATGAAAAACAAGAGTATATGAATGCTTATTTTTCGGATGTTGTGCATAGTAGGAATTATGTGGGGAAGTCTAAGTCCAATTGGACTTGGCTTCCAAAAGTCTAATCCCTTGGACCCAATGACCTTGGGTACCATGATATGAAAGTTTCTATCTTTAGGTACTCAAGGAAAAGAAAAAGAAGAGGAGCAACAAATTTAAATTTAGCTTCAAAGGGAATTGGATACTCGATAGCGGGTGTTCAAAACACATGACGGGTGACGCTCGATTGCTCTCCGGAGTGGTTCCCATTGCGAATGGAAACCGCGTCGTATTTGGAGGCAACGAGAGCGGAACCATCATAGGTGTTGGTAAAGTCGGTAACCCCTCTAAACCCTTAATTAGTGATGTTTATCTTATTAGTGGTTTAAATCATAATCTTATTTCAATAAGCCAACTTTGTGACAAAGGTTACAAAGTTAGTTTTGCGAAAGGATTGTGTCATATTTTAAGAAAAGATAATGATAAATTATTATTTTCCGGAACTCGTCATAAAGACATTTATATTTTGGATCTTCCTAAGTCATATGAACAATGTCTCGTTGCCAACACAAGTGAACAACACTTATGGCATCGACGCTTTGGACATGTGAACTTTGGAACACTTTATAAGCTTTCGAAATTAAATTCTATTAAAGGTTTTCCAAAGCTTGTTTTTGAAAAGAAAAGTTTTTGTGATTGTTGTCAACGTGGCAAGCTTCCTAAATCTTCATTTAAACCTAAGAAAAGCATTTCTACTAAACGGCCACTAGAGCTATTACATCTAGACTTATTTGGGCCAACTAGAGTAGCTTCCTTAGGAAATGCAAGGTATGGACTTGTCATCGTAGATGACTATTCAAGATTTACTTGGGTATTTTCATTGTGTAATAAAAATGAAGCTTTTGAAAACTTCACAATTTTTGTTAAGAAAGTGCAAAATCTCTTAGGAACCACCATTGTCACTATTCGTAGTGATCATGGAGGTGAATTTGAGAATGAGTCTTTTGAGACATTTTGTGATGAAGTTGGTATTACTCACACCTTCTCTTTCCCTCGTGCACCTCCTCAAAATGGTGTAGTTGAGAGAAAGAATAGGACACTAGTGGAGTGTGCTCGCACTATGCTTGATGATAGCCAACTTGGCCATCAATTTTGGGCGGAAGCGGTACACACCGCTTGCTATGTGTTTAATAGAATACTTTTGAGGCCCGGCACTAAACAAACTTGTTATGAATTGTTGTTTGGTAGGTTGCCTCAAGTTAAACATTTTCGTGTTTTTGGTTCGAAATGTTTTATTAAGAACACATATGGTAATTTGGACAAATTCGATCCAAGATCCGATGAAGGGATTTTTGTTGGATATTCTTCGCGTAGCAAAGCCTACCGGATATTCAACAAACGAACCTCAACGATCGAGGAGTCGCTTCATGTCTCATTTAATGAAGGATTTGTTCCAACTAGAATTTCAAATGATAATGATTCTTTGGATGTTTTATGTGATTCGTTTGATAATTCTAAGTCTAATGATTCTATTGATTCTATTGAGACTAACCCAACTAATGAAGTTGTTGAGAATGTTCCTAATGATCAAGGTATTCCCAAACGGCTTCATTCGGTTCGTGACCATCCCCATGAGCAAGTCATTGGCAATATTCAAGATAGTGTCAAGACGAGATCGCAAGTCCACCACTTCGCAAATTGTGCCTTTGCCTCATCGATAGAGCCAAAGAATATTAATGAAGCATGCGAAGATAGCGCTTGGATCTTAGCCATGGAGGAGGAGCTCATTCAATTCGAGAGGAATGAGGTATGGGAGCTTGTTCCATTGCCATCGAAGAACCACACCATCATAGGGACAAAGTGGATCTTCAAGAACAAAATCGACGAAAACCAAGTCGTCGTCCGGAACAAAGCTCGGTTAGTTGCTCAAGGCTATCGACAAGAGGAAGGTATTGATTTCGAAGAATCCTTCGCTCCGGTAGCTAGATTAGAATCAATTAGATTATTATTGTCTTTTGCATGCCATAAGAATTTTAAATTATTTCAAATGGATGTTAAAAGTGCATTTTTAAACGGAGATGTCGTTGAGGAAGTTTACGTTTCTCAACCTCCGGGCTTCATAAATGAAAAATTTCCAAATCATGTTTTTAAACTAAAGAAAGCTCTTTATGGGTTGAGACAAGCTCCTCGAGCTTGGTATGATCGCCTAAAGAATTTTCTTTTGGATTTGAATTTTAAAATGGGTGAAGCCGATTCAACACTTTTTATTAAGCATGCGAATAATGATATTTTATTAGTTCAAATTTATGTTGATGATATCATTTTCGGTGCTACTAACTTTGCTCTTTGCGAAGAGTTTTCTAATGTTATGAAGGAACAATTTGAAATGAGCCACATGGGCGAACTCAAATATTTCTTAGGTCTCCAAATTCGCCAATTGAACGATGCAATCTTCATCCACCAAACGAAGTACACGGTGGAGTTGCTAAAGCGATTTGGAATGGAGAATGCCTCCGGGAAAAAGACTCCTATGAGCACTACAACGCATCTTGATAAAGATACGGGCGGAAAAGATGTAGACATTCGTCTATATCGAGGTATGATAGGTAGTTTACTTTATCTTACAGCGAGTAGGCCTGATATTATGTTTGCCGTATGTATATGTGCTCGTTATCAGTCTCAACCTAAGGATTCTCACTTAGTAGCGGCAAAACGTATTTTTCGCTATCTAAGTTACACTTTAGATTTTGGATTACTTTATCCGAAATCTAGCACATATGAGTTAGTCTCATATAGTGACGTTGATTATGCGGGATGCAAATCCGACAGGAAAAGTACTAGTGGCACTTGCCATTTTCTAGGAAATTCTCTTGTCTCTTGGTTTTCCAAGAAGCAAAATTCGGTATCACTTTCAACCACCGAGGCGGAATATATTGCCGCCGGTGCCGCTTGTGCCCAGGTTCTTTGGATGAGACACACTTTGAAGGATTTTGGTATTCACTGTGATACTAGCCCTATCATGGTGGATAACCAAAGTGCTATCTGTCTTTCAAAGAATCCGGTGCACCATTCCCGATCAAAACACATAGATGTCCGACACCATTTCTTAGATGATCATGTTGCTAAAAAGGACATCATATTAGTGTACGTTGAAACCCAAAAGCAAATCGCCGATATTTTCACGAAACCCCTAAAGGAGGACTCCTTTGTGCGGTTGCGTCGAGAATTGGGGATTATGGGTGAATCCGAGATATAGGATTCATATTTCATTCAATTATCTTGCATGCTATTCGATTTCGCGATATTTCATTCATGCTAGATTTATTGAATTTTTGGGAATTTTATGTGATTTGTTCGAACTTATTGATCGAATTCGTATTTGAAAGTCGTATTTAAGATTTCGACGTTTTATGGGGTAATTTAGATGACTAATGAGTGAGTTATGATGTTTCATCCAAGTGGTTTGTGAAGAGAAATCAATTATCAATTTTTGGACTCTTCTAGTCGGTCTAAGTTCACTTGTCAACCGACTAGATGCTCATCTAGTCGGTCAGCAAATGAACTCAGACCGACTAGATCAAGCCTATATCTAACTCCTATCATTTTCTTTCGTTAGTCGGTCACAGTACACTTACCGACCGACTAGATTGAAAACTAGTCGGTCAGTGAATATACTGAGACCGACTAATTCTTGCCCTAGAAATTCATCTGTGCCTCTGTTTCGACTTAGTCGGTTCAAGCTCATTGACCGACCGACTAGATCGTAATCTAGTCGGTCAGTTCTTGAACTGTGACCGACTAAGTGTGTTAGGGCATTTGTGTCTTTTTGATTCCAGACCGACTTATACTCATTTCGATTCTACTAAAACACTTTTTAGTCGGTCTTCTTCCCTTCTCCAGCCAATAAACCCCAAAACCTCGATCGAGCCCCTTCAAATTCCGTCGACTCCGGCCTGATCTCCGGCGATCCCCGCCGTCCGCCGCCGTCGACTCCACCTCCTAGGTATCTCCCTCCCTCTCCTAGGTCGATTCCTACTCTAGGGTTTGTTATTTATCTCATCTAGCTCCTAGGGTTTCGGAATTTTTCCTCTTAGGGTTTGTGCTTTTCGATTTCGTTTGATCTCTCTAGGGTTTGTCTAGCTTGTAGTTTGTGTTGCTTGTACTCGTCGTGCCACGATCATGGCTAAGACGAGGATTCCCATCGCCTCTTCCGGGGCTTCTCCTATGACCGTAGAACAACCTTCCGACCCTAGGAATCCCCTGAAGCCTAAGCGTCATGCCAAGTCAACCCAAGCCTCTCCATCTTCGCCTCCTCCTAAGAAGCCTAGGACTACGACCGTCAAGCCCCGCAAATCCAAGACCAAAAAGCCCTTACTTCACACTCCGGCTACTCCTCCCGATTCCGACTCTGAATTTATCCCTGAGGATGAGCCTACTAGGGAACCTACTCCTCCTCCGAAGACCCGTAAGGCTAAGGGTAAAGCTCCTATGCCAGTCGGCGGTGTAGACATATCGTTGTGCCGCGATGACCCTCAGTGTCTCGCAGCGTACAACCGTATAGAGCACTGTCCACTGTTGTTAGAGCATTACGTTCAGTTTTCTGATTTTCTCGGCCTTGCTGATCTTCTGTCCTATAGTGGTCTTCTTGATTATCTCCGATACGACCCCAAGGCCAATCCCAAACCGTATCCTCGCCTCGTGAAATTGTTCTATGCCAATCGCGTTCGAGGCCAGTACGATGTCAGCCACTCCATTGAGACGACTGTCTTGGGAACTCCTATAGTTCTCACGGCAGAAATCTTGGGGGAGATTCTTGGTTGCTCGTCGTGTGGTCTCCTCCCTTCGGACATTTCCGTCGATGACATTTCTTCCTTGGATCAGTCTATTCTTGCAGATATCTTCCAGGTTATCCCCTCCGCATTCATTGGTGTTCCATCGAAATCTTTCAAGCCGAATGCGTGGGTTCTTAACCTGATCTTGAAGTCATGTCTCCTCCCTAAGTATGGATCCTCTTCACTCCCATCCCAGCCGTTCTTGAAATTGATCTACGCTCTTTTCTTGGGGTGCGAGATTAATTGGGCTCGCGTGATACTCGATAAGATGGATTCTTTCGAGTGTATACGCAAGACCAATAAGTCTGCGCACATTCCATACCCTTGCCTGTTGACTCTTGTATTTCGACATTTCCGAGTCCCTCTCCCTCCTGACGATGAGCGTCCTTTGGGTACTCCTCTGAACGCGACGGCCGTGAAGAAGTCTCTAGCGGCACTTCGTCACGTGCAGAGGTCTACCGCATCTGCTTCCCAGTCTACTCCGTCAGCTGCTGCAGCCTCCTCTTCCCCTGCTACATTGGACGATGTCGTACGCCTACTTCGTCAGCACGACTCCCGTTTGGCTCGTACTGAGGAGGTAGTCTGCCGTATGGCTCGTATGATGGGGATTGATCTTCCTCCGTCAGTGTCTGAGGCCGAGGAGATGGACGATGAGGAGCTTGACGAGCTTGTCACTTCTTTTGCCCGTGGCGATGAGGCCACTGCTGCTGCTGCTGGTACTTCCACTTCTGCTCCTGGAGTTGGCACCACTTCCGGTGTTCCAGAGCATTCTGCTTCAGCACTTCAGACTTCTGAGCCTGCTGCTGACCCTGTTGACGAGCCTGCTTATGTATCTCCTGCTGCTGTTGACACTGCCACTGCTGCTGCTTCTGTCGAGACCCATGCTGCTGTTGAGATTCCCGTTGTTGAGCCTGTTGCTGAGATCTCCACTCCTGCCCCGACGATTCCATCTGTTGAGACACCTCTACTCCCTGCAGAGCCTGAGTCCACTCCGTCGACTGGACCCATGGAGACTGCAGATCCTGCCACCTCCTCGTGATCGCTTGTTTCGAGGACTCTCCACTACGCTTTGGATGATATATCTTAGTGAGAGTATTTTGGGTTAGGATGGGGTTTGAGAGATGTTTTGATGTATTTTTTTTTGCGATTTCTGGATGTCGGAGTTGGATATTATGATATGATGTTGTTTTGATGTATTTTGATACACTTTGATGATGTTGATGATGATGATGTATTTTTTTTTGTTTATATAGATGATGTGTCTCGCTTCATATGATGTACCTCATGTATTCGATGTGATACCTTTTTGATATACTCAGGATGTCTCTATATATATATGTTCATCGTCATTCACTTTGTCATTTATTCGTCGTGCATTTTTTTATATATATTCGTTGAATGCATTTGAAATGTGAATTCGTCGCTCGAAGATTAAAAACTTGGTTAAATAGATTATATTTCTATAATTATATAGAATTGTTTTCCATGCACAAAATTAACCAAGAATATTGAATATTGAAGAATATGTTTCTTTATTCAAGAAATGAATAATTATTTGGTATTTTTGATGATTTTGATTATTTTTTTTGATAATGGACATTTTGGCACACCTTGATTTGATTTCCACATTTTTCCATAGGTGTCAATTTGGTCCATCGTCATTGTCTACGACTCCCGATGTTGGATTTTCCATTTCCTAGTTGTTGTCGTTGTATGCCCCCCATTTTTGGGATAATGCCAAAGGGGGAGAGATAATGATAATAAATAGCGCAAATGAAAATTTAACTCAATTTCCAAGAATCTAGTTTGATATGTTAGATTCAGGGGGAGTTAAGATACATATAAGGATTTTCAAAATCCGATATTTCAAAAATCGATTCTCATTATATATCTTACTCGTCTGATTGATGCAATTCATATATATTCATTTTGGAATTAACGTGTCATCAATGCAGGGGGAGTAAGTATTTTACATTTGAATTATTATTTTTGATTATTATTTATGTTGGTTTGTCATCACCAAAAAGGGGGAGAATGTTGAATATTGGACTCCCCGGATTTGGTTTTGATGATGAGCAAACATAAATAATCCATGAACTAACAATTTGTGAGCGCAGTATTGGAGATCGTCGCCAATTTCACGAGAACATTCAAAGCGACATCTCAACACTTCCCAAAGCTCGTATTCATGCCTAAAGCTTCGTTGAAGCTCTTGCGCCGTTTTGGAAGTTATGAAGATTCAATCGAAGTTCTCGAAGACCGTTTATTAAGGTTTTATTTATAGTCTTTTAGCTTCGATATATAGAATGTTAAGCCTTGAGTATATCTTACGTTTCTATCTTCATTACGCTCATTTCGTAGCTCTAGGATCCTTGCACAAGTTCATTCTAACTTCCTCGAAGCGTCGCGCTTCGATTCGGATTTGTATGTGCATGTTAGTTGGTACAAGAACAAGTACTGACCGACTAGATGGTGATCTAGTCGGTCGGCAACTGTTCTTGGACCGACTAGTTTGATTCCTTAATTTCTTGGACTTTACTGTTTACAGTTAGTCGGTCTACGTTGACTCACCGACCGACTAGTTTGTGAACTAGTCGGTCAGTGATGCTTCTTTGACCGACTAGTTGTGACTTACTGTTCATGCTAAATTTCTCCTAAGCTACTGTTTATCGTTAGTCGGTCTAAGAACGTTTGGTGACCGACTAGTTGACAATTTAGTCGGTCAACTTTTGTTCTTGGACCGACTAAGTCACTTTGTACTCAGACTAATTCTTTTTGCTCTTAGTCGGTCTACGTTCACTGACTGACCGACTAGTTGTGAAACTAGTCGGTCAGAAAGTCTTCTTGGACCGACTAGATTTCTAGGTCTGAAATTCTATCTCTTCTCAGATCTACTCTTAGTCGGTCCACGTTGTTTGACTGACCGACTAGTTGATGAACTAGTCGGTCAGTGATTGTTCTTTGACCGACTAATTCTCTCAGATTTCTATCCGTTGGTGAATGACCTAACTTGTTTTTATGGGACCCTATAAATACGAACCTAGGTCATTTCTATCTAGGTGAGAGCTGCCATTAAGAGATTCATTGAGTTCTAAAGAGATAGCCATTCTCACTCTAATCAAAAGCTCTCTTCCTCACAAGAAACCCATTCTCTCTCATTTCTAGATCTAGAGAGAAGCTTGTTCTTGGTGAGCTCTTCAAGCTATTGCTTGATCCAAGTCTCCAACTCATTCCTAGGCACCGATTGCTGGTCATTTCCTTGGTGCTAGGTCTTGGTGACTTCATCTTCCTCAAATCCTTCATTTCACCATTTGGGTAAGAAAAACTCAAGGTATAGGATTTTGTGGTAAGATTGTTTATTTCATTTAAACTCTTTAATATTGCTAATTGGTTCTCTCGGTTGTGAGAGAAGATTGTGATCCCGGGTTGTGGGATTCACTTTGCCATTGCATGTATGATTTGATCTTGTGAAGGTTTTTCACAAGATATTCATTGTGGAAATCTTAGGTTAGGGTTTCTAACCTAAGTATCCGGAGGGGATCCGGGTGGTTGGGACGTAGGATCACCGGGAACAAGTCAGGGAGACTTGGGTGGATCCGAACCCATTAACATCGTTTGTTAGCATTGTTAATTTTGTGTTGTCATTCAATTTAAGCTTCCGCAAATTGATTTGGTAGTTGTTTGCAATTTAATTTGGAATTATACTCCTTATTATTTTAAAGTACTATTCACCCCCCTTCTAGTACTTGTGCAGTAGCTGGTAGGGCATTACAAGTTTGGCGACGATCTCCATAACTGCCTCACAAAGAGTTAGTTCACGATATATTTATGTTTGTTCATCATCCAAAACCAAATCCGGGGAGTCCAATATCCAACACAAGTCTGACCTCTTCTTCCAATACTGGACTCTCCAATCGCATTCGCTGGTGAATGGGAATAAAGGCACATGGAGAATGCAATAGCTCTGGACCGCTCATTCCCTCCATTCGTAACAAACCTTTATAAAAGTTAGTGGCATGGCGTTGCAGTGCTGCTCTCTCCAAAATCCACGACCCAGACTCATCCTTCAATATTAAGATACGATTACAACGCCGCCACCTTAAAGTAGACAAATGGAAAAATCTGGTGTTTCTATATCCTTGAACTAGCTAATTCAGCCTAGATTTTTGTGCCCAGAACGATTCTTCCATGGAGAGAATAGTGTCATACTCAGTGATCAACCTTTCCTCCAATTTACAGAGTTGGTGTGAAGACTGAACTGAAAGTTCCTGCTGCACCCTATCAATTCTCCCCTGTAGCCACCTCTTCCTACGAAATAAGTTTCCAAAAGAGTTCTTGTTCCATAATTTCAAGTTCTCAGCAACCTGCTCAAGCTTGCCACTCCATCCCCCCTGAGCACGATCCCATATGGATGCAAAAGAACCTTTGAAACCCTCCTCCAATAACCACATAGATTGAAACCTGAACGGCTTCTGGAAAGTGTTCACATACTCAAATGTTTCTGTTTACAATAGAATGTGGCAATGATCAGAAAACATTCTCGTCAGATGTAGGACTATTGCATGCGGAAAAAGCTGACACCAAGAAGGGTTTGCCAACACCCTATCCAGACGTTCAGAGACCCTTGCATAACCCCTCCGTTGGTTACACCAAGTGAAAGGGGATCCCATAAACTGAAGATCCATGAGTCCATAAGAAGAAATCATCTGACTAAATCGGGAACATCTCGATAAAGAAGGAACTACACCCCCAAACTTCTCCGATGGCCCCAAAATATCATTAAAATCCCCCATGATCATCCAAGGTAAGTCCACTCCAAGTGAAAAGTGTTCTAATTGGTCCTATAAATGCCAACGAGCAGGTCGGCTAGGCGATACATACACCACAGATAATAAACATGTCTGTCGACTACTCCTTCTAATTAAAGCATGAATTACATGAGAGGAAAAAGAAACTACTTCTAAATCTAAAGAATTCACATCCCAACACAGCCATAAACCACCAGAATACCCAACTGGATCAACAATAAAATCATGAGAGAAATTCAAAAGACGGACTACCTTGTTAGCTCTGTCTTTCGAGATCCTTGGCTCGACAATAGCAATAAGATCTGGTTTATAACAGTGTATCAGTTGTTTAACTTCCCTTCGGAAAGAGTCCTTCCCAGCTCCTCGGCAATTCCAATACAACATATTCATCACAAACAATTGGCCTGAGGGTATAGTTCATCTATCTCACTAGATTGGAGCATACTGATCTCTCCTGCCACCTCCATTGAGGAGCATTGCATAGAAGAATGGCCATCCAAATCTCCTACCAAAGGATACTACCCATGACCTGAACTAGATGCCTGCCCTTTGTTAGTCATCAAGGGATCGTCGGGGGGATTACGTAGCCTAGAATCTGCTTGAAGCAGACTCTTATTGGATGAAAGCCTTCCAGCAGTGAGGGAATTTTCAGAAGAAATTTTCGACAGAGCACCTGCGTTTGATTTCATCCCAAGTGAAGTCGACATCTTTGGTGCAGAGCGAGAAGATCTATGGGGCGCAGAGGATGGAGGTTGAACAGATTGATTCAAAGCAGGCTGCTCATTGGACAGATCTCTCAATGGAAATCGATTGGTGTTCTGGGGATTTGAAACAGTGATCTCATGAGATCTCGTCGACGGAATCCCTCACTCTTTCAACATCCCCACAGAAATAGGCAGCCCATCAAAACAAAACGAAGCACGCCCAGACCCAGCGGATGAAACAATTGCAGTCGAGTGGCGTGGGCCACGTGGTTTAGCAGAGACAGTCAATTGAGATTTCCTTTTAAGTATCAAAGGCCCGGCCTTAAGCCCAGTAGTACGCTTTCCAGATTGTTCCACTGTTGGAACCAGATTAGATCTCCCCAATGACGCGAAAACACCGGAACCCCCTTGAACAGCTGTCTCTCCCAACTGATCGTGGGCCAACTCAGTACCCACGTTCTCCGATAACGCCAAGAATCTCGACCCCGACGGAGCCGTCGTCTCACCGCTGTTGGAGACCCCCACTGGTGGTTTTCCTCTGTCTCGAGTACGCCTGTCCGTCACCACCATCCACGGACCAAATCCCGCCGTCGCCGACTTCGTCACGGCTGAGCTTATCGCCGGTGATGCCGATTCACCCCTCTTCAGCGGAGCCTCACCGGGATCCTCAGGATCAGCCATTGACGCGGCTTTTTGTTGATACGGGCAAGGATCCTTATGACCCACTCTCCCATAGATGAAGCACACCAATCCAAGCCCTTCATATTGAATCGGCTACCATCGGCCCTCAAAAGAAAATTTGTGTTTTCAATAGTTTATTCAGATCTATTTGAACACAAACCCGAGCAAATCTTGCCTTAAGCACAAGGCAAGTATGTGAGTCCAGTTTAATTGCTTTGCCTACACAATTTTCCAACGCCATCAGAATCCGATCGTCGTAGTACTCTACCGGCAAGTACAGGAGCCGAATCCACACTGCCGTGGAGTCAATAGTTGCTGACGAAGGTGAAAAATCAGGTACCCAACGTCGAATCGTCAGATAGTGGCCAAAAATAAGCCATGGTCCTTCATCCATGGAAAAACAAAGGTCTTCAACACAGTGAAACCGTACCACAACAAATCCCTCGTCCAACTCAATGAAGTCCAATTCGCCTTTTGGCTTCCAGAGATTCAGTAGTCTTGCTTCAAGAATCGATAAGGTGACATTACGGCCTAGCAGCTTAACAATCACAGCCGACTGGTATGGACGTCGCAGTCGTTGTTTGAAGTCAGTGGACAGAGAAACCATACAGCATTCACCCGTATCTTGTACCATAATTTCTTCTGCACTGACAGAGCCCCCTCCGTTTACATTTGGAGAAGAAACATCAACAGACTCATTGCCCAAACATGCCTCCATGAATGACTTAGGGGCCGCGCCCACTCCCATCATACTTCCACTGTTCTTCATCCCCGCACCAGAGCCCTTAACCTTCATATCATCCAACAAATCACCACAATCTTCCACTCAATCGGAAGGCTTTATCTTCTTAACACTTCTCTTCAAGTTATCATCTTCTTCAATCGAATTCGCATGGGTTGAGTTTCCAGAGCAGTTTCCGGTCGTTGGAGCTGTTTTCATTAAAAAAAATAAAAAAATAAAAAAATAAAAAAATAAAAAACAAAAAACAAAAAATAATAATAATCAAAAAATAAAATAATAATAATAATAATAAATTAAAAAATTAAAAAAATTAAAAAAATTAAAAAATTAAAAAATTAAAAATTAAAAATTAAAAATTAAAAATTAAAAATATATAAAATATATAAAATATATAATATAAAAATATAAAAATATAATATAATATAATATAATATAATATAATAAAATATAATAAAATAAAAATATAAAAAATATAAAAAAATAAAAAATAAAAAAATAAAAAATAAAAATAAAAATAAAAAAATAAATTTTTTTAAGAATGCCAAGAATGTATCAAGAGGTCACAATCCAAATAACAATGTCTCAATGAAAAACAACCCATAAGAATGCCGATAGCAATGTTAGTATTGCAATGCTGGAATATTTAAATTTTCCAACATGCAGGGTGTTGAATTATTGCTACAAAACAAAGGCCACCAAACGTGTACACCATATTTGACCTCCCCTTCTTTGGCCAGCAACCGGGCAAGCCAATGTTGATCTTCCTTTGGCCACCTAACCAAGAAAGTGACAAAACCTTCTTCCTATTGGTTTCCCGTGAAGATATGGAGCTTATAAAAGGGGATGCGGTGATGCATTCAAAGATCATCGAGCAGCTTCAGAAGCAACTCAAGGTGCAGTGAGGGATCCCAGAGCGTTTTTAGCGCTGTTTTATGTAAGGTTCGCGGCTCCCTGTAGAATAAACAGGAGGCGAACCAAGGGGGTTTTGGGGCTTGGGTTGTGAGGTTTCTCCAGGTTGTAATCCGAATTTGCTGAAGCAGTAGTGAATCTCTCCAACTGGACGTACACCATATTTGGGTGGAACCAGTATAAAACTCCAGTGTGCAATGTGTGTTGCACTTTTGTGGTTATTGCTTTTTATTTTACTTGCTTGTGTATTTTGTAGCGAAAGGCCACTCTGCATTGTTCGTTGTCCCAACGATCTTGGAATTTCCGCGAGGGTTGGTATTACCCAAAAGGTGACTCAGAACCCAACAATTGGTATCAGAGCATCAAGGCTCGTGAGACAAGTCCAAGGCGATGGCGGAGGACTCTTCTACAAAAGGAGACGCAACCAATTCAGACTCGTATGTGGGGCGATCACATGCGACGGTGGGAGGCTCGCACTACAAAATCGAAAGATTCGATGGCAAGGGCAACTTCAAGATATGGCAGTACAAGATGAAGGCTATCTTGCGAAAGGACCGCGTACACCGGGTGGTGTACGACACGGCGGCTCTATCTGCAGATATCTCGGAAAGAGAGAAGATGGAGATGGAGGACTCGGCGATGACAACCATCCAGCTCAGCTTATCGGACGAGGTAATCTACCAAGTGTCCGAAGAGACTACGGCCGAGGAATTATGGGAGAAGCTCGAGAAGCTGTACCTGAAGAAGTCGCTCACCAATCGGCTTATTCTACAGAAGACATTCTTTACTTTCAAGATGCGAGATGGGACCTCATTGAAGGATCACATTGATACCTTCAACTTAGTGATGAAGATGAGGGCTGTTTGTCTGACTGTGGAGGCGGAGCATGAAGCTATGATCCTGCTCCTGTCGTTACCAGATAGGTACACGACGTTCATCAACACCATGCTCTACAGTCGAGATACTCTCATTCTTGAAGATGTGAAGACGGGGCTCTACATCGAGGAGTTGCGAGATCGCATGACAAGCGTTGGCTTGAGCGAAGGAGCTTCAGACAGCCAGGCGATGTTTGCTTCGGAGCGAAGCAACAAAAAAGGCAACTACAACGGGAGATCGAGATCGAAATCAAGGACCAGAGACACGAGGTGTCATATTTGCAAGAAGCATGGACATTCGAAAAGAGAATGCCCAGAGAGAAGGAACAACGACAAGGATGCGCAAGCATCATCATCAGTTGCACCTGTGCAAAAGGAAGACGTGAGGAGCGAGGAGACCTACGATCTCTTCACTGCAACTCCTTTAGAATTTGCGAACCATGACTGGATTATGGACTCAGGTGCGTCGTTTCATATGACTCCAAATAGAGATTGTTTTCATACCTACAACACTAAGCCGAATGGATCAGTCTTTATGGGCAATGATGAAGAGTGCAAATCTATTGGAGTTGGTTCGGTAAGAATCAAGATGTTCGATGGCGTGGTGCGCATACTCACCAATGTGTGGCACGTTCCAGCTTTGAGAAACTCACTAGTTTCCATGGGAGCGTTGGATTCCATGGGTTGCAAGGTCACGATCGAGAGGAATGTGCTAAAGATATCGAATGGATCGATAGTTGTGATGAGAGGTGAAAAGGTAAATGGCATATATCTGTTGAAGGGGACGACAATCATTGGTGACTCCAGTGTTGGCATTAAGAGCTCGCATGAGATTGATTCGACCAGGCTGTGGCATCTTAGACTATGACATGTCGCGGAGAAAAGCTTGGAGGCTTTAAGGAAGCGTGGTTTAATCAATGGGGTGAACTTCAAGGAGCTGGAGTTCTGCGAGGATTGTGTCTACGGCAAGCAGACAAAGGTTAGCTTCGGCACATGGAAGCATAACACAGGAGGGATTCTCGATTATGTTCACACCGATGTTTGGGGTCCTGCACCAATTCACTCTCTAGGTATGGCGCGTTATTTCATATCATTTATTGATGATTTCTCTTGAAAAGTATGGGTGTATGTGATGAAGGAAACATCGGAGGCGTTTGAGAAGTTCAAGGCATGGAAGACCCTTGTGGAGACTCAAACAGGAAAGAAGATAAAAGTGCTGAGATCCGACAATGGTAGCGAGTTTACTTCTGCAATGTTCACAAGATTCTGTTGGGAGCAAGAAGTAAGGCGTCACTTCACTACACCAGGAGATCCATAGTCAAATGGAGTTGCCGAGCGGATGAATATGACACTTCTTGAGAAGGCGAGGTGTCTCAGGTTTACATCGGTATTGTCAAAGGGATTTTGGGCTAAAGCTATGTCAACAGTTGTATATTTGGTGAACAGAATTCTATCTTCAGCTATTGGTGATAAAATCCCAGAGGAGGTCTGGAAAGGTAAGCCAGTAAAGTTAGATCATCTTCGAATATTTGGATGTCCAGTACAGGTTCACATGGGAAGTGACAAGATCAGCGTGAATGGGAAGAAGTGTATCTTGCTGGGATACATAGATAGCGTTGAAGGTTATAGACTGTGGAGTCCAGAAGAGAAGAATTGTCCTGGTTAGTCGACATGTTACATTTGAAGAGTCGACAATGCTGCAAAAGAAGGCTACAGAAAATACCGAAAAGGCCTCGAAGGAGGTGGAGGTATTTTTTCCAAATCCATGTATTGACACAAATAAAGGTAAAGGCGAGGCGGTTGAAGGAGAGAGTCCGCAAGTGGAGACTACTACATGCAGCAACAGTGGTGGAAGTTCTAGTCGAGGTGGAGAGACTAGGGCTACGGTGGACGACTCTATTGCTAGCAGAGTGGGACGGCGCACCGTAAAGGCCCCAGCTCGTTTTGATGATTACGTGAATTTAGTTTATGCATTGCAGGCGCGTGGAGATCTTATGGCAAATAAGATTGCGATGGATGCATTGAGTTTGGATGCAAATGTAAGGGACCTTGCGAGGCTACACACACTAGAGTAGGGGTGAATAGTGTAATAGCAAGCAAAGTGCTTAATTAAAAGTTACTAAAATTAAAGCACAATAAGCAGCAGAAATTAAACAGAGTGCTCAACAACAACAATCGCAAACACATAGATTTTATCCTGGTTCCCCAAAACTTGGGTACGTCCAGCCACACCAATATTCACTATATTCCCACAAAGAGAAGTGAATACAAATCTCACAAGGAGATACCCCACCAAGAGGATTTATGCCCTACACAAGGACCCAACCAACCCTACACGAGGGTCAAGACTCCCACCAAGAGAATCACTAACTCCTACTCAGAGAATTAGGGTTAGCCCTACACTAGAACACTAAACTCCCACAAAGAGAGTTACTCCCACAAAGAGAGTTATTCCCACAAATAGAATATCCTAATCCTACAAAGAGATAAACTCCCACAAAGAGAAATAGGGTTTCGAACATAAAACAAAACGAAACAACACTTACATATGCCTTGATATGATCTTACCAATATGAAGAAGAAGGCATGCAAGTGAAACGCAAGTGCTTAAGATAAGGCTTTGATTGCACTTGATGATCTTTCTCTCTTCTAGGAATGAATCCTAACACTTCTCACTTGAGTGTATGAAATTGAAGAGAAGAAAGATGATCTCTAAGAAAGGAATGAGATTGAAATCCATTGGAGAAATTTTCTATGAGCTAGCTTCAATGCATGAAGAGAAATATGCTCATGAGAGGGAAATGGGAGAGATTAGGAGTGGCTATTGATTCTCTAAGATATTCAAATCAACCTAGAGTTCTACATGAACTAAGCCAACTCCTATATTTAGGAAGCCCAAAGAAACCCATAAAACTAGCCAAAAACCCAAAGGGAAGAACTACGCAACGACTAGATTTTGGCAGTTTATGGTACAGACAGTCGACTGATGAACAAAGGACAGTCGACAGTTCAACTGCTAGAAAAATCCCAACGGCTATAATCTGAGCCATGACAGTCGACTGTAGAAGACTACACAGGTGACTGTAAAACAGACAGTCGACTGTATATCCTTCATCAGGCGACTGCTGCAGGGAAGGAAGAAAAACAGAGAGTTGCATCTTCCTCCCAGTATCCCTACAGGTGACTGATTACCATAGTACAGTCGACTATAAAATAGACAGGCGACTGTTTCTCCTTCATCAGTCGACTGCTGCATAGGATGGAGAAAAACAGAGAGAGATGCATATTTTGCAATTACGCCTTTCAGACGACTGATGGCCATTTTACAGGTGACTGTAAATATACAGTTGAATTTAAAAACTTCATCAGGTGACTATCTTACACATTGAGATGAAGCCCAGAAAATACAAGAAGCGCACAGTCGACTGTCGACCAATTCACAGGCGACTGTAAGAATACATGAGACTGTAAATTGGACATCATTCGATTGATGCGAAAAGCTCAAGATGAGTAAATAGAAATGTTGACTTGAGCTATGCATCACAATCGGCTGTAGAACGCTCGACAGACGACTGGAGATCACCCAGTCGACTGTAAAACCCTCAGCAGGCGACTGTAGGAGAGCCAGAGACTTCAAATAAGTCTTTGGGCAAGATGAACCTATTGGGTTGGATTCTATGATAATCCTAAGGCTCACTAAGTTGGTTAAATGCAAATGCATGAGAGTATGACCATCTATCAAGGCTTTACAATAATCCTATACTCAAAAAGAGAAATGCAAGTAATTGAAATTACATGGATTACAAATTGCATCTCCTAGAGTCTAAGTCTTCAAGCTCACTATGCCTTGATGCTCCACATCATCTCCAAGCTTTGGCACTCCTTGATGAGCTTCCCTTCATCAAACTCCAAGCTTTGGCAATGCTCCTCTAAATGTCCATCCATCATCATGCTCCAAGCTTTGGCTTCATTAGATGATCTTCATGACTTTATCCAAGCTTGAGCACACAATCACTCTTAGAGGTCTTTAAGATAACCCTTGTAATATCCTCCAAGCATTATGCTTTGTCTCATCAACATATAATCATTAAGATAAACTGAGACTAAAACATAAGATTGATTAGCACACTAACATAATGTATTGATCATCATCAAAACAACGTTAGTCTTGAACCCAAGAACTAACAGCAAACTCAGGGTGGTGATGTGCAAGGGTAGACAAAGCATATCCCAAGGAGATTCACAATAAGGAGAACCCGGCAGGAGAAAGGTCGGCGGCGAAGTTTGAGCGACGCTCAAACTTGTTTTCCTTGAAGAGGTGCTAGGGTGCCACGAGGTGGCACTGGGAGAGATCACTACATGTTTTGCTTCAGGTATGGATTCATGGAGATTCGTCAGTGTTCAGAGACTCGCCTTTGGAAATGGGTTCGTTGGACACTCAGTTAGTTGGTGATGCTTAGAGCGAAGCTCACTAGCCAAGTGCCCCGACCTCATGGAAAGGTGGTTTGTCTGAAGGTGGAGTTTTTTTGGTTTGGGGGGTTATGTGGTATGTTTTGTATCAAGGTGGAGTGTTGAATTATTGCTACAATACAAAGGCCACCAACCGGGTACACCATATTTAACCTCCCCTTCTTTGGCCACCAACCGGGCAAGCCAATGTTGATCTTCCTTTGGCCACCTAACCAAGAAAGCGACAAAACCTTCTTCCTATTGGTTTCCCGTGAAGATTTGGAGCTTATAAAAGGGGATGCGGTGATGCCTTCAAAGATCATCGAGCAGCTTCAGAAGCAACTCAAGGTGCAGTGAGGGATCCCAGAGCGTTTTGAGCGCTGTTTTATGTAAGGTTCGCGGCTCCCTGTAGAATAAACATGAGGCGAACCAATGGGGTTTTGGGGCTTGGATTGTGAGGTTTCTCCGAATTTGCTGAAGCAGTAGTGAATCTTTCCAACTGGACGTACACCATATTTGGGTGGAACCAGCATAAAACTCCAGTATGTAAGGTGTGTTGCTCTTTTGTGGTTATTGCCTTTTATTTTACTTGGTTGTGTAGTTTGTAGCGAAAGGTCACTCTGTCTTGTTCGTTGTCCCAACGATCTTGGAATTTCCGCGAGGGTTGGTATTACCCAAAAGGTGACTCAGAACCCAATACATGGAATACAAGAGCAATATTTTTCTACCAACAGAGAAAAAAGCTCAAGAAATGTATGGTTCTTCCCTCCACTTTTATTCAAGCAGCAACGTGTTCACTTGTTAAGTGGCTTGAAGAAACAAACAACTCAAATTTTTATCATTCTCTTTTCCTCATCAACAGATTAAATACATGAACTAGTTCGTTCATTTCCATTCAGAAGAAAATACTAGAAACATGATCTGGGTATTTTGCAAGAGATTTATCGCATTAAGCAAGCATTCAGTAATTGCGAATATACTGAGACTTAAACACACACAACATAGACGTTGTAAACATGATCGGGATAGTCTATTAAAGATCTGTCACAAAAACCCAACATTCCGTAATTGAGAATTTACTGCCTACCATCGCGGAAGAAATCATTCAAATTCAAGACCTCGACATTTTTCATTGATACGGCATCAAAAGAGGATTGTCAGAAACTATAACGAGGTCGTTAAGCTTAGACATTCTAAACACCAAGATATCGCTTTGGGGGAATCACTATTCTTCCGGCAACTTGATCAAGATCACATTGGCCCTGAGAAGTAATCTTTCTTCCCCTAAAACACACAATAAAATGAACTTGAGTCCCCAACCAAATCAATATGATAGACAAAGTCATTCACTACCTGTATAAATAAGTGTCAATCAAAGATGCAAATAATCCAACTATTAACTCCATAGAAAATACTGAAGTTATACAGCAGAATACTCATTTATCTCGACAATATAAAGACGGTGGAATAGAATTCATTAGCAGGGAGGCGTCCAATGACACGTCAACAAAATCCGATTAAATTAGCCATGTGAATGTTGGATCGATTCAGGCGCTGAAGGAGTATTGGTTGGTAACTGAGCTATCTTGTGCAAAGCTAACTCGGCTGTGCTTGGATCCGACCTAACTGACTCTGCACAAGTCAGATACGAGGATGTCGAGCTATTGGACTTCTACAGTGCGTTATTCCTCGTTTCGTCTGCTCGGTTGAAGTCTGCAGTTCGGTGGATTGGTGGATCGATGTCTCATATGTCGGCAGCTCAACAGTCATAGCTTCGGATAGCTTGGACTGCTCGGCTCGACACTTCGTTCGTTCGGTTTTCAATGGGAAGCTCGGTCGTTTGGAGGGGGGCTACTCTAGGATGCAGCGTCGCACCCTATTCGTAGTAGAGTTGCGATTGGATTGGAATTCTGTTAAAGGCGGTATTCGTATCTATTGGAAATCCATCTCCAATGATGACACCTATTGTAACCTAGGGCTATATATGGGGTGTGTTAGCCGAGGATTTCAAATGGGAACACATAGAGAGAACTTTGAGCCGCCATTTGTGAGAGCCAACATTGAGAGATTGTTTGTGAGCTTTTGGATAGATCTTGTGTGCTTCTTCTTCGTTTGTGAAGAGAGAATATTTGTATTGTTCTCTACTTTTGTAATAAAGCTTATTGGTATTCCCTTGGCCGATCAACGGCCTAAATACAATTCTCATAGTGTTCTATTTTTATATTGCTCGTCCTTCGTCGTCGGGGATCTTCGGCGATCATTTCCGCTAACGCACAACAAACTTGTATCAAAGCTTACGATTTTGGAGATCAACGGAGGAGGCAAAGATGAGCAACGGAGGCGATGACAATTCCTCAAAGGTGTCGACTTCCGACGGTATTCTCCAGCGGCTCGAACTATTATGTTCAACACAAAGTTCAAAATTGAGAACTCTTAATCAGAATGCGTATGGAACGATCCAACTATATCCGTCGAAGGAGAAGAAATACACATTCATGAAGGAGACAAGTGCAAGTAAGTTTTGGAAGGAGCTCGACAACAAGTACATGAAAAAAACATACAGAACCGACTTCACCTGAAGAAGAAGCTTCGATCTGAAGCTCGTCGAGGATGTTTCTTTCGAAGAACATCTCGACCATTACAACAAGCTTCTGACGTACCTAAGGAACGTCAACATGAAGGTCGACAATGAAGACAAAGCTATGATTCTCCTCAACTTGCTACCCATTGAGTATGAGTACTTGGTGTCGGTTTTTATTTATGGTAAGGACTCGATCACATTTGAAGAAGTGTCCAATACTCTGACAAGCAATGAGTTCAGGATGAATGATGATGACACGAGAAGTCGAGCTAGCGAGAAGGGTGGGGCCCGGAAGGGATATTTCTAATCCAAGTCCATAGACAAGAGCAAGGCCACTCTTTGCAAGGAGCTAACAAAACCAATGTGCTTTCTGCATAGAAAGAGGACATTAGATCAGAGACTGTCCAAAGGCGAAGAAGAAGCACAATGCAATATCCAACGTCGTTAAGGGCGTTGAGGTCGAGGAATGGGTTTTGGTCAGTGCTTCGAAGGGCATGATGTCAGATGGTTGGGTGCTCGACTCTGGGTGCTCGTTCCATCTGACACCACATCGAGAGTACGTTACCACTTTCCGAGAAGGGGGTAGGAGTACGGTCCTATTAAGCGACGACCGAGCTTGCTGCATTACAGGCTGTGGAACAGTTCGGATGAAGATGGATGACGGTGTTACATGAGACATCGATAAAGTACGCTTTGTTCTCGACTTAAATCGTAACCTCATATTGCTCGGCTCACTTGAAGCCAATGGTTCCGAGTGATGATGGAGAATGGTGCTCTAAGGGTGACTCGAGGAGCTATAATCGTGATGAAGGGGAAGCGGAAAGGCAACCTCTACAACTTGATGGTTTGGTCGTGACTGGCACAGCAACTCAGACCCGTGAGGTCGACCTGTTGGGTTTTGAGAGACCCTTAGGGCATAAATCTATGCATGTCCTACGTCGGACGGACGATAGAAATAGAAACAGCAGAGTAAAATAAATATATTAAACACTTTAATAAAAATGCCCTAAGAATATCACGACCCTAACCACGAAATCTATTATCTTGGGGTGGGTCTAACCAGACCCAAAGATAAATCAAAAACTAACTGCAACAATATAAATATGAAAGCATTAAAAACATACCCGGAACTTTGCTTCCGCAGAAAACAAAGCGTCATTTTCAGCAACTTTAGTTTCCGAAGCAAGCCGCATCTTCGCCTCCGAAACTGGTCCATCCGAAGCGAGCCGACAACGTGCATCCGAGCCAATCACCCGTCGAAGAAAGCTTTACTTGAGAGTGATCCGCCTCTTAGACTTTGGATCGAATCCAATCCTCCTCATCGTCTTGCTAGGACGTGAACGAAAAAACGGAAGAATTATAGGAGGAAAGAATAATTTTGTCTCGAATCGAACGTGCTCAAAACTTTTTGGAGCTACTTGATTCGGAGATTTGGTGCATCTTTTCCAAGGGGTGTCAGCCCCTATTTATATAGGAGACCAGACCCCTTACTCGTCTCACGAGCAATGTGGGACTAAAAAATTATGAGAGAAAAATTAAATCAATTTTGCCTTACACTGAGGCTAAATTTCAACTAATTTTATCTCCCTCACCATTGAGCTTCGCACATGATACAACCTATCAAATTGAAGAGCTATGAACGAATAGAAACAAACGGCGATCGATTCTGACTTTGTTTGACCCCTCAAACGAATACACAAAGTTGTTATGTATTTCAATCGAAATGTAATCTGTATCAACAACAAAAATATATGAATAATTTTTAAATTTACAACCGAGTCAAGGAAATTGATTTCTATGACCAAAGAAAATACAACCACCCCAATTTACACTTCAAACTTGTTACAATTTCTATCCTGATAATATGCTCATTTTCCATTTCGAGCACTTGGGAATAAATCAACATTCAGGGCTGACAGAGGGTCTAATTTTGGCGGGCATTTGATATCCGTTATAGATAATGCCATCGGATAGTGGAAGGCAGGCTTAGGAGTTATCGACATCTTGCTCATGGAGTACTCGAGTTCATCATCGCTCTCGCTATCCAATATCTATTGTACTTTTGAGGAACGTTGTCATGGGTTTTTGTAAAAGTAAAATTGGATAAGAGAAGAGAAATTGGGATAAGAGAAATTAGATAAGAGAGGAGGAGAATTTTGAGGGATAATCGAGGAGGTGTGTCATTTTTCATATACAACCCCGGTTTTTGCATTTTTGCCCCTTGACCCTTCATCGACACACCCACACTTTTTCTTCTTCTCTCCTCCTTTTTCCGATTTTTGCATTTTTCCCCTGGACCCTCCACACACACTCCCACACACTTTTCCTTGAACCCCCCCACGCACACGCACACACACCCACACCCACACCCACAAATTTTCTCATTTATCCCTCCTTTTTCGACCGTTTCCGATCCCTGTGCACATGTGCACGGGCTATTTGCTATATATTAAACAGTTATTTGCCATGAGGTACTATTGTAGACTATATAGTAAACAGTTATTTGGCTACAGTCTGTAAAAAGGTGGCAAATTCCTAACTCATTGTTGAAACACATGTTATGATATTGATATTACAAACAATAAAGTTGGTGCCCAACATACAAAACCAGTTGACGACACATGATTCTTGCCAGATTAGAAACACAGAGATGTCATGCTCAGTTCTGTTATTTATACACGCTAGGCATGCATGGTTAGAATATGCCAGTGTGAAGATGGATCATGGCGAGCCCAAGTAAAATCGGGCAAGGAAGGTCAAATTGGGCAAGTAAAATCCCCTAGCCTTTGAAAGGCTGAACACATGCTCACCCCCAATCCCCTCTCTCGCCGTTCGAAACCCCACGTATTGTTTGAACCTATCCCCTAACCCAAACACACGCAAGCACAGCTCTCTCTCTCTCTCTCTCTCTCTCTCTCTCTCTCTCTCTCTCCCCCCTCTCCCCCTCCCTCTCCCGTTTACCCTCGCTCTCTCTCAGTTCTCTCTCCATTCGAAAACACCCGTCTCCCGCTCTCCCCCGTCTCCCGCTCTCCCCCGCCTCTCTCTCGCTCGACCCATGCTCCGGCGGCCCTGATTACCACCCGTCAGCACGCAGCCCACCGGCCCGCTCGCCTTCGACTCTCCTGCTGCCACGACACCCCGCTGTGAGCCCCTCCTTCGGAGTCTCGACGCCGCCGCTGTGATCAGCCCCGCTGACGATCCACGTAACCCCGCAACATCCATCGCCGCTCTGTCGTCCCTCCGGAGCTCCGACCATTGCCTCTCCCCCTCCAAGCGTCGCCCAGGCTCCCCCTCCGATCGACTGCGCCCTCCGACCCCGCACAGACCCAGCCTCCGCCTTCGTCGACAAAGCGGCGGCAACGACACCCTCCGAAGAGCCGCCGCCTGACCCCCGCTCCGACAGCTCGAAGAAGCCGCCGACGCTCCACCGTCGAGCGTCAACAACCCCCCATGCACAGCCGCGTCCATCAACCCTCGCCACCCCGTTGCCCGCCGCTGCGCCCTCTCCGATGAGCCACCCCCATTTTCGATCACCCACGACCGTCGCTCGTTGCTGCATTCACCACCCTCATCTACTCAAAACAGAGTAACCCCGCCTCTCCTCCTCCCTCTCCGACTCCACCCCCCAGGCTCTCGCCCTCACTCCCTTTCTCTTCGACAGCCCTCATCGCGTTGCCCTCCGTCCGACAAGCTCGATGTCGCTTCGCTCGACAACACCCCCTCTCGTTCACCCCTCCATTGCCGCTTTCCCACGCCTCCGACGAAGACGACCCAGCAACGCCACCCCCTTCGACACGCCACCGCCGCCCGCCGCCTCCCCCGTCGCCACTGACGTCGGCGACGAACGCACACGTCGATCCCCCCCATTGCTGCATGCGTAAACGCAGGTGAGATCGTTGTTAACGTATTTTTTAAATGAATACGTAAATACGTATTCGTATACAGTATTTTATAAATTATTAAATATGGTTTTTCTGTTTTAAATTAATAGTAATTAATATACAGGTCAGAAAATGTACGGCCAGCTCTAGAAAATCAGAAATGACATTCTGGACCCAATGGCATTGGTCTCATCTCGATCAGACGCTTAGTTTTTCCAGAATAAATTTTTAACCCTAAAACTTAAATACGTAAATTCCTTTTAAAAATCTGTAACTCCTTCTTTTCACATACACTGATATGTGATAAAAATATATGTTATAGAACTTTTCGAGACGGTCGTTTTGGCTGGTCACTTGAACATTTTCGATTATTATTGCACCCGAAATAAATTATGGAAGGGTTACGTTACTTAAGTAAATTGGATTTTAAAAATGATTTTGAGCTTCTGAAAATTATAAAAATTAACAGAGGCTTCTGAAAAATATTTTCTCTTACAGTAAATTTATTTTCATCATATCTAGCCTATAGAAAAATTTAGAATGTTTTTCGACACCGTTTCAATAGATTATAAAATCAAAACGATCAGGTTAAATAAGTAGAAAATAGGGTGTATTCTTTAACCGGCTATTTCTTGTGTTTGCAGGTATCAATTCTCGAGCACCAGCTCCTCTAGCTCTAACCTCGTCTTATTACGACGAGCTCGATAGTAAGTCACTCTAATTCTAGTTTTAGAAGTCAAGCAAGTGTACATGCATGAACTTAGGGTTTTACAAATGGTCTCAAAACAACTAATGACCGAACGAAACAACAATTTTTGTAGTCCATGTTTGTTGGACTTATTTTTATCCTCAAATTTTTTTAGCATCCACTTTGATTTACTTTTTGGTTTTCAATAAATAAGTTGCTTTAACCTTTTAACGCATATAAACTCATATCCACTCATGTCCACACTGGTCCACCTTGTTCTAACACTTATCATTTGAAAGTGTTGCATGGACCTCGTATACACTTGTTGCACGATTGCTCATAAACACGTCACCTGCTGCATGCCATTTATTACTCAGTGAATGTTAATGAATGATCGTATGGAATATTATGTGTGGAACATCTTGTAGAATATCTTGTGAAACATCTTGTGGAATATCTTGTAGAACATCTCGTGGAACATCCTATAAGGAACATGTACTAGATTCACTTGACACATCACTGGGGTTTTTAGGTTAACTCATAGTTTGAGAGAGTGCGGGAGCGACTGGAGTTCAATCTACATGTCTAGCTGCCTGGGTTTCGGCATCATGTCTAGCTGTCTGTGTTTCGACAAATATAAATGTCTAGGTGCCTATGTTTCGACATTCGTCTGGGTCACGCCCAGGCAAGAGATGAACTCAATGGTCATATATTGTACTCTCCGACTTGAGTCACGTAGTTCTAGTGTAGCTTGTATGATCACCTCTACTTTACGCGATTCACACACTTTACCTACTACACCTGTGCAGTCACCAGTACTTTACTTCACCTGCTTAGCCTGCTTTACTACCTTGCTATCTGTTTGTTTTACTCCACATGCCTGTTTACTTTACTATTGTTGTTACTTTACCTGCTTTATTACCATGTCATATATGCCATGTCTTCATTGTTGCTCTCATACTTTACTTATTGCACTTGCATATATGACTGTTGTTCCTTTACTTTTTGTACGAAGTTAGTAGTTTGTTCATTTCCATGCTTGTACACAGATTTTACTACTATTGCTAGAATTGGTGTGACTTACCTATGATTCCATCTTCATGGCATTACAGACGACGCACCAGTGGAGGTAGATGTTCTTGAGTTAATAGCGCCAGTGTTTGACCATGAGACCGCAGCTTTCAGAGCTATTTTCAGTTGTGTACTTTCTTTCTTTCATGTATATCTGTTGGAACATTTTGTACAGTATGGATTGTAATAATTGGACACTATTTGGGTATTTTTGTACATCTCTGCATCGTGGCTGTTTTAGTTTCACTGGTAACCTGCAGGACCTGCACAAATATCAAATAAGTAACGCCCCCCGGAAGCGGGTCGTTATAAGTTTGGTGGCCTACGCGGGTCCGTGCTAACTACCTCGTGAACAATATAGCAAGATCAGGGTGTACAATATAAAATACTCAAACTGAACTCTCGAGAACTAGTTGTCTTGAGTGTTCACCTGTATTGGATTGTAATACCCTGTTTCCATATGTACGCGTGTTTATACGTATTTTGGCGTGGATGCATACGTATAATTTTTGGGAGTATTCCCGTATTTTTTTCTTTAATTATTTTGGTGTAGGAATTATTTTTAAAAGATTTTAAATTATCATTTGGTATTAGTAAATATGAGTATGTGAATGAAATACTATGTATTTAAGAAGTATGGTGTATTTCACCATGTATTTTTATTTTTCTAAAAATTTTATTTTTAAATTTTGTTGTCATGACACCTAACATGGCTATGTGTCATGTTGTTAGCTTTAATTAGGACACATGGCTCACATCTTGACTAAATGGAGGGATGAGAGGGTTTTGGAGGTTCAAAAACTTATACAAAAGAAAAACAAAACACAAAAAAAAAATCAAGAAAACTCACTCTCCCTCTCCAATTTCAGCTTGGCTGAAAATTTGCTCCCCTTTTCTTCTTTTTTTGCTTCCTCCTTCCTCCTCTCATCACCACCATTGCTCCTCCTACTCCACCACCAATCACCCTCATTCTCCTTATCATCCCAACTCCAAAATTAGCCCAAATTAGCCCAAAAATCCAACATTTGGAGACCAAAAATTGGAGCTTGAAGAAGGAAGATAGGGAGCTCTCCATCAAGGGCTAAGAAGGGCCAAAGATCATTTGGAGGACTTTTGAGGTAGTAATTTCTAACAATCTAGCTAAGATTTAGTTTTAGGATTGGATTAGTAGGAATTTTGATGTAGGATAATTTGTATAGATTTACTAAAACTTGAGTAATGAACTGCTCTTAATTGGCTTCATGAAATTGCCTGGAAAAAACTTATGTTATGTATTTTGATGTCCTTAACAACTTTCATGTTCACAACTTTTCCTAATTCCAACTGGAAGTTGGGTTAAAAATTTAGTCTTTAAAACTGGTCTGATTTTAGCTAATCTGTACATGTCTTAGTAAAATGGTTACAGTTTCCTGCACACTTAATGAAATGTGATGTTCTTGGTGCCGTTGGAAAGCTGACTTGAAGCTCTTCAAATTATAATTTTCCTACGTCATTTCCCGAAAATTCTAATTCTGCCTGTAACTGGTAGAAAAATGGACCTGAATATGACTCAGTTTCTGGTTCTATATGCTGAAATTATACATGTGAGGGAAAAATTCACCATAAATCTCATATGTCAACTGAGTTTATGAAAATTGGTCTTTGAAAGGAAAACACCCATATCTACAACTTTCGTGAAGGGACCAGAGACCAATTCTGACTATAGATAGGCTAAAAGTGATGTTCTTTTTGCTGTAACCGTTTAGACAGATTCAAATTTTACACTATTGTCATACCATGCATTACTCTTTTATGTTTTGTTCAAATTCAGTTATCATGCTATTATTTGTCATGATTTATGTGATAATTAGTAGCTATGTTCACATGCTTTCCAATTTGTTGTAGTAAATGAAATCGTGTTCAAGTTAAAGTGCATATTAACATGTTTGCTATGTCCAAATAAAAGCTAGTATATTATGTTATGTTAAAGGACGTCTTATGTTATTTACTAACATGCAACAAGCTAGTATACATGATTGTGTTATTACGCCATTACTTTCCATTATGCTAGCTTGTAGCTTTATTTTGATTGAGTATGTCAACTTGAGACATTTGCTAGTGTTGTAGTTTCATCTTGTTTAGTGTATCATATTAGTGTTGTAACTTCATTAAGAAAGTGAATGGAATTGATGGAACTATGCGATGTTGAAATGAGATGAAGACGATGGTCGCTGTTGAATTATGACATCGGTGAAATTATGAAAGAGATGGAGAGATGAAAAAGCGGTAGTCGAGACCGCTAGATGATTTGTTGAAAAAAGAAGATATACTTTAAAAACTGAGAGTGAGGATAAGAGTTTGACATCGGGAGCTCAGTCCATTCCAAAATGGGCGAGACTCCAGATGTGGGTTTGGGGAAACACGGGTAAACTTTAGGAGTTAAGGAGCTGACGTATGAATTATGATTTCTCGCCCGATGTGTTGCCCCCAGAAGGGGAGTTGGAGAGGGCTAGAGAGGCCGCTGGTGTGCTCGTGTCGCACCATGACGGTAAATGATGGTTTGCTCCGTTTGTCCGACAGAAAAACCGAGATGAGTCTCGCTCCGGTACCTTGTCCCGTTCAGGTACGGAGTTACGAGAGGTCCCTCCAGTGCTCGTGTCGCTGGAGTGGTACCACTTTTCACCCACCTTGGGTGAAGTCCGACTCCTTAGCGTCCTACGGTTTACACGGGTTTCCAAACATACGAACCAATGACTTTAATTATAAATGTTGTTATCTCACGTTACTTGTTTCTATGTTACTTAATGCGGTTAACTCATGCCTATTCATTCTATTGTTCACTTTAATATTACAACTGCATGTTCATATGTTCTCTTGATTACCTCCCGTACTTGCATGTTATAATATAGTTCCTTATGCATGTTTACAAGTTCTTCTTTAATTCTTGCATGACATATTGTGAACATTTTTGTAAATTACTATGAATCTTACTTGTTAAGACCACCATCCCTAGATAGGTAGACCAATTTTAAAACTGAGTTCTACTAGAGTGTTAGGAATTCTACTGGGTCACGCGTTGACGTGTCCCCGTTGACTTTCATGTTATGTGAGTTGGATGTTGGAGTTTGCGGCTGGAGCTTGGAGTTGGTGGTCAGTTGTAGATTGGGTGGCGAGGGTTATGATGAGAGACTTGTACTTTTGGGGTTTCTTTTCCGGGTAGACCTTTTGTACTTTTGGGATGGAGTTTCTTTTATTGTTGTACCCCTTGTATAGACGGTGTTTTTAAAGATGTACCAATGTATTAAATAAATGAAATATTGTACTTTTGCTTATTTTCTCAGTGTTTTATCTGTGATGGAGCTTTACTTGTACTTCCCAGTACGTGCGCAGTGACCTGCAGTGTTCTTTTACTTTCTTCCCTTCTCTCTTTCTACGTAGCACTCGTTGATCTAGGAATACTTGGGACGGATTCGCACTTCCCGGGTATCCTGGAGTACGGGTCATTACAGTTGGTGGCCCATGCAGGTCTCTGCACTGCGGCGTGCGTAAGGATAGTGCGGGTAATGCTCCATAGGGGTAGTTGTGTCCTAAGGTGGGTAGGTGATTAGTCTGAAGATTAATCCCTGGTATTAGGAGAACCGAGGTATAGAGCTTCCTGAGGGTAAGCATGGGTAGTTGTTTGTATACATGTATATATGCATGGATGGGTATGAGTTTACATGGATATAAGAGTATTGCAGGTATATTGGCATGAATTCCTATAGGCATGTATCTATAACTATACTTGGATGTACACTACATTATAGATACTTGTATGGCTATTTGTGTGCATCCTTATAAGCGATATTGTAAGTGTTCGTATATGGACGAACAATGAGGTGTATGTATAGAAATGTTGTTTATATGAATTGAGGAGTAGATAATATATGATGTGTAAATCTAAGTGTAATGCATACTATCTGTGTAATGAAGTATTGTGTGTCGTATATAAAGATGTGCTAATATACGTTTTATCTGCATTAAGTGTATATGATTTTTTGTATAGAGTTGTAAGTATAAATACTGAATTATATTTAAGGGATGTAAGGAGATATATTTGTATATAGATATCTAAGGGATGTATATATACATATACATATGAAGTATCTAAGAGTATAAATATTGAGGTATAAACAAATTTATGATTTATGTGTTGGTATATTGATGTTGATTCTATGGTAGGTTGATGTACATTTGGAGGTATAAGAATGTATGATGGTATACATGGAATAATTATATATATATACTACTACCTTAGCTACTGGTGTGACTATATGTTGGTATGTGATATTATAAGTATATGTGATCGTATGTGGTTGCACCATCAGAGGTAGGTGCAATAGAGTGATTGTATTGGTTGAGATGTATGTAGTAAGTGTGTGTATATATATATATATAGTGTGGTGTATACACCCATGTATGTGTGGATCCAGGTATCCATGTGTCCCACTCATGTATGAGCTGGCATACTCTCGGAATGTGAGTATATTTTGGTTGTTTATGGTGTTGTATATGCATACATGGTGATATACGTGATATGTATATAGTTATATATATGGTTGTAAGCGTTGTGCTTATACATGTGTGTATACCTATGTCATTATATATATGTAATGTATAGTGGATATATACTGTATGTGATATATGCACATGTAGAACGTGCAGATGCTTGAGTTCCACCCATGTATGTGTGGATCCTAGAGTTCCACCCATGTATGTGTGGATATGTCTTAAGAGTATTAGTATTATGAGTTGATGTATGTGATGAGTATATAATACATGTATGGCTGTAAGCTGGTATGCTTACGCCTGTGTATAGATGAATATAATTTTGTATGGTTATCTATGTGTATTGATATTGATATGGTAGATCTTGTGCAATGATACATCTGTGAATGTTGGATGTGTACTAGGAGACATACATGATTGTATGTCTGAGTATAGAGGTGCATGCATATATATGTTAACATATGGTAACATATGAGAAGTGTGTATCATGGACCTATATAGTTGTTTGAGCTCTAGGTAATGTATAGATATGGTATACCATTTGTATTGGTAATATGTGGTGTATATGTACATACTAATTGTGTAAATCCATGTGCGGATCTTTGTGTTCCACTCAAGTATGAGTGGGCATGCCCTAGGTGTACTAGAGGTGTGTGTTTTATACATATATGAAAGATGTATATGGTTGCATGTCTGACTGTAAGCGGATACGCTTACACCAGTGTTGGATGGATATATCATTATGTGAATATCTGTGTGTCCTGGTATTGTTATACGAGACTCTATGTGATGACGTGTATGTGTATGCATACTAGAAATGTAGTTACGAAAATTGATATAGTGAGATATGTATATATGATTATAACTACTATTGGAGGTGTATCATAAGTAGTGTGTGAAATATATTGGCTAACTAAATGGTGTGTATAGATATACAGAATTAGGTATGTCAAGTTATATAATATTGGTGTGTACTTATATATTATGTGATGATATGTGAGTGTAACATGTGAATGAGATTTATATATAGATATGTATTGCGTATACAAGTGTGTGTATATGTATTCATATACTGAAATGATATAACTCTTGTGCTATAGTATACATATATAATGTTGCATGTATATATATACTGCATTGAATATATGTTACATTGACAGTTTGTATGTAAGTATATTTGTGCAGTGTATATGTGGTTAAATATAGATTTACGTAAGTGAATATTGGATATGAATACATATGAATGTATACTTACATATATAAAGTGAGTGTGTACTAGAAGGTTGATATACTAAGCATACATACTGTCAGGACTATTTACTATAGTAATATGTACTGTGTGCATACTTGTGTGCGAATTATTATATATAATTGTCTATATAGTTGAAGGTGTTTATACTTACATGCTTACGTGATATGTTTGTGTATGTTTACCCACTGGATATGTGGTGCATCATATCGGTGTGTAAAGTATTGGTGTATGACTATCTACTATAATTGTATCGATATTTGGATATACCTATTTGCATATGTATGTTAGTGAGGTTGTATGCATATTGGATGTGATGTATATAGTAGTATGTGTATCTATAAATGGATGTATACTTGAACTATACTCTGATGTATTTAGGTATACCCATAGGTATTTGTATGTGTAAGTATGCTAGCTTTGTGACTTATGAGTAGGGTGTGTTTAAATATCATGTGAACATGTATGTATGAACATATATAAATACAAAGAGTGTGTGATTACATATGAAGGTATATGTATTTAGATATATCTATACGTATACATTAAATAGTATACGTCTTTGATCATATTCTTGTGTGAATCTTTATGTAAGTATATATGTGTTGAGTGAATAAGTGAATAAATATTGGTGTATATATTAATGCCTTGGATGTATCTATACATATTTCTACTTATTGCTATGTACGGCATGATGCAAGTGTCTATATGTGTAGGTGAGATAACATGTGTATACATATTAGTCTGTATGTATATATGAGAGTTCTCATATTCATATAGATATATTTGTTGGTGCATGGATGAATGAAAAATGTATAGTACTATGCATGAGTTCTGATGATTTGTTCTTGTATATACATGTAACCTTGGATGAGAATGGATAAGTATATGTGCATGATCTATATTATAGTGTATGTATATATGAGTATGTAGTATACACATATAACGTTGGTTGCTTTTCTTGGGTAGGGAAATCCTTAGACTATTTTATTCTTCGGTCAGACCCTTAGTGTATAAAGTCCGAGGGCGGACTTTGTTTTTAAGGTGGGTAGAATGTAATACCCCGTTTCCATATGTACGCGTGTTTATACGTAGTTTGGCGTGGATGCATACGAATAATTTTTGGGAGTATTCCCGTATTTTTTTTAATTATTTTGGTGTAGGAATTATTTTTAAAAGATTTTAACTTATCATTTGGTATTAGTAAATATGAGTATTTGAATGAAATACTATGTATTTAAGAAGTATTGTGTATTTCACCATGTATTTTTATTTTCCTAAAAATTTTATTTTTAAATTTTATTGGCATGACACCTAACATGGCTATGTGTCATGTTGTTAGCTTTAATTAAGACACATGGCTCACATCTTGACTAAATGGAGGAATGAGAGGGTTTTGGGGTTCAAAAACTTATGCAAAAGAAAAACAAGACACAAAAAAAATCAAGAAAACTCACTCTCCCTCTCCAATTTCAGCTTGGCTGAAAATTTGCTCCCCTTTTCTTCTTTTTTTGCTTCCTCCTTCCTCCTCTCATCACCATCATTGCTCCTCCTACTCCACCACCAAGCACCCTCATTCTCCTTATCATCCTAACTTCAAAATTAGCCTAAATTAGCCCAAAAATCCAACATTTGGAGACCAAAAGTTGGGGCTTGAAGAAGGAAGATAGTGAGCTCTCCATCAAGGACTAAGAAGGGCCAAAGATCATTTGGAGGACTTTTGAGGTAGTAATTTCTAACAATCTAGCTAGGATTTAGTTTTAGGATTGGATTAGTAGGAATTTTGATGCAGGATAATTTGTACAGATTTACTAAAACTTGAGTAATGAACTGCTCTTAATTGGCTTCATGAAATTGCCTGGAAAACAATTATGTTATGTATTTGATGTCCTTAACAACTTTCGTGTTCACAACTTTTCCTAATTCCAACTGGAAGTTGGGTTAAAAATTCAGTCTTTAAAACTGGTCTGATTTTAGCTAATCTGTACATGTCTTAGTAAAATGGCTACAGTTTCCTGCACACTTAATGAAATGCGATGTTCTTGTTGCCGTTGGAAAGCTGACTTCAAGCTCTTCAACTTGTAATTTTCTCTTGTCATTTTCCGAAAATTCTAATTCGGCCTGTAACTGGTAGAAAAATGGACCTGAATATGACTCAGTTTCTGGTTCTGTATGCTGAAATTATACATGTCAGGAGAAAATTCACCATAAATCACATATGTCAACTGAGTTTATGAAAATTGGTTAGTAAAAGGAAAACACCCATATCTACAACTTTCGTGAAGGGGCCAGAGACTAATTCGGACTGTAGATAGACTAAAAGTGATGTTCTTTCTGCTGTAACCGTTTAGACAGATTCAAATTTTACACTATTATCATACCATGCATTACTCTTTTATGTTTTGTTCAAATTCAGTTATCATGCTATTATTTGTCATGATTTATGTGATAATTAGTAGCTATGTTCACATCCTTTCTAATTTGTTGTAGTAAATGAAATTGTGTTCAAGTTCAAGTGCATATTAACATGTTTGCTATGTCCAAATAAAAGCTAGTATATTATGTTATGTTAAAGGACGTCTTATGTCATTTACTAACATGCAACAAGCTAGTATGCATGGTTGTGTTATTACGACATTACTTTCCATTATGCTAGCTTGTAGCTTTATTTTGATTGAGTATGTCAACTTGAGACATTTGCTAGTGTTGTAGTTTCATCTTGTTTAGTGTATCATATTAGTGTTGTAACTTCATTAAGAAAGTGAATGGAATTGATGGAACTATGCGATGTTGAAATGAGATGAAGACGATGGTCGTTGTTGAATTATGACATCGGTGAAATTATAAAAGAGGTGGAGAGATGAAAAAGCGGTAGTCGAGACCGCTAGATGAATTGTTGAAAAACGAAGAAATACTTTAAAAATTGGTGAGGATAAGAGTTTGACATCGGGAGCTCAGTCCATTCCAAAATGGGCGAGACTCCGGATGTGGGTTTGGGGGAAACACGGGTAAACTTTAGGAGTTAAGGAGCGGACGTATGAATTATGATTTCTCGCCCGATATGTTGCCCCAGAAGGTGAGTTGGAGGGGGCTAGAGAGGCCGCTGGTGTGCTCGTGACGCACCATGACGGTAAATGATGGTTTTCTCCGTTTGTCCGACAGAAAAACCGAGATGAGTCTCGCTCCTGTACCTTGCCCCGTTAGGGTACGGAGTTACGAGAGGCCCCTCCAGTGCTCGTGTCGCTGGAGTGGTACCACTTTTCACCCACCTTGGGTGAAGTCCGACTCCTTAGCGTCCTACGGTTTACACGGGTTTCCAAACATACGAACCAATGACTTTAATTATAAATGTTGTTATCTCACGTTACTTGTTTCTATGTCACTTAATGTGGTTGACGTGTCCCCGTTGACTTTCAGGTTATGTGAGTTGGAGGTTGGAGTTTACGGCTGGAGCTTGGAGTTGGTGGTTAGTTGTAGATTGGGTGGCGAGGGTTATGATGAGAGACTTGTACTTTTGGGGTTTCTTTTCCGGGTAGACCTTTTGTACTTTTGGGATGGAGTTTCTTTTATTGTTGTACCCCTTGTACAGACGGTGTTTTTAAAGATGTACCAATGTATTAAATAAATGAAATATTGTACTTTTGCTTATTTTTCTCATTATCTCTTCCTTGATTCTCATCTCTTCCTTTAAACTATTAACCCCTGCTTAGGAACTCGTGTTCCATTCTTGGTTATACCCTCCCTAGTAACCTCTTTTGCTAGCAGTTATAGTGACTTTTCATAAGTTGAACTATCTACACTTCATCACCTTTCCTTCAGTTGATGATGGCACGCATATAAATGATAAGCTTCCTTCAATAAACCATGATCCGATCAATGTGCTTGGCTAAGTTTGTTGGATCACCTAGCTAAACTGGGGGTAAGTGATCCTGACTTAGTCACTTTCCTGGCTGTGTCTGCTGGACCGCAAGGACGTGAATCATGATTATGTAACGCCATCGATCTTCATCACTATCACCCTTTCTTTAGCTAATGATGGCCTTCTGATCATTCTCCTAATTCTTATAAGTCTTTCTAATCGCGTTTAGTTCGCCTGACCTCTAGCTATCTATTTTAAGGAGGGTAGCATTCGATTTTCAATCACCAGAAGTTTGAGTTCGTGATTCGGGTTGAATATTGCTTAATTAACCCCTCATCTATTAATATTTTGTGCTCATATGATGCTAAATTGATCTCTAATACATTCGTATTTTGTACACCATCATTTATTAGAGAAATTACCTTATTTGAGCACAAAACAGCAATTAACTGAGTATTTCTGCACATTTTATATTTTTCATGGCTTGATCTCGATCTCACGATTTCAACGACTATTTATTTGTATTTTTCTGAGATCTGTGCTAATTACTGTGAATTTTTGAATGTAGAATACCAAATAAAAGGAAGAAATACGGCCAAATACAGATGGAAATACATTTTCGTATATTCTTTCGCCGCTCAGCGTGAGACACGTGTCGTCATCCCAGCGATTTCCCGCCTAATCTGATGGCCCAGCAAGAGGGGCGACGCGGCGACACATGGAGCGTTCGATTACAATCGAACGGCTGACGCAGCGAGCAGAGCGGTCGAATCCGTGGGGCGACGTGGGAAGATCTGGAGCGTTGTTTCCTCATCGAACGGGCACGCTTCATCCAGATGGTGAGAAGAGATGCGGGTATCATCGAGCCACGTGTCGAATCGAGGGCCGCAGATCGAAGATCCAACGCTCGAGATTGTCCCGAGCTGAAATTGGAAGCGGGCGCTACTTGGGCGACGTGGCGAATGTTGAGCCGTCCGATCTAAAATTCAACGGACAATATCCTATACGAAGCAGATAGATGCAGCGGGCGAAGACCCCATTTGCGGGAATACGTGGAGAAATTGAATCCGTTCGATCTCTCGATCGAACGGTCATAAACTACCCCGAGTTGGGTTCGGATTGAGAATCCAGCGGGCATGGATCCGCAAGCCACGTGTCTGTTTCTCGTGCGATCCCGCATTAGATGGACGGCTGGGGTTTGAAGCGGAGGATGGATCGGGTTTTGGGCGGTAATGAAGCGGGTTTTGAACCCGATAGCATATTAAACCCGCAATGTGCGTATATAAGGTATTTCTAGGGTTTTTGAGCGTATTCTTGGCGTATTTGGGCGATTTTGGAGCCGATTTTTGCAGAGATTTCCTGAGAATACAGAGAGCAACCTGAGCTATTTTTCAGAGGCTTTTAGGAGGAAGAAGAAGGGTTTTCTTAGGCAAATAGTTAGCGTATTTGGTGATATTCTTGAACTCTTTTGCGTATTTTGAACTCTATTTGATTGTATTGATTAGAACCATGCTTAAATTGATAAAATTCTTAGTTATTTTCAGTATGTGTGATTCGGGTTCAATATTACATATTTAACCCCCCATTTATCCCTATTTTGTGCTCATGTGATGCTACATTGTTCTCTTATACATACGTATTTTGTACACAATTATTTATTAGAGAAAACACTCAATTTGAGCACAAAACAACAATTAATAGAGTATTTATGCACTTTTTATATTTTTTCTAGCTTGGTCTCGATCTCACAATTCCAACGACTGTTTATTTGTATTTTTCTGAGATCTGTGCTAATTACTGTGTATTTTTTAATACAGAATACCAAAAAAATGAAATACGCACGAATCTTGGCGCATGACGTGGCACTCATCCACGCGATTCCCACTCAAATCCGACGGAAGCTGAGAATCGGTGACGCGGCACATCATGGACCGTTGGATCTCGATCCAACGGCTCCTATCACCCCCGAATCGTAGCTGAGAGCGGTAAATGAAGCGGCGACGTGGCCTTCTGTCCGCCACACGATCGCGATCGAACGGTGAGCCGTATCACGAAGAAGCGGGCGACGTGGCTCAAGGGCAACCACGAGATTCTGATCCAACGGACGCAATCGAAGCAAAACGCGAGCGGAGCGGGCTAAATTCAACAGTCGGCGTGGCCTTTTTAGAGCCGCGCGATTCAGATCCAACGGACGAAGTTCGCCCCGACGTTTTGAAGCGCAGCAGCTGAGATCGCTCCGAGCGGGGCCACGTGGCATTCATCTGACCGTCGCTACTTCGATCGAACGGATCTGATCAACTCCGAGTGCGGTTCAGAGAGGAAAGCGGGCGCGGATCCGTTTGCTGTACCACGTGTCGACGTCACATTTAATCCCGCTGCGATGTGCGGCTATTATTTGATCCGCTCGGCGGATCGGGTTCGGTTGCAAGCGGATGCGAATTTTCAACCGTTAGCAACTTAAACCCGCAATGCCTTTTATTTAAGCGTATTCTAGGGTTTTTGGGTGTATGCTGGCGTATTCTTGGCGTATTGGAGGCTCTAGGAGCCGTACTTCTCCTCTGAAAAATTCTGTAAAATTCCAAAGGCTGTTCTTCATTTTTCCAGAGAGTTTTGAGGCTTATATTAGAGATTTGGTGATAAATTCTAAACTTATACCCCGTATTTGAAGCTTTTCTATTGTATTTGGCTATTAGAATGAAGTATTTTGCTATGAACTTTGATTTTTCTTGCATTATGAGTAGCTAAATCTTATTTGTGCATGGTATGGAGTAGTTAGGGGATGTGAATCGTATTCGTTTGGTTGAATATCATTGTGCTTAATCGATAACGTCGCTAAAGTTGTGAACTTCGTTATTAAATCCTCTTTTTCATCTTCCAAAAGAAGTGATTGAGTTGATGATCGCCCCAAAAGGGTGAGCTTTGATCTCTCCAAAAGAGAGTTTCATACCGTATTTGTAAGATTATACCTTTAGCAACAATTTTATTCATATTGTGTTTTAACCCCCAAAAGGGTATTTTCCGATGAGTTGCTCCCAAAAGGAGAATTCGTTGAGTTATATTGGGTATTTTCCAGTGAGTTGCTCTCAAAAAGAGAATTCACTGTGTTATATTCGTCAACCAAGTTAATACGAATTATTGATCCTAACGAACCCATACCATGTGCATACTTTTCGTCGATACTTTCATACACTTCTCTTCGTTCGCATTGTTCACCACGATCAACTCCATTCACACCACCATCATTATTGAAGTGGTTAGTTTCTTTTTGTTGGATTTCTATTCGATTTGAGCTGTGGTTGCAACAGATTTCCTCCCGAGGATTCGACATCTGGACCCCCAGATTATATTACTTGTACGGACTCTTGCGCTTGAGAGAAGCACTATTTTGGACCTACCAAGTTTTTGACGCCGTTGCCGGGGAGGAATGGTTTGTTACCACGGTTTATTTCATTTAGAGGACCTTCGGTGAGATCTTTCTACTTTACTGTATATAAATTTTTGTTTAATTTTATTGTACATAAACTTTTATTTTTTTAAATGGAGTATATGAATTTCTATTGCACAAACAATCTGTATGACGCGGAGTACGCTAATGCACACAAACATATGATGGAGAAGCTCAAGATCGTTAATTTTAATCAAACTGACTGTGAAACTTTCTTTCAGGCATGGAGGAGGTTCACAGACATAATATCGAGCTATCCGCAGCATGGGTACACAAATGAAGAGCTTATGGCGTCCTTCCTAGATGGACTACGACCACAGCTGCAGGAATTATTGGGAGGCATGACGCCGACAGAGGCGTGGAAATACATGGAGTCTCTGCAAGAAAATGAAGAAACCAGGGAAGAGACTTCAGAGAGCGATTCAACGGAGCCTTCGTGCCTTGATCAAGAAGAGCAAAGCGTAGACGTACCTTTGCAATCCTTGAAAGAGGAAGTTTACCTGATTATTCAAACACAGGAGGCTACATCCCATCAATTCCAGGAGAATTTCCTTGCTCGGAGTCGGCAGATTCAGAAATCCATTGAAGATCTTAATTTGATTGCCACTTGCCTAGAAGAAAGTAATGCTTTTGAAACTTAATTTCAAGAATCTAATACGAGTTTATCTTCTATTGCAGGTATACCGAGCAAGCCATGTCACGTTGAGGACACGAATAAAAATATCTACATGGCAGAAAGTGTGTGCAAACGAGAGGACGAGCTAGCAATTTTGGATGAACGAGAGGAGGAGACAGCTAGGGACAAGGGTTTAGAGATTATCGCCATGGAGTCAGAACCATGCCCTCCTCCAGTTTTGTCCCAAAATCATTTACTCCTCTCCCCAACGATTGAGCATCATACCGAGAGTAGTGCATATCTTTCAGGGAGTAGTCGTCAACTTGCTTTAATTTATTTCAACTATTTTGACGACTACATTTGGAATACATTTATTGAGAAGAATCGTAGACTAAAATGGATTGACGTGACTCATCTCTTGCAGGATACTAGAGAACATCTTATAGAGACGCTGGGAGTTACGTTGCTGGAATCCAGTTTAGTCATTGGAGGAAAATTACTCGCCGAGGAGCGCAAGGAGCAAATTGAACAACTTCCTCCACAATTAAAGATTCGGGATCCGCCATTTGATCATGGTGTGTTCTTTCCAGTAGTGTAGTTTTTAAATGCTTTCTAGGATGCTTGCTTGAATAAACTCGTACCCCTTTCGACATTGAGGACAATGTCCATCTTTAGTTGGGTGGGGTGTGTATGAGACCTTAGGATTTTTTTTGAGAAGAATAAATCACCAAATCTCATCATTTAAAACTCCTTCATATGCCACAAATACGGATGATTACGCATTAATTGAGTTCTAAAATTTGTTTATGGCCTGAGTTAATTATTTTTCCTTCATGGAATTACTAGTTAATATGCTATTCATGAAAACTTTCGATTGCCTTGATTAATATCTCGAAATAGTTTGAATTTATTTCATGCATGCTAATGTGATGAAAAAGCTTAAGTATACACGATTTATTAGGAAAGTCTTCAAGTTGAAGAGGAATTTGGCCATTGTTATTAATGTTTATGTTCGAAGAATGGGTGTTGAGTTGCTTACAAAAAAAAGGAAGAAAGAAAAGAAAAAAAAATGAATGAAAAATGAATGAATAAGCATGTCACTAACAAATAACTTGGTTGGCTCGAGTAGTACAGTCCGAGGGGTCCTTTTTAGCCTAATGCCCTATAATCGTCTGATTTGAGAGCCATTGACCGGAAACTCACTCATTTGATGGAGCGATCCAAGTTATACATTTTTCTGCGAATGTTGCTTGATGCGCGTTACGCGGAACTAATAAAAGAAAAGAAGTGACGAACAAGCTAAGCAACCTCAATGCCCATGACTTGAACGATCTTTTTGAGATGCCAATTCCTTGGAAACAAGAAAACTAGATTATAACGACGTGTTGTTATACTTTCGCTTGTGCAAAGCGATGCTTGCATGTTATTTATTCAAACTAAATTAGAGAAAATATCATGTGATTGATTTTGTTCATGGATGATGTATATTGATAGTCTAGATCATGTTGGAAAGCGCATTATTGAGCCATGCCATAAGCGATTGATAGAATTTATTGTTTTATTAATCATCCGTATTAATCGCTCTTTTTGCTACAGACTAGCAAATCGCTAGTTGGGGGGTGTGATTCGGGTTCAATATTACATATTTAACCCCTCATTTAGCCCTATTTTGTGCTCATGTGATGCTACATTGTTCTCTTATACATACGTATTTTGTACACAATTATTTATTAGAGAAAACACTCAATTTGAGCACAAAATAGCAATTAATAGAGTATTTCTGCACTTTTTATATTTTTCCTAGCTTGGTTTCGATCTCACGATTCCAACAACTATTTATTTGTATTTTTTTGAGATCTGTGCTAATTACTGTGTATTTTTGAATGCAGAATAACAAAAAAATGAAATACGCACGAATCTTGGCACATGACGTGGCACTCATCCACGCGATTCCCACTCAAATCCGACGGCAGCTGAGAATCGGCAACGCGGCACATCATGTACCATTGGATCTCGATCCAACGGCTCCTATCACCCCCGAATCGCAGCTGAGAGCGGTAAATGAAGCGGTGACGTGGCCTTCTGTCCGCCACACGATCGCAATCGAACGGTGAGCCATATCACGAAGAAGCGGGCGATGTGGCTCAAGGGCAACCACGATATTCTGATCCAATGGACGCAATCGAAGCAAAACGCGAGCGGAGCGGGCTAAATTCAACAGGCGACGTGGCCTTTTCAGAGCCGCGCGATTCAGATCCAACGGACGAAGTTCGCCCCGACGTTTCGAAGCGCAGCAGCTGAGATCGCTCTGAGCGGGGCCACGTGGCATTCATCTGACGGTCGCCGCTTCGATCGAACAGATCTGATCAACTCCGAGCGCGGTTCGGATAGGAAAGCGGGCGCGGATCCGTTTGCCGTACCACGTGTCGACGTCACATTTAATCCCGCTGCGATGTGCGGTTATTATTTGATCCGCTCGGCGGATCGGGTTCGGTTGCAAGCGGATGCGAATTTTCAACCCGTTAGCAACTTAAACCCGCAATGCCTATTATTTAAGCGTATTCTAGGGTTTTTGGGCGTATGCTGGCGTATTCTTGGCGTATTGGAGGCTCTAGGAGCCGTATTTCTCCTCTGAAAAATTCTGTAAAATTCCAGAGGATGTTCTTCATTTTTCCAGAGAGTTTTGAGGCTTATATTGGAGATTTGGTGATAAATTCTAAACTTATACCCCGTATTTGAAGCTTTTCTATTGTATTTGGCTATTAGAATGAAGTATTTTGCTATGAACTTTGATTTTTCTTGCATTATGAGTAGCTAAATCTTATTTGTGCATGGTATGGAGTAGTTAGGGGATGTGAATCGTATTCGTTTGGTTGAATATCATTGTGCTTAATCGATAACGTCGCTAAAGTTGTGAACTTCGTTATTAAATCCTCTTTTTCATCTTCCAAAAGAAGTGATTGAGTTGATGATCGCCCCAAAAGTGTGAGCTTTGATCTCTCCAAAAGAGAGTTTCATACCGTATTTATAAGATTAAACCTTTAGCAACGATTTTATTCATATTGTGCTTTAACCCCCAAAAGGGTATTTTCCGATGAGTTGCTCCCAAAAGGAGAATTCGTTGAGTTATATTGTGTATTTTCCGGTGAGTTGATCTCAAAAAGAGAATTCATTGTGTTATATTCGTCAACCAAGTTAATACGAATTATTGATCCTAACGAACCCATACCATGTGCATACTTTTCGTCGATACTTTCATACACTTTTCTTCGTTCGCATTGTTCACCACGATCAACTCCATTCACATCACCATCATTATTGAAGTGGTTAGTTTCTCTTTGTTGGATTTCTCTTCGATTTGAGCTGTGGTTGCAACAGATTTCCTCCCGAGGATTCGACATCTGGACTCCCAGATTATATTACTTGTACGGACTCTTGCGCTTGAGAGAATCACTATTTTGGGCCTACCAATGTGTGGCTAAAATTTCATTGTACATGGTATGATGTAGTTAGGGGATATGGTTTGTATTCGTTTGGTTGAATATTCGCGCTAAAATTGTCAGTTGGTAAAGTTATAGTCTTTGTTATTAAATCTTCTCTTCATCTTCCAAAAGAATTTGTTTGAGTAGATGATCACCCCACAAGAGTGAGTTTTGATTTCCCCAAAAGGGACTTTCATATCGTATTTTAAAAGATTATAACCTTAGCAACGATTTTATTCAATATTGTGCTTTAATCCCCACACGGGTATTTTCCGGTGAATTGCTCTCAAAAGGAGAATTTATTGAGTTATATTTAATCAACCAAATTAATACGAATCATGGATCCTAATGAACCCATACAATGTGCATACTTCTCATATATATTTTTATAAACGAAATTTTCTTTTGCTCTTATTGTTCACGAATTCACACCCACGATCAAACTCAATCCACACCACCATCATCTAAAGTGGTTAGTTTCTCTACGTTGACTTACTATTTGATTTAAGCTTTGTGGTTGCAACAGATTTTCTCCCGAGGATTCGACATCTGGACTCCCAGATTATATTACTTGTACGGACTCTTTCGTTTGAGAGAAGCACATTTTTGGGCCAGTCAGTTCGACAACGGAAGCGAATCGAAGGACGCACAGAAGTATTGGAGGATGGTACTAGAGAATTTGAGACGAACCAAGCCGAGACATGCAAGCGTGAGCAGCTACTTCTTCTTCGTCTTTTTTGAACTCGTATTCTTCTTCTATCCATTGCTATCATCTTGTATCCATTTCCCCATGGATTGAATCCTTTTCCACCTACCATTCCCCTCTTTATTTCCTTTGTCCGCTTCCTCTCCTCGAGCCCCGGTCCCGCCTAGCCTAGTCTACCCTACCGACGACTTTCGGTGCCTTTTTTTATTAAACCCTCCTCTCTTCCTCACAAGCCATCCCGTGGCTTTCTCTATGCCGTATCGACTTCCACTCCTCCTCCCGGCCTCTCCCCTAAGCGATCTCGACCCATCTCGTCTCAAGCTCCTTCGGTCTCACCCGAAGCTCCACCACTTCACCCCATTCCGGTGACACCCACCACGTCGAGCAGCCGTCCACGACATAGATCGACAGATGTCGATGACCCACCGACGATTTTGGGGATTGTTGGGATTAGCGACGACCCTCACCGCCACCCTCGCTGTTGCCGTGTGGTTCAAATCTTGGGAAGTCGTTGTTTTTGGTGTTCTTTCAAGCTCCTTGTCCTAGGCCTTGCCCCTGAAGGTGCCCCGCTTCGTTTCCTTCTTGGGTCCACTCTTTCGTGTTTGTTGGGTCGTGAGTTATTGGTCGTTGAATTGTTTAGGGTTGATGGTGATGACTGTGGATGTCAACCAATGGTGTTGGCAAGGAGTATCATTGGGGATGAGTATTAGCTTGCTATTGGCCTTGGGTGTTGAATTTGGATGTCGGTCTTGTGCTTAGATTTGTGGGACAGTTTTGATGCTGACTTCTTGTTGGCTGTTATGGAAATTACTGGAAGAAGTGGTAGCGATGATTTTGGTCCTTGAAAGTTGGCTTTATATTTGTCTGTTAGTGTCGATCTGGATATTGGCTTGTAATTGGGTAGCATGGGAGTTGATGTCATTTGTGTTCGGCTGGTTAAGGTATAACAGCATGAACCCGGATGGATTAGTCATTACGTTTTTGTATGCTATATTGATTACTTACTTGGTTATGGTCCAATAGTCATATTAGCATAAGTTGAAAAATTTATGTTTTATGTGATTTAAATAGCTTGCTACTAGCTTATCACCTCAAGTTCCAAGTTCGAACAGATGTTATCATAATAACTATAATTTTCATGTAACACCATATTTACTTGTGGCTACTTGGAAAGTCAAGATAACTATTGTGATAATACTGGTCTCAGGAATAGTTACGAAAGCTATGGTGATGTCAATAGTATGTATTCATATATAACATCTCTTGTTTTCTTGATGTTATAATATCACATTTCATGTTATTTACGACATAACTTATTAGATTACTATCTTTTCTATCATTTATTTGCTTGAGCTTCTTCATAACATCAATTATTTGTTTCAAAAGGATTTTTAAATTCCGGGGACGGAATTATTTCAAGGAGGATAGAATGTAACGGTCCATATTTTTCAATGCAACTATTCACGTATTTTCATTTTTTAAACTATTTTGTAATGGTTCGTCAGGAGTTTTACGATTTCAAAAATTTCTTATAAAAATATTTTGAAGTATCAGATTAGTTATTAAGTATTTTAGTAAGTTCGGATTTCATCAAATACCTCTAAATAATCTGGTAAAAATTCATTTTCCATTATTACTGTTTTGGCTTAATGAATTTATTTTCTATACAAACATCCTCAAAACGTTTTCAAACTTCTACGGTGTCATTCTATGATCATTTAGGGCTTCTCACATTGATTTCGTAATTTTCTGAAGTCAAATCAATAGAGAACCCGCAAACCCGCTTCCTAAACGTTTTGGCTAAAAACTAGTATCCCCATAACTCAAACCCCAAAAATGGATCTCGTATTCGTGATCCTAGCGATGATACGATCATGTGGGTATGTTTTCGTAATTTTTCAGACATGTTTACTAGTAGGGGCAAAATCGTAATTTGGTTACAACTTTTACTATTACCGTCACTAATTACCTTCGCTAATTACCGTTTTAATTAATTACCTACCATAATTATTTACCTTCACCTAACCTACCATTGGTAGCCACATGAGGAAAATGTTTTAAACCCCCTACCCTTCGTTCTCAGCCTCACACACATACCCCGATCAGCTTCAACCCAGGCCATGCACTGATGCACACCCTCTCTTCTCCCCGTTAACCCATGACACGTGCAAGGCTCCCCTTCTCTTTTCTCTTTCGTTCTCCCCATAACCCACATACACAGGTCTTGCCTCTCACATCTACTCTCTTCTCCATGAAAAGAACCCAACCCCAGCTTCTTCTAATAAACCCACATGCCGCTCATCCCCTAGCCTTTGAAAGGCTGAACCCATGCTCACCCCCAATCCCCTCTCTCGTCGTTCGAAATCCCATGTATTGTTCGAACCTATCCCCTAACCCAAACACACGCAAGCTCAGCTCTCTCTCTCTCTCTCTCTCTCTCTCTCTCTCTCTCTCTCTCTCTCTCTCTCCCTGTTTACCCTCTCTCTCTCAGTTCTCTCTCCGTTCGAAAACACCCGTCTCCTGCTCTCCCCCGTCTCCCGCTCTCCCCCGTCTCTCCCACTCTCCCCCGTCTCTCTCGCTCAACCCATGCTCTGGCGGCCCTGACTACCGCCCGTCAGCACACAGCCCACCGGCCCGCTCGCCTTCGACTCTCCCGCTGCCACGACACCCTGCCGTGAGCCCCTCCTCCGGAGTCTCGACGCCACTGCCGTGATCAGCCCCACTGACGATCCACGCAACCCCGCAGCATCCACCGCCGCTCCGCCATCCCTCCGGAGCTCCGACCACGCCTCTCCTCCTGTAATGCCCCATTTTGACCTATACGTGTATTTTACTGTTTACGTGTGGTATATTCACACAGGATGCATGCGTGGGTATGAAATAAGTGTAGATATCGATGTATGTGATGTAGTAAACAGGGGATTAGGCCGTAATACGTGGCTAAGGGAAGAGAATGTGAATGTGAATGCGAAAAAGTGCAAACGGCGTCGTGGAAGTAAAATGACAGGAGTGTGTCAGATGTGTGTGTGAAGCATGTATGCTCGCATGGATGTGCATGGATGTTGTCACGTCCCGCTTCCCATTATGCTTGGGAGCGAGGACGCGAGCGGGTCCGCATGTGCTTAAAGCAAAGAAGAGGTACTTTTTTCTCCCTTCTTTGACTTAAGCACACTGAGCGTGATTAGCGAAGGCAGGTCCCTGCATGCGAATACCTCACAAGCAGCACAAATATTCATTACATTACACTACCAGCGTCCGAAGCAAACACACAAATAATTTAGGCCTAGCATGGCCGTACAATCTGCTGAAAACAAACACACCTGAAAATAACAATACAATAATAAACTGAAATCTAAATGTACCCGCTCTAGTCTTCTGCAGGAAGGATCTCAGTGTCCTCGTAACTCTGGTCAGCGGGGTCCACCTCTAGGATGGGATCCTCAAAAGTAGGGTCCTCGAGGTACTCTGTCTCTGAACCTAACATATATTTCATAAACATTGAAATATATGTCAGCGATAAGCTCGGTAAGATATTTTAAAGCAATGAATGAAGAACAACTATAAGGGACAAAAGAGTGTTAGTACACAGTTTATGAAAAATAAGTGCAGAAAAGTAAAGTATGGACACACATGGGTTTGCAGTTTTTAAAAGTATAACAGTTGTAAATTGAGTATTTGTGCTCGTGATAAGTCCATGTCTGAAAAAATAATGTTCTCGATACACCCTATCATCAGGGGCTTACCGTGACGCTTCTTGCCATTCCAACCTGGAATATGGTCAAGCTGCTTGCCTCCGTTAGTGTGGTTTTGGAGGTAGCCGTAAGGTGTTCAAGCAACAATTACGGACTCTACTACAAGAACCAACCCCACCCAAGTGTATTGTTTAGTCATTGACTAAGTTTCACCCCATCTGTATTTGATGGTTTTACCACATCTGTATTCGATGGCTATCGCATATGTGTTTGCAACACACTTGTTTTTCCCAATTAAATTCGTTTGTTAACATGCAGAAAGTAAAAGCAGTCCAAATAAGTCCAAGGGGCAATAAGTAAAGTGAAACATGATATTCGGTTCCAGAATTTGACAAACACAACAAATTTAGCAATAAGTTTGAACGGCCAGGTTTGCAGTTCATTTACTCAAAATACTTGCCTTGACGCGGGTGTGGGTGTCCAGTCGATGGTAACTTGTGGCACGGTGTATCTGCGTAAATAGATTCGTGACATCAGTTTTAATGGTTATCATCCAGTTAAAGTATTTGAACTAGCACACTTAATTGCTACTATAACAAAAATTATTAACAACTTAACTAGTGTGGTAGTTTAGTTATAGCTAACTTAAATTAGTTAATTAATCTAACAAAAATTAGTAACTTAACCTTGATCTAAAACTTATTTAAATAAATTTACCAACAAAATAACTTTATTATTAACACCAATAATTACTTAAATAAGTTATAATACTTTAATATAACTTAGCTTATAACTTTATAATAATAATAATAATAATAATAATAATAATCTTATATTTAATATCCCCTCCCCCTCTCACTCTATCTCTCCCTCTGTCTTCGTTCTCTCGTTTCTTTCTTTCTTTCTTTTTGTTTCGTTCTCAGGGGCTTACGGCGGGAAAAGGGCGGCGGATCGGGGCTTCCGGCGGTCGGGGGCGGCGGATCGGGGCTTCCGGCGGTCGGGGGCGGCGGATCGGGTGGCGGGCGGCGCGATTTCACGGCGTCGGCGGAGCGATCGAGGCGGCGGGGCGACGTTCTGGGCTCGGGGTGCTTCCACGGCGGCGGGGCGGCGTTTCTACGGCGGTGCGGCGGCGAATCGGGCGGTCAGTGATCGGGGTTTGCGCGAGGGGATCTGGGATGCGGCGGCTCCTCCGATAGTGTGGATTTGTGGGTTGAATTTGGGATTTGGGATTTTGTTGATTGTTTGATTTTGTTGATTGTTTGATTTGGGTTGTATGGAGGAGGATGGCTGATTCGTTGTTTGTATGGTGGAAGGGGATGATGATGGTGGAATTAAGTTGTTGTAGAAGTGGCTATTGGTGGAGAGATGTGGGATGGCTGATATCGCTGGTTGTTGTTGTTGTGTAGGCCTGGTTTAAGAACGAGGAGAGGAGGGGGAGACAAGTTGAATAGGGAGGTGGTTGATGGTAGGGGAAACTTGATGGCTGATGTTGGATCTCACCAAATTTTGGTGGAAGATGAAGGCAGTAGGGTTTGGGGTTTGATTAGTGTAGGTGGAAGTTGGGGGAAGGTAAATGGTAAAAGTAAAAAGGGATTAGGGTAAAGGAAATTTAGTAACAGCAATTTAGTAAAAATAACTTAGTTAAAATAATAAATTAATTATAAATTAACTTTTAATTAAAAATAATTACGATTTACAGATAAAAATTATGCTACGGTAAACTGAAAACCATGACGCGCTCGCGTCGACGTACAGATGGAAAGATTCACTCGGACGAAATTAACTGAATCAATGAAGTAAAAGACAGCGATCAAAATACAACTAGAAAAACAGGCCGTTACATCCTACCCTCCTTAGAATAATTCCGTCCCCGGAATTCTCTATAGTGCAGGGAAAAGGTAGGGGTAACGTTCTCGCATCTCATCCCCTCGCTCCCAGGTGGATTCTCCCGGCGAGTCATGTTGCCATATCACTCTCACGAGTTTGACAACCTTATTCCTGAGCGCCTTCTGACGTCGATCAAGAATCTGAACAGGTTGTTGCTCATAGGTAAGGTCTGGTCGTACCGTGATATCTGAATGATCAACCACATGCGTAGGATCACTGATATAAAGACGCAGCTGGGAGACATGGAAAACATTATGTACTCCCTCCAATGACGGCGATAGAGCTAGACGATAAGCCACCTCTCCAACTCGCTCCAACACATCAAAGGGTCAACAAATCTTGGACTGAGCTTGCCTCGCCTCCCAAAGCGTATCATTCCTCGGTTTAGGGATATCTTCAGGAAAACATGATCTCCTGGTTGAAACTCCAAGTGGTGAAGCTTGGCATCAGCCCAATGCTTGTACCGGTCTTGCGCAATGCGTAACTTGTCTCTGATGTTACGTACTACACCCACTGTTTCAACAATCATCTCCGGGCCCAATAATTCTCGATCACCGATGTCATCCCAACTCAGCGGGGATCGACACTTCCTTCCATAGAGTGCTGCGAATGGGGCCATGCCAATGCTGGCTTGGTAGCTATTGTTGTAGGAGAACTCTACTAGGTGTAAATGGTCTTCCCACGAGCCTTTGAAATCCAGCATACAAGCTCGCAGCATGTCCTCCAATATCTGGATGGTACGCTCTGATTGGCCATCCGTCTGTGGGTGATACGCAGTGCTGAAACTCAGACTGGTACCCAAATTGGATTGCAGACTCTTCCAAAACCAAGAAGTGAATCTAGTGTCCCGGTCAGAGACGATGCTCACCGGAACTCCATGCAATCGAACAATCTCCTGCATGATTATCGATCACGTCACAACGTATACCAGAAGAAGTGTTAAAGGTAAAGGATAGATCATTACCTCCATATACTTCTTAGCAAGTATTTTTGTAGATTGCCCCACTCGAAAGGGTATGAAATGTGCTGATTTGGTTAATCGGTCTACGATCACCCAAATTGCATCATTCTGCTTAGTACTCCGAGGTAGTACAGTCACGAAATCCATAGTGATGTGCTGCCATTTCCACTCTGGAATCGACAGGGGTTGAAGTAGTCCAGCTATGCGATGATGTTCAGCCTTCACTTGATGACACACAAGGCACTTAGCAACACTTCGAGCCACGCTTCTCTTCATTCTATGCCACCAAAAGTTCAGACGAAGATTCTTGTACATCTTGGTGCCACCGGGATGAATGGAGTAGGAAGAGTTATGGGCTTCCTTCATCAACTCCTCTCTGATATCACATGAAGGTACGCAGATCCTACTGCCGTATCTCATGGAACCATCCTCATGAATAAGAAAATCCGTCCGTAGTCCATCTTCAACTTGTTCCCGGATCTTCCGTAACTTCGCATCTCCAGTCTGAGCAGCTTTGTTTCGATCTACGATAGTATACTGAACTTGCATATTCATCAATGATGCAGAAGTCCAGGGTAAAATAACTTCAACCTCCATCTCACGTATAGCCTGCTGAAGTCTCCATTGAGCTGAAAGAGTCATGATCGCTGGTAATCTGCTCAATGCATCAGGTACGACATTCACCTTCCCTGGATGATACTGGAGGTCGATGTCGTAATCTTCCGTAAGCTCTAACCATCTGCGTTGCCTCATATTGAGCTCCTTCTGAGAGAAAATATACTTCAAGCTCTTGTGGTCGGTGTAGATCTTGACTTGCTCGCTCAAAAGAAAATGCCTCCAAATCTTCAGAGCAAAGATGACATCAGCAAACTCCAGGTCGTGAGTTGGATAATTCTTCTCGTGAATCTTCAACTGTCGAGAAACATATGCGACCACATGATCATGCTGATGCAGGACACATCCAAGTCCCTTGCCAGATGCGTCACAAAAGACTTCAAATCCTCCAGTCTTGTCTGGTATAGTTACCACTGGTGCAGTCGTCAGCTTGGCCTTCAATATTCCAAACGCCTGCTCACAAGAGTCTGACCATACATACTTGACATCCTTTCTCGTCAGGCGTGTCATAGGCTCGGCAATCTTCGAGAAGTCCTTGATGAATCGATGGTAATAACCTGCCAATCCTAGGAAACTCCTGATGTCAGTAGCTGATCGGGGAGTCGGCCAGTTCCTGATTGAAATGACCTTCTCTAGATCGACAGAGATACCGTCTCCTGATACCACATGTCCAAGAAAGGCGACTTGGTCTAGCCAGAAATCACACGTGCTGAACTTGACGTATAATCGATGATGTCGCAATGTCTCTAGTACAATCCGCAGATGCTCGGCATGCGCTTCTTCATCCTTCGAGTAGACCAAGATGTCGTCGATGAAGATCACCACGAACTAATCCAAGAACTCATAGAAGATCAAGTTCATGAGGTTCATGAATACTGCTGTCACGCCCCGCTTCCCGAAAATGTGGAGGCGAGACGTGAGTAGGTCCGCTCAGACTTGAAGCCGTGAAGCCCCAAGTCCGATAAGCGTCAAAAGAAACTTCAAATGGCAAGTCCTTGCAAATGCGATACGAAACAAAGATAACAATAAGAAAATGAGACAATAAGCAATTTATTGAATCCCTGAATATCCATAAATAAATTACAATATCGCAGAAAATCCACCAGGCTAAAGAAAAGAGTCCAAAGGCCCAAACATGGCCAGCAAAAGTACAACGTACAAAACAAAGGTGCCACGCACCGACAACTAACAGTAAACCTAAACAATGAACCAACTCATTCAGCAAACATGGGCTCTGGCACAACGTCAGCAACAACCACGTCCTCTGCAACAACTCTGGCTCAGGGTCTAACATGTGACACCCAAAAGAGGGAGGGGCACATGTCAGCAAGTCTAAAAGACTTGAGCAAGGAAACTGAAAGGAATGTAAACTAGCAACCTAGCAGTTAAAGTATGATGCATGGCATGGCAAGTATGGTATGGAAGTGACAAGTAAAGTAAAGTACAAGTAGCAAGTAACAAGTGGTAGGTGTGACAAGTATTGTCAAGTAACAAGTACAAGGGATCGCCCACACACGGGTGCCCTATTGCCCGCAGGCTGTGTTCAAGTACAAGGGATCACTCACACACAGGTGAGTGTCCTATTGCCCGCAGGCTGTGTTCAAGTATAAGGGATCACTCACACACAGGTGAGTGCCCTATTGCCCGCAGGCTGTGTTGAGCTCGTTTTCTGGACCACGAGCCAGAATTGTAATTGGCCTAGGGTTGTGCCCGCAAAACGGGTGCCTAGCCGGAACAAATAGTACAAGTATGTAGCGAAGCTACGCAATCACGATGAGTGTTCAAGCATGCAATGACATGAGCAGATATTCGCGTACCGTTAATTGAAATTAAACGTGACATGCAAAATGCAATGACATGAACATATTCGCGTACCGTTAATTTAAATTAAACATGGCAGTTAAAATGCAATGGCATGAACAGATATTCGCGTACCGTTAATTGAAATTAAACATGGCAGTTAAAGATGCATGGATGACATGAACAGTTAATACGCGTACCGTTAAGTGAAATTAAACGTGACATACAAGCATGATGAAGGTGACGGACCAAGCTTCGTTGTCAAGCTAGGTCAATGGCGTCCAGACGGCTATCCTTTCACCGTCTAGTCTCTTTTACGCTAAAGCAAGGAAATGGCCTAAGACATGGCCTAAAACCCTAGGTGGCAAGTTTCACTTGCCTAGCACCGAGGAAGACGATCACGAAGGTTCGTCTCACGAACGCTAATCTACGGGGAAGGGAATCGCTGTCATGGAGAAACAATCATCAAACAACATCCATTATTATTAGGGTTTCACAAATCATAATGGGGGGTTATGAGAATATTAAAGGAAGAATACTACCCGATAGCGTAGTGGAAGAACGACGCCGAGCAAGCACGGCAACGGAAGAAACGATCCAGGAAACCTACGGTCCAGATCTGGAAATGGATGGAGAAATTTGGAGTAATGTGGTTTTGGGGATTTTGGGGATTTTGGGGATTTTCCGACGACCTAGAGGAGGTGGCCGGCCTAAATGGCGAGAGGGAAGCTCCAAGGGAGGAAGGAATGGCCTGGGATGAAGGAGGAAGGGTTTGGGGATGAAGGGGGATGATTTGGGGAAGGAGGAGGTTCAGGAGAAGAGAGGGAAGAGAAGAAAACGATTGGGGGTTTATATAGAAAATCGTGTGGCGGCTAGGGCAAACCTAGGGTTTCTGGGTGAATTAGTCGGTCAAAGAAGGGTGGCTGACCGACTAGTTGAGGATCTAGTCGGTCGGTCGTTCAACATGGACCGACTAAACGCAAACAGTAGCTCCTGAAGGAAAATGAACTAAGAGTTAGTCGGTTAACGAAGAAGCATTGACCGACTAGTTTGAAATCTAGTCGGTCGGTGAGTGTTCATGGACCGACTAACGGTGAACAGTAACTTAGGTGAAAATTATCAAAGGGACTAGTCGGTCTGAGAGCAAGTTCTGACCGACTAGTTTCACATCTAGTCGGTCGGTGATTGTTCTTAGACCGACTAAGAGTAAACAGTAACTCGGCTGGGAAAATGATCAATGAACTAGTCGGTTGAAGAACAATGGCTGACCGACTAGTTTGTAATCTAGTCGGTCGAAAGATGTTCTTAGACCGACTAAAGATAAACAGTAACTCCTGAATTATAATCAAAGCCCACTAGTCGGTCCATTAAGGATTGTCGACCGACTAGATTGAGATCTAGTCGGTTGGTTCTCCTTCTTGAACCAACTAACGTGCACGAAAAGTGTCGATTCGAAGCGCGAAGCTTCGGGAAGATTTCTATGGCTTCTAGGATCGATTTATACTCTATGATATGAGCGATAAGAATCTCGTCATGAGTGACTCACCTCAAGCTCGACGATCTAAGGAAGGAAGCTAGAAAGTCACGACGATAAGAACGAAATCGAAAGCTACGGAGATGGAAAATCACACGTAAAGAGAAAATCCACCAAGACTCATATAATACTCATATATAACATCGAAAACTCAAACACATGAAAAACCAGTCTTTACAACTGCTGGGGTGTTAGTCACACCGAATGGCATGACTACAAATTCATAGTGCCCATACTTGGTCGTGAATGTTGTCTTCCGGATGTCTTCACTTCTGACCTTCACTTGATGATAACCACTTCGGAGATCCAGCTTCGAGAATACTCGTGATCCGCCAAGTTGATCGAAGATGTCGTCAATTCGCGGCAGCGGGTACTTGTTCTTTATGGTTACCTTATTCAGTTCTCTGTAGTCTACACACATCCTTCTCAAACCATCCTACTTCTTGACCAAAAAAACTGGCGCACCCCAAGGAGATACGCTGGGATGAATCAATCCCTTCTGTAACAGGTTATTGAGTTGTTTCCGAAGTTCCTCCAGTTCCGCAGGAGCCATGCGATAAGGAGCCTTCGAAATAGGTTGTGTGTTCGGCATAAGGTCGATAGTAAATTCCAGAGCTCGATCAGGCGGTAATCCTGAAATATCTTCAGGAAATACGTCTGCAAAGTCTCGAACCACTCTAGGTCTCTCAGGCTCAACTTGCATCGATGTAATGATTAGTTCGTTCGGCTTGGCCCGAAACTTGATAGGCCCAAGTGAACGATCTCCGCTCATGAATTAGAACACAGGATGATTAGGGATTTCAAACACTACTTTCTTGTTGTGACAATCGATAGTAGCGTAGAAATTTCCTAACCAATCCATACCGAATATCGCATCGAAGTTGGACATGTTGACTATCATAAAGTCTGCGAACAACTCGTGTCCACAGATCACTATGGGGCAAGATCGACAGCCAGAAGAAGTCCTCACTACTCCACTCGCAGTAGTGATGCTCAAGTGATTCGGTAGAGGGTCGACATGAATAGAATGTCTCTCTACAAATCCTCGGGATACGAAGCAGTGAGTGGCTCCCGAGTCAAAAAGGGATAGGGATGGATGGGAGGCTATCAATACAACACCTAGTGCATAGGAAATATCTTAGCAAAAGATAAACAAGTAACACATGCATATAATATAAGCATTATAAAAGAAGGGTTCAAGTAATACCTGATATCACTTGCTCATCCGTCTCAGACTCCGTGGCTGTCATGGTGAAGATCTGACGTCTCGGCTGGTTCTGCCTCGCTTATGCAAAAGCCTTCTGTTGTTGGGCCAGAGAAGGTTTATGCTGAATAGGTCCAGGAGCTCCACGCTGAACGGTCCCAGAAGGTCCAGCAGTCATCGGCTTGTTGGTGCGGCGAGGGCAGTCTCTGGTAGCATGTACAGATGCTCCACATATCATGCATATATTCAACAGCTCTCTGCAGTCTTTCTTGACATGACCCGTGTGCTTGCAGTGGAAGCACACCAGCTGGGGTCGATTGTTGGTAGGGGCAGCAGGCCTCTTGAATTGTGCATTTTAAGTAGGTCAGAGTTTTCCCCTGGGTGGCTCCAGTGGACGCCTACTTCCTCCAATCTGAAGTGCCTTCTTACGATTCACAATAATTTCATGCTTTTTAGCAGCATCCAACACTTCCTGATGTGTAGTCGAATTCACTGAAGACATTGATCCTTGAATGTCCAGGTCTAGCCCCTGGAGGAACTGATAAGCACAGTCTTCGGGATCTTCCACCAGATGTGGGGCAAATCGACTAAGCATCGAAAACTCTGCCTCGTATTCGTCGACAGTCATGTTGCCTTATTCCAGGTTGACGAAACATTGCTGCAGTTCTCTCTTGGCTAATCGAGGAAAGTACTGAGCATCGAAATGCTCTCGAAACATGGTCCAATTGATGGGCTTGATAAGACGAGCTTCCTCAGTGTCCCCACCAGTTCTGGGCATTTCCAGTCAGCTGTTTCTTGACAACTTCTACCCAGCCTGCCTGGTCAATGCGGGCAAGACTCAGGTCCTCCTCTGTGGTTCGGGCCCATTCTTCTGCTGTTAACGGGCCTTCCCTCCCAGAAAAGCTCTTCGGGAACAGCTCCCGAAATTGCTTCGCTCCAGGCTCAGCTCGAGGTGGGGGTGCTGCAGGCGGTGCAGGTTGCTGATTCTGCTGAATCAGCTGTTGTTGAGTCTCCAACATTCCCCTCATGATATTCATGAGTCCCAGGAGGTCGGGAGTATCGTTCCCGCTAGTTCCATTCCCGCTGCGAGTGTTCGGTCTTCCTGCCATGTTGCAAAATAAACAAGTTAAACATTTTTGTACAAAGTTATTCAAGCCATCTGGTCAGTAATGATGTTTACACTGCTTCTGAAGTACTTCGCAGAAAGGAGTGACCTGCATGGGCCACCACTAAAACCTGTCATGCCCCGCTCCCCATTATGCTTGGGAGCGAGGACGCGAGCGGGTCCGCATAATTTTTTCTCCCTTATTTGACTTAAGCACACTAAGCGTGATTAGCGAAGGCAGGTCCCTACACGCGAATACCTCACAAGCAGCACAAATATTCATTACATTACATTACCAGCGTCCGAAGCAAACACACAAATAATTTAGGCCTAGCATGGTCGTACAATCTGCTGAAAACAAACACACCTGAAAATAACAATACAATAATAAACTAAAATCTAAATGTCCCGCTCTAGTCTTCAGCAGGGAGGATCTCAGTGTCCTCGTAACTCTGGTCAGCGGGGTCCACCTCTAGGATGGGATCCTCAAAAGTAGGGTTCTCGAGGTATTCTGTCTCTGAACCTAACATATATTTCATAAACATTGAAATATATGTCAGCGATAAGTTCGGCAAGATATTTTAAAGCAATGAATGAAGAACAACTATAAGGGACAAAAGAGCGCAAGTACACAGTTTATGAAAAATAAGTGCAGAAAAGTAAAGTATGGACACACATGGGTTTGCAGTTTTTAAAAGTATAACAATTGTAAATTGAGTATTTGTGCTCGTGATAAGTCCATGTCCGAGAAAGTAATGTTCTCGATACACCCTATCATCAGGGGCTTACCGTGACGCTTCTTGCCATTCCAACCTGGAATATGGTCAAGCTGCTCGCCTCTGTTAGTGTGGTTTTGGAGGTAGCCGTAAGGTGTTCAAGCAACAATTACGGACTCTACTACAAGAACCAACCCCACCCAAGTGTACTGTTTAGTCATTGACCAAGTTTCACCCCATATGTATTCGATGGTTTTACCACATCTGTATTCGATGGCTATCGCATATGTGTTTGCGACACACTTGTTTTTCCCAATTAAATTCGTTTATTAACATGCAGAAAGTAAAATCAGTCCAATTAAGTCCAAGGGGCAATAAGTAAAGTGAAACATGATATTCGGTTCCAGAATTTGACAAACACAACAAATTTAGCAATAAGTTTGAACGGCAAGGTTTGCAGTTCATTTACTCAAAATACTTGCCTTGACGCGGGTGTGGGTGTCCAGTCGATGGTAACTTATGGCACGGTGTATCTGCGTAAATAGATTCGTGATATCAGTTTTAATGGTTATCATCCAGTTAAAGTATTTGAACTAGCACACTTAATTGCTACTATAACGGAAATTATTAACAACTTAACTAGTGTGGTAGTTTAGTTATAGCTAACTTAACTTAGTTAATTAATCTAACAAAAATTAGTAACTTAACCTTGATCTAAAAATTATTTAAATAAATTTACTAACAAAATAACTTTATTATTAACACCAATAATTACTTAAATAAGTTATAATACTTTAATATAACTTAGCTTATAACTTTATAATAATAATGATGATGATGATAATAAAAATCTTATATTTAATATCCCCTCCCACTCTCACTCTATCTCTCCCTCTGTCTTCGTTCTCTCGTTTCTTTCTTTCTTTCTTTTTTGTTTCGTTCTCAGGGGCTTACGGCGGGAAAAGGGCGGCGGATCGGGGCTTCCGGCGGTCGGGGGCGGCGGATCGGGTGGCGGGCGGCGCGATTTCACGGCGTCGGCGGAGCGATCGAGGCGGCGGGGCGACGTTCTGGGCTCGGGGTGCTTCCACGGCAGCGGGGCGGCGTTTCTACGGCGGCGCGATGGCGAATCGGGCGGTCGGTGATCGGGGTTTGCGCGAGGGGATCTGGGATGCGGCGGCTCCTCCGATAGTGTGGATTTGTGGGTTGAATTTGGGATTTGTGATTTTGTTGATTGTTTGATTTTGTTGATTGTTTGATTTGGGTTGTATGGAGGAGGATGGCTGATTCGTTGTTTGTATGGTGGAAGGGGATGATGGTGGTGGAATTGGGTTGTTGTAGCGGTGGCTAATGGTGGAGAGATGTGGGATGGCTGATATCACTGGTTGTTGTTGTGTAGGCATGGTTTAAGAACGGGGAGAGGAGGGGGAGACAAGTTGAATAGGGAGGTGGTTGATGGTAGGGGAAACTTGATGGCTGATGTTGGATCTCACCAAATTTTGGTGGAAGATGAAGGCAGTAGGGTTTGGGGTTTGATTAGTGTAGGTGGAAGTTGGGGGAAGGTAAATGGTAAAAGTAAAAGGGGATTAGGGTAAAGGAAATTTAGTAACAGTAATTTAGTAAAAATAACTTAGTTAAAATAATAAATTAATTATAAAGTAACTTTTAATTAAAAATAATTACGATTTACAGATAAAAATTACCGCTACGGTAAACTGAAAACCATGACGCGCTCGCGTCGACGTATAGACGGAAAGATTCACTCGGACGAAATTAACTGAATCAATGAAGTAAAAGACCGCGATCAAAATACAACTAGAAAAACAGGCCGTTAGTGTAGGAAGAGCCATGCAAGTGTGAAAGGAGTTAGGGGTCAATGGCAACCCCCGTAAATTTTTAGAAAGGTCAGGGGCAAAATGGTCTTTTTGACTAAAACTGTTGTGCGTACATCCTAAAGTGGTGTGTGCATAAAGTAATGGCAACCTTGTAAATACATAGAATAGGGAGGGATATTTTGGTCATTTCCACATGGAATATTCCCTTGAAATATTCCTTTCTTGGAGGATAAGAAAAGAATAAGAAAAGATGGGAAAAAGAGAGAAAAACCTAGAATTCTCTCTCTTTCTCTCATTCTTTCCTTTCCTTTCTCATTTCTCCCCTCTCCCCTCTCCACTCTATGTTGGCCGGCCTCCCCATCACCATGGTCGAAATTCTCCACACAAAAAATAAATAAATAAATAAATGCCGGGTATTCTGGGGAACGAGGCGTGACAATTTTTGGCGGCCCATGCAGGTCATCGCACTGCGATGTGCGTAAGGATAGTACATGTGATGCTTCAGTAAGTGATCGGGATACATTAGTCCTAAGGTGGGTAGGGATAATTTAGACCCATCCACCTAAGTGGAGGCCCTTGTCTCTATACCGTGCATATTATGGGATAGGGATATATGTATGACGTGTAACGCATCTAGGATGTGATGGATATAAGGGTTTGGGATCATAAAGTGCAAGTATATATGGATAGATCGTGGGTTTACATGGTTGAGTGGAGTTATGGATGTGTGTGTGTGTGTGTGTGTATGTGTGTGTGTGTGCGCGCGCCACGTTGTAGGGCCTCTATTGGACTATCTGGATATATATATGCAGTGTATGTATTCTTTTCTATATGGTGGCATGAAGGGGGGATTGTGCATTGGTATATGAGATACTTATATATATATATATATATGTAGGTGTGTTGTCAAGCATGGTGTGATCGTGTATATATATTGTTATTGTTGAATGCATATTGGTGTATGTCTTATGAGTGGTTATACGTATATATGTATGTGAATGATCCCTATTTGGATATACATGTATCAGTATATGAATGTGTACGTATATGGGATGTGACTATCTACTGAATGTGTATGAATATTGAAATACACTTATTTGTGTATGTACTAGTATACTAGTAAAAGTGTGGATATATTGGATGTTATGTATATAATGGTATGAATAGCTACCGACTACCTGCTAGTGCGGTTGAGTAGCTTGACTGTATGAGTGTATAATAGCAGGATATGTATAGAATGTGTGAATTGGTGTGTGCCCATACATGGGAGTGTATGTGCATGGTTGCATAGATCCTAATAAACATATATGCATGTCTGTGTGCATACTTGCTATTAGAATAATAATCTGGTGTGTATGAGCCAACGTGTATTTGGCTATATGTAGGCTTAGATATCTATATAAGGAATTAATGTGTATACTTCTGCGTGAACATAATGAGGATGTGCATATAATTGGGTTATATAGAGTATCGGTGTGGTGTATTGGTTGATGTGTATATGTGAATATTTATATGGTTGTATGAATTTCTATTATATGTGACATAGCGAAGTATCGGGATGTGAAGATGTATGTGCAGTGTGCAGTAGAAGCATATGTGGTTGTGTGTATATTGGTTGAATAGGTATATACTTATAAATACCCTTGTTTGTTTGTCTGTGAATTTTTCCAGCATGGTTGCCTATCTAGGTGCATCATAGTTAAGTGTATTCCTGTGTGTATGCATGTATGTGTAAATCTGTAACAAAGCGTGTGTGTATGTATATACATATGAAGTGGGAGATATGAATGTGATGAGTATGAAACATAGGTGTGTGTGTGTGTGTGTGTGTGTGTGTGTGTATGGGAATAATGGGTATCATACGTCATATGAGGCATTGCCTCATATTCGCTCTCACATAAAGCAACCAAGTACAAGCCCACATGGGCTTGTACTTGGTTGTACTTGGTTGCTTTATGTGAGAGGGAATATGAGGCAAGGTCTCATATGACGTATGATACCCATTATTCTATATATATATATATATATATATATATATATATATATAGTGAATGTAAGTAAATGAAACTGTTTGATAAGTGGATGTTGGAATGTGTGTATTTGTTTGCATATTTATGTGTATACGTGTATGAGGAGTGTAGATGGATGTTTATAATCATTTGGCTATTATGGCAGAATATGCGTAGGATGTGCAAAAGTAGTTTTATATATATATATATATATATATATATATATATATATATATATATATATATATATATATATATATATATTGCAAGGTAAGTTAGAATATATATAAAGTCGTAAGAAAGATTACACAGCGGTCTGAGTCAGAGTTGACAGAACAAGTGGCTAGGGGAGAGGACACAAGCGTCGTCACCCTAGATCAACTAGTTCGACAACCAAACCCAGGACCACAAGATATAAACAATATACACGGAAAAATCCATACAGAAAGCCGTAAGCTAGGGGAATTCATCCTTTGTCGAGGATATCCCAATTGTCAAACGCAGATGAAGCTTCATCCTCCACCTCATCAGTGTTGCGAAGAATAATGCGCACATCTGACTCAATTTCTTTTAAAAGGGTTATCTTGGCCCTCTTCTTATTCTCAAATACCCTGCGATTGCGTTCTCGCCAAAGGTGCCACACAAGTGCCGAAATGACTATTTTACCAAGGTGCCCCAGCATTCCTTTCTTATTAAAATTCACCAAAAAGAATACGCCAATCTCTGATAGAGAGAGTACCGCAGGCCCCGAAGCACCTAGCTTAAGGAGAGCTCTTTGCATGATGTAATTAGAATAGGGGCAGAGGAAGAAGAGGTGCTCAATAGTCTCGGGGCATTGCTCCATGCAAAGCTCGCAGCAATCAGATGAGAGAGCACACCATGTAGCCAACCGGTCCTTAGTGGATAGCTTATTCTTGAAAGCCCGGAGCAGAATTAGAGAGAACTTAGGAATGTGCTTATGGAACCATACTAGGGGAAAGAATTGAAATGATGGAGATTTTATACGGACCGATTCCCAGACTTGCTTAAATGCCGGAAGTTTGTGATTGACAGCCGAAGTTAAGTTCCATTCCCAGGTGTCTGTCGCAGTAGTAAGAGCCTGGCCTTGCAACAATTGCTTAAATGGTTGTATTTCAGGATTTCCAGCCCAGGAGGAGCCATTCCAATAATCAGAAACTCGTTTTTTACTAGACCCATTAGGAATATTGTATAGAGCCTTTAGGGGACCACACTGGAGCCAGTTATCATGCCAAAAAAGTGTATCTTTCCCATTTCCTATTTTCCTCTTGATTAGATTCTCAGACCGGCTTCTGCAGTGAAGTAAGAATTTCCATGTACCCGATTGAGTGGCCGAAGAAGAAGTTTCAAAGAAACAGTCCGAATTCTTATGTTTGGCCCGCATGTACTCCGCCCAGAGCCCTCGAGAATTAAGAAGTCTCCAAGTGAGCTTAATTCCTGCAGCAATGTTCAAGTCCGTAAGTAGCCTTAGGCCAACACCTCCTTCCTCCTTTGGTCTGCAAATTTCATTCCAAGACCATGCCTTAGTTGTCCCCCAGATAAATTTCCTGCACATAGAAGTTAAGGTACGGAGTACAGTAGTTGGGAATCTGTATACTTGAATCCAGAAATTAATCATGCCATAAATTACTGTTCTAACTAGCTCTGTACGTCCAGCAAGAGATAATATAGATGAGGTCCAGCCACTCAAGCGTTTCTTGCATTTATCAATAAGGCGGTTGTACAACTGAGCTCTAGGGTACTTAGGAGAAAGAGGAAGGCCTAGGTAAGAAGTAATAGTACGTGCTTGCTTAGCTCCCAAATAATCTGCAAGGTCACACGGATTTTTGACACCTTTACTAAACATGGATATGCTCTTGTCCCAGTTGATCTCAAGGCCAGTGAAGTGATGGAAGTCATATAATAAATTTTTAAGACCCCTGAAGGATTTTTGGTTGGCCCGACAGAAAACCAATAAGTCGTCAGCAAAAAGTAGATGGGAAATAGAGCTAGCACGTCGCATGGGCTGAATGCTTCCTGAAGTGAGAGCCTTGGCAAGGAGAAGAGTAAAGCATTCCATAATAAGGACAAAGAGGTAGGGGGAGAGCGGGTCACCTTGCCTTAGTCCTCTGTTTCCACCAAAGAAACCTACAGGGGAACCATTTACCATGACGGAGAAGGAGGCCGTTGATATGCATTCCTTAATCCAGCCAATGAACCTGTGACCAAAACCCATCTGGTGAAGCATGTAGTAGACAAATTCTCTGTTCACACTATCGAACGCCTTTCTCAGGTCAAGCTTCAGGCATGCTCTGGACCCCATAGGGTTGCTAAAATCCCTGATTTGCTCATGTGCAAGAAGGGCACAATCAGATAGTAATCTCCCCTGGAGGAAGGCAGCTTGGTTTGGCGAAACAAGATCATGAATGAAGCACTTGAGTCTGTTGCAGATAACTTTACTAATGATCTTGTAAAGAACATTGCAACAGGCAATAGGCCTGTAATCACCCAAAGAAGAAGCATTAGAGCCCTTGGGAACCAAAGTTAGGAAAGTGTGATTCACCTGTCTCAGCAAAGCACCGGATCTGAAAAAAGATTGTACGGCTCTCACAACATCATCTCCAATAAGATTCCAGTTATGCTGAAAGAAAAATGCATTGAATCCATCGGGTCCAGGAGATTTAGAAGACCCCATCTGAAATACTGCTTCTTTGACCTCATCAGGGTTCACATCTCTTTCAAGCCATATAGCAGTTTCATGCTTAATTTTCTTCTTGGGCACGAGCTTAGGGAAGACATTCCAATAGTGGCTTTGGTTGTATAAACTTTTAAAGAAAGCAGTTGCTTCAGTTTTAATCTCCTCCATGGTTCTGCTTTTCATGCCATGCTCATCAACCAAGTGCATTAAGTTATTGCGAGATTGTCGGGATTTCATAGCATTGTAAAAGAATCTAGTATTTCTGTCCCCCAGATCCAACCAATCCTGCCTGCTCCTTTGACGATACATCTCCTCCTCTCTTTCCAAAAGGGTAGCCAGTTCATTGGAAAGCCTGCGTTCTTTGTCATGAAGCTCAGATGTGGAGTGAAGTGCAATTTCTTGCCTGATAGCACTGAGTTTGGAGCGACATTGTTGTAAAGAATTACTATCCTGTAAATTTTTAGCCCATGATCTCAGGTTTAATTTCACACTCTTCAATTTACTGATCATTCGGAACATATGGTTACCTCTGAAGTTTAGATTCCAGGTAGATTCCACCAATTCATAATAACCTGGCATGTTAATCCAGTGATTGAAAAATTTGAACGGTTTTGGTGCATGGTGTACCTGAGGATGGAATTTGATCATCATAGGCGAGTGATCACTCGTTTCCGGATCCAAGTATTCAAAGAAGGAGTCAGGAAGCTTATTGAGCCACACATCATTACAAAGCACACGGTCTAGTTGGGCCTCAATACGTCGCACACCCATACGCTTGTTACACCAGCTCATACGCTGCCCAGTACATTTATATTATATGGCGGGGAACATCATTACAAAGCACATCATATCCAGTACATTTAGTCATGTGGGCTTATATATATATCATATGGCGGGGAACATATTATGTTGTGCACTCTTGTGTGTATTGTGTGTGGTATATGTGCCTATCCGTGTGAGGCAATAGGTGCACTGCTATGGATGTGAAGTAATGCGTATATTTATTTTAGCATGATTGTGAACCTTATGTGACACGATTATACATGTGTTAGTACGTGCACGTGAATATATGTATGGATGTGACTAAATAATGTGTATATAGATATTTATATGCCTATACATGTGAGTGAGCCCACATGACTAAGTATTGGGTGTATATGGATCCGATGTACATACGGTGTGACACCGTGATAGTGACCCTGTTTATCAAGTAATGGTGTGTAGATTAATGTGTATTGTTGTGTGTGTTTGTGCATGGATATAAACATATATGTAAATATATAAACCGGTAGGATGTAAGTCGTTTATATTATGGTATATATGAGAGCGTGCCATGTGTGAGTGCCTTGTGGATCATGATATGGATATGATGTGATATCATATCACATATGTATGAGCAGTGCCTTGAATATGTACAATGATACGTACAGAGATCTATTTGTGGTATGCATGTGTGTTGCATCTATTAATGTGTATATGTGTTTAGATATTCATGTGAAGGATGCCTATATGTATATATACATGTAGTGAATGCATATAGTGATGTGGATGTGCTATTAAATGAATAGTAGGATGTATCCGTGATATGTATGCGATGCAGATGAATGACAATAAAGTATATAGTGTGTATGAGTGTGGTGTAGATATGTATTCTTGTTTGTATTTCATGGGTAGGAAGACAGTGGCGGAGCCAGGAAATTTTCATTTAGGTGGCAAATTATAAGCTAATACAAAATTATTTCTACGTACAAAAAACCAATAATCAAAAGTCATCAATTATCTATACACATTAAATTGATGACTTTTTATTAATGGTTTTTATTGTACACAGAAACTATTGTGTATATATATAATAGAGGGGTCGAATGGGTTTTTCTTGATTTGAAAGCTATTTCAATGTGCATACTAACGACAGTCGGTAGGGTGGTTTCAATGACGTAAAAATAGAATATTGACCGAGTAAAATATAGATAATTATTGTTTATAATTAAGGTCTGTGAACTGAGCAAACATTAAGAGGTATATGAACTGAGATGTGACTTGAATAGAGGATATAATTGGTGTTTACTGGGTAGAGGTCTGTCCACGGGAGTAAAAAGGTTTGTGCACCAAAGTAAAAAATTTAGATGGTCTGTAAACTGTAAAAGATCTGTTCGTGTAGCATTTCAGTATTATAATATTCCATTAATAAGTTTCTAATTGCGAAATTCATGACAGTACAGAGTCAACTAAAAATCAAATCAAGGATGCTTTTGAACTCAAAATTAGACAGAAGTACATTGGAGATTAGGAACGATCTGAGAGTGGCCAAAGAGGCTGACGGCAGCATCAGAGTCGAGGTGAATCCGAGGGACTGGAGGAGATTCCAGAGGCCTTTGAGCATAAGGAAGGAAAAATCAGCGGACAAATCTCGAAGACCAGAACAGAAGCCCATTGCCGCCTCTATGTACATGCTCTGAAGATTCACCGACGAGACTAGATCAGCCACCACCGATTTCGCATCCGAGGTGATCATGGTCGTCGTGTTGCCACCGTCGGCGGAAGCTCCTATGGAGACGACAGCGGTGGCCGTTAAGACCATCTTTGGCAGCAATCGTGCCCTTTGATTTCAGACTGCGATCGGGGGCGATCGGGGGCAATCGACAGTGGTGGCCGTTAGGACCATGTTTGGCACCAAGTTTGATCGCCGACGGAAGCCCCTCAGGCGATGATGCATACTGGGTTTAAATGAAAAAAAAACCTTAGGGGGGCAACTGCCCCCCTCAGGCCCCCCTTTGCCTCCGCCCATGTAGGAAGACCTCCATACGAACTGACCTTCGACAGGGTTCACACCCTAGGAAGTCCGAGGATGGAATTTATTTTAAGGTGGGTAGGATGTAATGCCCCGTTTTGACCTATACGTGTATTTTACTGTGTACGCGTGGTATATTCACACACGATGCATGCGTGGGCATGAAATAAGCGTAGATATCGATGTATGTGATGTAGTAAACAGGGAATTGGGCCGTAATACGTGGCTAAGGGAAGAGAATGCGAATGTGAATGCGGGAAAAGTGCAAATGGCGTCGTGGAAGTAAAACGACAGGAGTGTGTCAGACGTGTGTGTGTGTGTGAAGCATGTATGCACGCATGGATGTGCATGGATGTGTGTAGAAAGAGCCATGCAAGTGTGAAAGGGGTTAGAGGTCAATGGCAACCCCAGTAAATTTTTAGAAAGGTCAGGGGCAAAACGGTCTTTTTGACTAAAACTGCTGTGCGTACATCCTAAAGTGGTGTGTGCATAAAGTAATGGCAACCTTGTAAATACCTAGAATAGGGATGGGTATTTTGGTCATTTCCACATGGAATATTCTCTTGGAATATTCCTTTCTTGGAGGATAAGAAAAGAATAAGAAAAGATGGGAAAAAGAGAGAACCTAGAATTCTCTCTCTTTCTCTCATTCTTTCCTTCCCTTTCTCATTTATCCCCTCTCCCCTCTATGTTGGCCGGCCTCCCCATCACCATGGTCGAAATTCTCCACGCACAAAAAAAAAATTAAATACCGGGTATTCTGGGAAACGGGGCGTGACACCCCCTCCAAGCGTCACCCAGGCTCCCCCTCCGATCGACTGTGCCCTCCGACCATGCACAGACCCAGCCTCCGCCTTCGTTGACGAAGCAGCGACAATGACACCCTCCGAAGAGCCGTCGCTTGACCCCCGCTTCGACAGCTCGAAGAAGCCGCCGACGCTCTGCCGTCGAGCGTTGACAACCCCCATGCACAGCCGCGTCCATCAACCCTCGCCACCCCCCGTTGCCCGCCGCTGCGCCCTCTCTGACGAGCCACCCCCATTTCCGATCGCCCACGATCGTCGCTCGTCGCTGCATTCACCACCCTCCTCTGCTCAAAACAGAGCAACCCCGCCTCTCCTCCTCCCTCTCCGACTCCACCCCCAGGCTCTCACCGTCACTCCCTTTCTCTCCGACAGCCCTCATCGCGTTGCCCTCCGTCCGACGAGCTCGTCGTTGCTTCGCTCGACAGCACCCCCGCTCGTTCACCTCTCCATTGTCGCTTTCCCACGCCTCCGATGAAGACAACCCAGCAATGCCTCCCCCTTCGCCACGCCACCGCCGCCCGCCGCCTCCCCCGTCGCCACTGACGTCGGCGACAAACGCACACGCCGATCCCCCCCCCCCCCGCTGCTGCATGCGTAAACGAAGGTGAGGTAGTTGTTAACTTATTTTTTAAACGAATACGTAAATACGTATTCGTATACAGTATTTTATAAATTATTAAATATGGGTTTTCTGTTTTAAATCAATAGTAATTAATATACAGGTCAGAAAAATATAATGCCAGCTCCAGAAAATCAGAAATGACATTCTGGACCTAATGGCTCTGGTTTCATCTCGATCAGACGCTTAGTTTTTCCAGAATAAATTTTTAACCCTAAAACTTAAATACGTAAATTCCTTTTAAAAATACGTAACTCCTTCTTTTCACGTACACTGATACGTGATAAAAATATATGTTATAGAACTCTTTGAGACAGTCTTTTTGGCTGCTCACTTGAACATTTCCGAATAGTATTGCACCCGAAATAAATTATGGAAGGGTTACGTTACTTAAGTAAATTGGATTTTAAAAGTGATTTTGAGCTTCTGAAAATTATAAAAATTAACAGAGGCTTCTGAAAAATATTTCCTCTTACAGTAAAATTATTTTCATCATATCTAGCTTATAGAAAAATTTAGAACGCTTTTCGACACCGTTTCAATAGATTATAAAATCAAAACGATCAGGATAAATAAGTAGAAAATAGGGTGTATTCTTTAACAGACTATTTCGTGTGTTTGCAGGTACCAATCCTCGAGCACCAGCTCCTCTAGCTCTTACCTCGTATTATTACGACGAGCTCGATAGTAAGTCACTCTAATTCTAGTTTTAGAAGTTAAGCAAGTGTACATGCATGAACTTACGGTTTTACAAATGGTCTCAAAACAACCAATGACCGAACGAACAACTAAACACTTAAAACAACAATTTTTGTAGTCCATGTTTGTTGGACTTGTTTTTATCCTCAAATTTTTTTAGCATCCGGTTTACTTTACTTTCTTGTTTTCAATAAATAAGTTGCTTTAACCTTTCAACGCATAAAACTCATATCCACTCCTGTCCACATTGGTCCACCTTGTTCTAACACTTGTCATTTGAAAGTGTTGCATGGACATCGTATACACTTGTTGCACGATTGCTCATAAACACGTCACCTGCTGCATGCCATTTATTACTCAGTGAATGTTAATGAATGATCGTATGGAATATCATGTGTGGAACATCTTGTAGAATATCTTATGAAACATCTTGTGGAATATCTTGTGGAACGTCTTGTGGAATATCTTGTGGAATATCTTGTGAAACATCTCGTGGAACATCCTGTAAGGAACATGTACTAGATTCACTTGACACATCACTGGGGTTTTTTTGGGTAACTCATAGTTTGAGAGAGTGCGGGAGTGACTGGAGTTCAATCTACATGTCTATCTGCCTGGGTTTCGGCATCATGTCTAGCTTCCTGTGTTTCGGCAAATATAAATGTCTAGCTGCCTGTGTTTCGGCATTCGTCTGGGTCGCGCCCAGGCAAGAGATGAACTCAATGGTCACATATTGTACTCTCCGATTTGAGTCACGTAGTTCTAGTGTAGCTTGTACAATCACCTCTACTTTACGCTTCACGCACTTTACCTGCTACACATGTGCAGTCACCAGTACTTTACTTCACCTGCTTAGCCGGCTTTACTACCTTGCTTTCTGTTTGTTTTACTCCACATGCCTGTTTACTTTACTATTGTTATTACTTTGCCTGCTTTATTACCATGTCATATATGTCATGTCTTCATTGTTGCTCTCATACTTTACTTATTGCACTTGCATATATGACTGATGTTCCTTTACTTTTCGTACGAAGTTAGTAGTCTGTTCATTTTCATGCTTGTACACAGCTTTTACTACTATTGCTAGAATTGTTGTGACTTACCTACGGTTTCATCTTCATGACACCGCAGACGACACACCAGTGGAGGTAGATGTTCTTGAGTTAATAGCGCCAGAGTTCGACCATGAGACCGCAGCTTTTAGAGCTATTTTCAGTTGTGTACTTTCTTTCTTTCATGTATATTGTTGGAACATTTTGTACAGTATGGATTGTAATAATTGGACACTATTTGGGTATTTTTGTACATCTTTACATCGTGGCTATTTTGGTTTCACTGGTAACCTGCAGGACTTGCGCAAATATCAAATAAGTAATAGGCCCCCCGGGAGCGGGTCGTTACAGATATAATTCCATAGATGCTCTCTGATATCATTGTAAGTCTACATTTCTAGGAATTCCAATAAAATTAAAAGAAGAGAAAGAGATTAATTTCAAAATTTTAATTTTAGCATAATTATCCAAAGCTATAAAATTCATAAATAAAATACTCACCTTTATCTCGCATGATTCGCTCTCCAAAATTTGATTAAGATCTCGAATCTGCTCATTAACCAGCGCGATAGATGTTTCACCTTGATCATGAAACCCTTCACGATTCGCACGCTCTTCAATAGAACCTGAACTTAGTTTTTAATGTTACTAACATTTGAGAGAAAGAGAAGAAGAAACAATTTTACTTTGAAAGCCAAAGTCTGCCTTTAAGCCAAAGCTTTTAGTTTATTCAACTCGTAAATTTTCTAATGCTCTTTGAGAGTGAGAGTGAGAGTGAGAGTGAGAGAGAGTGTGACCCTTTATACAGTGTTGGCATCCCTAGAATTCTCTAATCATATTAGATATGTGATTAAAAGAATGAATCCTAGTAAACACCCTTATCTTGAAGAGATTTAGTTTGAGTCAAACTCTAATTTGGTTGAAATCATGATCCAACTATTTGATCTAAACCAAACCAAAACTAGACACAACCTCGTCTAATTGAACACAAGCCTTAATGATGGATTGCCATTGCCACCCACCAACGGATGACGACTTGTCAGTCGTCACAAGTCATCGGCCAACCTTTTGAACGCCGGGGATGCCTACGCATCACTGATGATGATCCTATCTTGCTACGGTGTGTTGTTAGTCACTGATTCAATGTAGTTTATTCATTTTTTCGTTTAGAACCAAGTGTTTGTAACTCTTTACGAATAAGTTATGCTTGCCCAACACTTTGTGATGATATCCACTCGCTCAGTCAAAACAATCACAATCACATCTCATAATGATTGCTTTACTTCTGTGTATATTTATACATTTAGTTTTTCTCCTTCATTTATCGTGACATGTCCACCATCTTTAAAACTCTAAAAGTCTGATTTCTACTTTGACAGTAACTGATCATACTCAACAATCAGCTTCTCAGCGGGTCGTTTTATGAACTTCTTCTCTAACAAGCACATGTACACTGTCTCACGATATATCCACGTCGAATGGCTATGCGACCGACCATACCATTTCACTGATGAATATCGACGCATAATTATCTTTCAGAAATGTCAATGTCACAACAAAACCTCACATTATGTCATCGTTAAATCTCACACAAAAAATGCACATAAAGCCCATCATTGCTCTCGTCCACAAGCCAACTTCGCCAGCAGGAAACACACAAACACACAAACCATCATAGTGGAAATAGTCCATTCCCACGCCTATGCTCCCATTGCTCTACACATCCACTCTCAGTTTTAACAACCAAAACCATTTCTTAATCCCATATTAAACTCATCGTTAATCCGACCCGATCATCGCTAACGATGAAGCCGGCCAATGAGCATGCGCCAGCCTCTGGGCCCTCTGATTGTGATACAGGGGCACGGCCATTCCTGCAATCCAAGAGGCAATTAGCAAAGCCATAAAAAGGTCCTAATCACAGCCCCCTAACAAGAAAGTGAGAGGGGGAGAGCCTGTGACCACAATGGAATGATGATGATAAATTGCACACTGTAGCAAGAGTGGTCCCTTCAATATGATAATCTATTCTCAAGGTTCTTGAGAGAGATGTAGCCTTTTTTTAGCTCCTTCCCTATACTTGGAGGGGTGAATCTAATGAGAGGGGAGAGCAAAGGCAACATCCATTATTCCCACTTGCAAAGTCCTTTTCTTTCCCTCTCTCTCTCTCTCTCTCTACTTCACTTGCTTTCCCTCAATCCCCCTCCCCCATTGTTTAAAGCCCCTTTTGTGCACAAAGGGCACATGGGGGCTGTCTGCTTGATTGGCTAAAAAGCCCTCTCTTTCTTTTTGGGGGACTCATGGATTGGCTCAAATACAAGTGGGCATTTTTATTCCAAGGAGACTGCATGAGATTGATCCAACTAAAATTTCAAAATGTTTAGGGTCCCTCACATATTCCACAATATAACACAAAACTGTTGTTAGGGGAAACCAACTGGCAGCAACAAACCTGATGGCACATCATTTGGATTATAGCTTTGATGATCAACATCAAGCACAAGAAAACAATGGTTGACATCAATAATTGAGTATCAATGAATCCTCCAGGGGGTCCCACAGATTATTGTGTCAAACAGGCAGATAATCACATCAAATAGAACAGCAAAAGCTACCAAACCCCGATAATAAGGTCACATCTCCATCAAACACATACATGATAAACAAAAGCTATAGTTAATGCCATCAGCAAATGCCATGCTATCATATAGATATAGATGACCTTAATGTCTCCAAAGCCTATTCTCAGCATTTTCTTATGGACATATTCAACTTCTGTCTAAGCTTTTAAAAACAGAGAGGGAAAAAAACCATGGCATGATGTTCAGTCACCTTACTTTCTGGTAGGATCCAGTATATTACACTTAGCAGTAGTAGTTCCTTGTGAGCATCATCAGAGAGATTTTGCTTCTGTAAGACATTAACAAGTATATTGCCTTTCTATTTCATCTAGCTTCTGTATCAATACTTTGCAACCTTCCTCACAAGTATTTTCAGTTGGGGAAGTACTTTACTGTGAAACTAAACTTCAGTTGTTTGAGAGGTAGACCTCTCTATATTTCTACAATCTAATGTGTGCAGTATCTTCTCTTCTTCTTCTTCTTCCTTTCTTTATACGATTGTGTAAAGGTTGTTTCATATGCGCGGCGACGCAAAAGGGCTATCCGGAAGTTCAATTTGGCTGCTGCAAAAGATGCAACAATATCACACTAATGTTGGAGTTCATACGAGATCTCACTGGTTTGAACTTTATAAATGTGTCGATCCTTACCTATCTTGATCATTGAAACTTTTAGCAGCTTGCTGAAGTTTATCATCACTTGTAGAGCCATTGTTTTGAACCGGCAAAGAGTTGACACAATCTGTTTAACAAAACTGAAATAAGAAATCGACATCTATGAACTCTAAGATTTAAACTATCTAACCAGTGAAGACAAGATTTTACCAGTTGGTGTTTTCAAACCCCCCATCCCAAAATTGAAGAACGAATGAGGTGCCATTCGCCTGGGGCTCAGTTGCAGCCCAAGGAGGCGAGATCTCTCAAGCTCAAGTGCATGTTCTTGCTCTTGGATCAGCTGTTTCTTCAGCAAGCTGGAGTTTTCATATGCTCTTGGAACTGGATGGTTATTACACATCAACAGAAACCCTTTAGACTTCACGATCATAAAGAAATACTTGACCAAGTGTCATGAACTACGGGCGGCAACATCCAATGTTCTTACTTGTGGGGGGTTCAGGCTCCATTTCAAAATAATGTGGATGATAGTACACCGGAAACTCTGCTCTCTCTGTATAATTTCTGCATTGCAAAATCACAAGAAAAAAATTAATTTCCCGGAAAAAATCTTACAGAGATCACGTATAGAATTACTTTTTTAATTGTTTCCTTAGAAAAAAAGACTATATCCCATTTTTATTATTTTAGAAGTCCCAATCCGCACAAAGTAGACAATTTACACTTAATAAGAACTCCCTGCAAATTAGCACACCATCATAACCATATCTATAATATTAACATATCGCATTTTATTCAATCACATGTTAAAGAATGAGTGGAGGTGCGTCAGGTTACTATGGAGATACACAAGAAAAGAACCCATTGCAATTTATTAATCGAAACTGAAAAAGAGTCAGCAGAAGCCCAACACACCAATGATATGTATCGGAAAGCTAGACAAGACTGAGACAAGGCTGAAACCTGAATGTGTAAGTTTTTGAATAATCCAGAAGTACTGATGCTATCATTTATATGTAATAACTCACTCATTGTACGTCATTGAAAATGTAAGTTCCCAATTTCAAAGCAATACATACGCAAAACATAAGATCTACTTCTTAGGCCAATTATGACATATCAGGGAAATGCAAAGGATTCAAACTCTTACATAATTCTAATAAGTGCAGTAAACAAAATCACAAACAATGTTTACCTCTCATACATCCTTGTTTTCTCCTTGTAAGGTTTAACCAGCACACGAGAGCCGCAGATGTGATGTGGATGGCCCTTTGCTAGAATAGCTCTCACTGTCTCAGGATACTCGAAGCTCACGAAACCAAACATCCGTTTCTCTTGACGAGGAATCCTCACATCACGAACAGGACCAAATTGCCTAATGACCATGAGAAAATGTAATGAACACATAAATAACAAGAACACAAACAAACATACGCAATGGCAGCAACACTGCTAATAATTACCAAAGGAATGAAATTTACTTGAAATAGTTCAAAACATCATCATCAGTAAACGAACTTTCAGCTGGGAATGTGAGATAGATTTGATGCAAGCTAGACAGTGCAGCCCCTGAATCATTTCTCTCATTCCTGTATTCATATTTTGGAGCATCCTCTGCTAGCACAACTGAATGTTGCCCATGTGGTCTGTTCAATAGAATTATAGAAATATCAACAATTTACTAGTCCGGCCTCCTTCAATTTCTAATGACTAGTTGATTACAGAACCAGCATTTAAACAAAATTTAATTTAAACAAAGGAGACCATAGAAGCAATACCTGTCAATTAGACGAATGCTATTCAGCCGAGCAAGCAACCTCGTCAGGCTATAGCCCGCCTTCCCATGCCGCTGACTCTCAGTAAGGTACCCGTCAGCCTGAAGACTCTTCCCATACTTCTCAAGGTACAACGAAGGCAATGAGGCAATCGAAACAGGCATCCCGTTCCTCACTTTCAGTAGCTCACTGATCTCGACTTCCAATTGCTCAAGTGATCCAGGGGAGAAAATATGGTCATCGTTGATAAACTCATTCGGATTCAGACCATACAGCTGCGAGAGGCCATCAGGAGCATCCTGCCCATGAAAGTACTTGCAATGGTTTCCATGCCTACAATACCCTTTGTAAAAGTAATGACAAGCTTTGTTCGGAAATTCCGGCAAGCCCGTGGGCGACCTCAAACCAGCCCTCAAGCCCAAATCCCTGCCAAGTTGACCATCTGGGTAAGGGTAATTACCCGAATAATCAAGACTCAACGGGCTGATTGCATGCAATTGCTCTTCCAAGCCCGCCAGCTCCACTTGATTCTGTAGGATTCTAGAGAAATCGTTGTACGAGGAAGGCAAAAGCCCATTCGGGCTATGAGGTGCCAAGTAAGGGGCCGGAATTCGAAAGCTCGATGGGGAAGAGAACGGCCGGGAAATGGTTCGAGGGGACAAGTGTTGAGAGGATTGATCAGGATGCATGGCACTAAGAACAATGGGCTTAGGGGATGAGGAAAGATAAGCTTTGGCTTCATTGATGAGGTAGAGGATTTGTTGGTCAGTTCCAAGTGCATATTCCATGATTTCTTGATGTGTGTAGTTCAAAAGAAGGTAACCTATGATCTTGGTTGCATTCTCAGGCTCAAAATTTTGGATTTTCTCAAGAACAATCCTAGTACATTCAGTGACCTCCATTCTTTCTTTCTTTTTTATATGCCAGTTTCTGCAAATAAACAAGAAGAGTAAGAACACAGCTCTTCAAACAACCATCGCATATCAAATTACACTTTAAGTTGACTCTTAAACTTCAGGTACCACAAATTCTACACAGTAATAATGATGACAACAAATAATTGAAGAAAAAGGATCTACAACTGAAAAAGAACTCATATTCTCCATTAAACTATCATTATCTTAAACATGCCAACTGTGGTAAACAAACAGATCTAGTAAAAGGAGAAACCTTTTTCTTAAAAACCCAAAACCTAAGCAATAATACTTCCAACCACAACTCCCACTTAAAAAGAGAAGAAAAAAAGATGCAGGAAAAAGAGAGAGGAAGAAATGCATAATTTTACCATATTTTGCTCTATATATTTAAGATTTCTCCCACTCTCATCTGAAACCCTAACTTCAGCACTTACAGAAAATTAAAATAAAAAAAAACACGAATCCATTACCCAAAAAAATACAAATTAAATGTACCCAAAATCAGACCAACATCAAAGTACCCAAAACTCTAAAACAAGAAATGAACGGGAAAAAACAAAACCCAGAAGGAGAAACAATGGCCCATTTGCATTCAACCAACAAAAAAACAAAAACAAGAGTAACCCATCTCCAAAAATCCAAGCTTTCTCCCAAAGGAACACAAGAAAGCCCACCAAGATGAGTTCTTGCACACAAATCTGAAGAAAAAACACAAGCATCTACAGACCCATCAACAAAAATAGAAATTTTGCAAGACGAGCACTAGAAATGGGATTTTTAAAAAATGAAATGCGAGTATCGGCGGAGATTCTAGATGACAGAGTGACTCACTCTCTTGCTTTGCTTTTGGACTCGTTGAGAGCAGCAACCAACTACTCTCTCATTTCTCCGCAGCAGAGAGCATCATCATCATCATCATCTCTCTGGCCCCGTACAAAGAGAGCTCCTTTTATATAAAAAAGCGCGTTTTGTTCAAACCGAGGTAAAAATTAAAAATAAATAAATAACAAAAAAACTGAAATTTACAGTGTGTTATATGAAATCACGGAGGATAATTACAAAACCAACAACATCGTCATTCAGTGGAATTGACTGATTTGCCCTTGGAGATGGCCCAATTGCCATTTGTGTCCTTGTCCTTACTCATACATTATCTATGACAACTAGATGTCTCATGCAAAATTTGTAGCCTAACCATGTACATAATTAATTAAAAATATTGTGTATTATAATTTTTTTTGGCTAATTTCTTTGGAATTAACGAGAGATATATGTCGGGGGTTTAAAATAAAAAAATAAAAAATAAATGGCACGAGAAACAAAGAAATACGTGGCATTCCGCATGGGCTCCACTTGGCTTGCAACAAGGAAATGGGAGGATAAAGACGGAATTTGCATGGCTCTGTGAGGGTATTATTGTAATTTGACGCAGGCGGAACGTGAGGGCTATTCAAGCGGCTAGAATTGGGGGACTATTGGGGGGACTGGAAATTGAAACGGTTGACAGAAACAAAAAAACAAAATTTGGGGGATTTTCAGAGATTTTTTAGGGTTAGGGTTATGGCTAAAAGTTGTACTCAATTTAATCTCAAAATTCAGCGCAGGGTTGGCAGTTCACCTAATGAGCCATTAACACTTGATTATAGTTTTGATCAGTTGATAGTTATGGCCAATTACATAACCATGCACCGACCATCGATGCGAGTAATGAAATAAAAATGTATCTTATAGTTTATCAAGGCCATCACAAATTTCATTATCCAATACCCCAATAAAAAATTTACAAACTCTGGCCTCTGCTTTAGTGTCACGGAGGCAGTTAATTAATTGGGTTGGGGTTCAAAAACGCCAACTAAACACTGGTTTACATCATGTACCATCTTGTGTCATGCCTAGATTAAATTAATCAAGGAGGCAAAGCTACTAATTAAGAGGGGTTTAACAAACTAATTGTTAAACAAAAACCATTTATGGGCCATAGGCCCACATTTTGCTTGCAGAGACTGCTGTCAAATTTGAAGAGATGTCGTAAAATTCTATGTGACGAGGACCATTTTGGCATTGTACGTAGAGAAAAAAAGCTCGAAAGATTCGTAAAAACTGGACTTATTGACGTATTGCATTCAGTTATTTTAGAAGTGGAAGAGTTATTGCACCGCAAACAAACGCATGAAATATTAACCCAAGCATCCTTCAGTATTTTAAGATTTATATAAAAGATTTCAAGGGCAGAGACACCAATCGAGGTGTGCTCATACTTTAAATCCCAATTGATACACATGAATTCAACAAGTTTGATATGTCTTTCTCCAAGAACCTCATTATTTATATTTACAGTCCATACTGAGTACGATATCTTGAAGTCACATGAAGAGATGCTTCCATGAAAAACTCCGATCATCTGCGCATCCCTGAAACGACCTGCAAACAAGGTCATTACGCACCGGGTAAATTTGGGGGAATTTCTGAGCTTGGAACCAAGTATATATACTGCATGGTTGAAGTAGTTTAGCATGTGAAAATTGAGAATTCTGAAGCAGTTTGAAATAATTCGACTGGAGTCGCATACATACATATGTTTGCAAAGGGAAAACATCTCCTCAGTCCTTGGAACGAACAAAGCTAAAAACAAGCCAGTAAACAAGGATGAAGGCTGCCAGTTAAAATAAGCAGGCATAGCTATATTTGGAACTTGGAATGATCTTGACCATACACCCTTGTACTTTCATTTCAACACTTCGCACGCCCCCTCATGGGGGCGGAGGTAACTTTTCTATTAAAAGCAGGCATCGTCTCCATTTGACCTCCTAGTTAACATTATGTTTGATTAATCATGGATATAAATTGTTCTCGAGTTAAGGTTAGTGTGAGGGGTAGACTTAGGGATATGAGTAATGGTGGTGTTTTTGGTGATGGAAGAGATGCCGATGGAGGGGATAACGGGGAGAGGGGAAGCAGAGATACTGATTAGAAAGTGCAGGAGAAGTTGGTAGCGGTGGTGGATGAGTTATGGACTAGGATCAGGGAATGAATGATTTTAGTTTGGAATCTTGATGATGATAATGATGTGGTGGATGAGCAAGGGACTAGGATCAGGGCATGCATAATTTTGGATTAAAATTGCGATGATGATTATGATTGGGACGAGACATGATGTGTGGCGGGGCAAATGTTTGGGGTTGACCTTTTATCGGGGACAGTAAGAAGACGAATACGAGGTAAAAGGGGGCAATGAGGGAGGAGATTTGGGGCTAATGGAGATCAAGGGTCATACCATGCCCATCACTTAAACCCCATTTCAACTAAAAAGGTTAACCCCGTTAGCTCTTTAGGGATGCAAACGTCTATAAAATAGAAGTACGGATGTGTGTATTGTACGGCACTCAATAGTAAATGGACGTTTTGACTATTTTACCCCAATATCAATAGTGCATTCGGTATTACTACAAACATTAATCAAGATGATCTCTGAAAGACACTTCTAAGAGAAACACACTTTTCCGGTTGATAGGATTTCTGTCCGTCTCTTAGGGGAAGGGGGCGATGGAAACATGGGCCGCCCTAGGGGCAGCGACGCGACAGCAGTGAGGAGAGGATTTCATGTGACAAACTTGTAATTTTGGGGTCAAGTGGCATTTTGTACTATTAAGAAAAGCAGTATTATATGCATGGGGGCTAGGGTAATTAGATGTTTGTGAAATTTGAGAAAAGAATTGAGAGATAGAAAAGCTTAAGAGTATGTAACTTAGATTTTGGGAGAGTTGTCTCTTTTTTCTCGAATCAGAGGCTATGAGAGATGTCATTCTCTCGAAAGAGGCCAACTATCATTATATAACCTATTGAAAATCAATAAAAACATCACATCCCCCAAATCCACTTTGTAGCCCTAAAATCCTGCATTTCCCTCAAAATCCACTAAAAATCCTATTTTTATCCCACATAACCATAATAAATTCTATCAAATTGGTATCAGAGAGTAGATCTGATGGCGCCAACAATAAAGGTGGAATTTTTGGAAGAAAGACTTGAAAGCGAGATCGAAGGGCTCAAGAAATCAACGGAGAAGAAATTCTCTTTGATGGACAACAAGATCTCATTGATGGATGAAAGGAACTCAAACCAGATGAAATCGACGATGGAAACCATGATGGAACAAATTTCCGAGATGATGAGCCGCCCTCCACCTGAGAAGAAGACAACAAAGGATGAAGTCATCAGCACAGATCCAGAAAAAAGTGCAAGTGAAAAATCATCTCTTTAAGGAGGAGATCCATCATAAGGGCAGTCAGGCATCAGATCTGACCAATGACGACGACAGATCTATGACAAAAGGTGCCACCTTCGAACAAGAAAGGATGAAAAGTCATCAATTTTGAGGCAGATCTGCATTCACACGGTAAGGAACCGTATGCGAAGGGCGAAACCCCCCTAAAACCCCATGGGGTGTGGCAAGGGCAGGCAACCCATGGGCAGGCCACCAAGAGGCGTGCCACCTGGCAGCCCGCCCAGGCCACGACAGCAAGTGTGCAGGCTGCTTGCCTAGGGGCCCGCAACATCTAGGCAGACAATACCGGATCCGGAGAACCTTGGATGGCCTTTCAGGTGTCCCACGGGCCGTGGTTTGCAGACGAGGGCATTCCCAAGTCTTGGCGACAGTGTTTTAGGCACGACGGGCTTCTAGGCAGGCTTGATGATCAACGTGACTCCTATCCAGGCTTCGATGGAAGTGGTGAAGTCCTTTGACGGCCTAACAAGAGCGAAGGAGGCCTGCAAGGCTTCGGCTGGACCACAGTAGGCCCACAAGGGTGTTGCGACCCATGTGATATCGAAGAGGGCCCGATGTAGGACACCTAGATCCTCTTGGGTGCAATGGCCTTCTGGGGGGTTTGTCGATCACTGGGTGCCTACCCGGGCTACAATGAGGATGGCAAAGACCCCGATCGGTTCAAGGATGAGTGGGGGATGACGATATGGCAGAAGGAGCATAGTTTGGAGATTTTGGTGCATATAACAGAACACCTACCATTTGTTTTAGTATGATAGCCTAGAGGGTGAGCAGGACATGGGGGTTTTAACATCGAAAGTAAATTCAGGAAGCTGAATATGTCTGTCTTTAAGGGAGAGGATTCTTATGGGAGGGTCTATCGGGCAGAGACGTAACTTGTGAACTATCTAACGATGGAGGAGAAGCTGATGGTTGCTGGTATCTGTTTGGAGGGAAAGTGTCTGGCTTGGTTTCAGTGGTGAAAGCAAAGACACCATATCAGCTTGTAGGAGGAATTTAAGCACTTCTTGTTAGATCGGTTGTGGGAGACGCATGAGAAAAATTTATACAAGCAGTTCTTTGCCCTCAAGCGGGATAGCACCATCAGCGACTATATGGAAAGGTTCGAGATTCTCTCGAGCCACGTGAGGGGGATTCTTGACGATGTGCTTGAGAAAAATTTCATGAAGGGGCTGAATGCGAGCATCAAAACAGAATGTCGTATACTGAGGCGGAGAGGGCTTGGGGATACGATGGAGCTGGCCCAAATGGTGAAATATAGAATCACGATAGAGCGGGCTGCAAAGGGAGCGATGAGCCGGGTCACATCCTGCACTCATGCCACAACAAAGGCTTAGAAGTCTTAGCCAGCGACGGTTCAGATGAACCAGGGAATAATAGCGAGCCTCCACCCGACAGCAGGTTCAAGTGTGTCACGTAGGCAGAGATCCGGGACAGGTGCGACAAAGGCTTATGCTTTCGATGTGGTGGATGAGTTGGGGACTAGGATCAGGGCATGCATAATTTTGTATTAAAATTGTGATGATGATGATGATTGGGACGAGACATGATGTGATGGCGGGGCAAATGTTTGGGGTTGACCTTTTATCGGGGACAGTAAGAAGACGAATACGAGGTAAAAGGGGGCAATGAGGGAGGAGATTTGGGGCTAATGGAGATCAAGGGTCATACCATGCCCATCACTTAACCCCATTTCAACTAAAAAAGTTAACCCCGTTAGCTCTTTAGGGGTGCAAACGTGTATAAAATAGTACGGAGGTGTGTATTGTACGGCCCTCAATAGTAAATGGGCGTTTTGACTATTTTACCCCAATATCAATAGTGCATTCGGTATTACTACAAACATTAATCAAGATGATCTCTGTATGGCACTTCTAAGAGAAACACACTTTTCCGGTTGATAGGATTTCTGTCCGTCTCTTAGGGGAAGGGGGCGATGGAAACATGGGTCGCCCTAGGGGCAGCGACGCGACAGCAATGAGGAGAGGATTTCATGTGACAAACTTGTAATTTTGGGGTCAAGTGGCATTTTAGTACTATTAAGAAAAGCAGTATTATGTGCATGGGGGCTAGGGTAATTAGATGTTTATGCGAAATTTGAGAAAAGAATTGAGAGATAGAAGAGCTTAGGAGTATGTAACTTAGATTTTGGGAGAGTTGTGTCTTTTTTCTCGAATCAGAGGCTAGGAGAGATTGCATTCTCTCGAAAGAGGCCAACTATCATTATATCACCTATTGAAAATTAATAAAAACATCACATCCCCCTCCAAATCCACTTTGTAGCCGTAAAAATCCTACATTTCCCTCAAAATCCACTAAAAATCCTATTTTTATCCCACATAACCATAATAAATTCTATCAAATTGGTATCAGAGTGTAGATCTGATGGCGCCGACAAGAAAGGTGGAATTTTTGGAAGAAAGACTTGAAAGCGAGATCGAAGGGCTCAAGAAATCGACGGAGAAGAAATTCTCTTTGATGGACAACAAGATCTCATTGATGGATGAAAGGAACTCAAACCAGATGAAATCGACGATGGAAACCATGATGGAACAAATTTCTGAGATGATGAGCCGTCCTCCACCTGAGGAGACAACAAAGGATGAAGTCATCAGCACAGATCCAGAAAAAAGTGCAAGTGAAAACTCATCTCTTTTAAGGAGAAGATCCATCATAAGGGCGGTCAGGCATCAGATCTGACCAATGACGACGACGACACAGATTTATGACAAAAGGTGCCACCTTTGAACAAGAAAGGATGAAAAGTCATCAATTTTGAGGCAGATCTGCATTCACACGGTAAGGAACCGTATGCGAAGGGCGAAACCCCCCTAAAACCCCATGGGGTGTGGCAAGGGCAGGCAACCCATGGGCGGGCCACCAGGAGGCGTGCCACCTGGCAGCCCGCCCAGGCCACGACAGCAGGCGTGCAGGCTGCCTGCCCAGGGGCCCGCAACATCTAGGCAAACAATACCGGATCCGGAGAACATTGGATGGCCTTTCAGGTGTCCCACGGGCCGTGGTTTGCAGACGAGGGCATTCCCATGTCTTGGCGACAGTGTTTTAGGCGCGACGGGCTTCTAGGCAGGCTTGATGATCAACGTGACTCCTATCCAGGCTTCGATGGAAGTGGTGAAGTCCTTTGACGGCCTAACGAGAGCGAAGGAGGCCTGCAAGGCTTCGGCTGGACCACAGTAGGCCCACAAGGGTGTTGGGCTTCAATGGAAGTGGTGAAGTCCTTTGACGGCCTAACGAGAGCAAAGGAGGCCTGCAAGGCTTCGGCTGGACCACAGTAAGCCCACAAGGGTGTTGCGACCCATGGGATATCGAAGAGGGGCCCGATGTAGGACACCTAGATCCTCTTGGGTGCAGTGGCCTTCTGGAGGCTTGTCGATCACTGGGGTGCCTACTCGGGATACGATGAGGATGGCAAAGACCCCGATCGGTTCAAGGATGAGTGGGGGATGACGATATGGCAGAAGAAGCATAGTTTGGAGATTTTGGTGCATATAACAGAACGCCTACCATTAGTTTTAGTATGATAGCCTAGAGGGAGAGCAGGACATGTGGGTTTTAACGTCGAAAGTAAATTCATGATGCTGAAGATGTCTGTCTTTGAGGGAGAGGATTCTTATGGGTGGGTCTATCAGACAGAGAGGTAACTTGTGAACTATCTAACGAAGGAGGAGAAGCTGATGGTGGCTGGTATCTGTTTGGAGGGAAAGTGTCTGGCGTAGTTTCAGTGGCGGAAGCAAATACACCATATCCGCTTGTAGGAGGAATTTAAGGACTGCTTGTTAGATCGATTGCGGAAGACGCATGAGAAAAATTTATACAAGCAGTTCTTTGCCCTCTAACAAGATAGCACCATCAGCGACTATAGGGAAAGGTTCGAGATTCTCTCGAGCCACGTGAGGGGGATTCTTGACGATGTGCTTGAGAAAAATTTCATGAAGGGGCTGAATGCGAGCATCAAAACAGAATGTCGTATACTAAGGCCGAGCGGGCTTGGGGATACGATGGAGCTGGCCCAAATGGTGAAATATAGAATCATGATAGAGCGGGCTGCAAAGACAGCGATGAGCTGGGTCACATCCTGCACTCATGCCACAACGAAGGCTTAGAAGTCTTAGCCAGCGACGGTTCAGATGAACCAGGGAATAATAGCGAGCCTCCACCACACAGCAGGTTCAAGTGTGTCACGTAGGCAGAGATCCGGGACAGGTGCGACAAAGGCTTATGCTTTCGATATGGCGAGAGAATCAGAACGGGACACCGTTGCCGAACACTTGTCCTCAAGATTTTGGTCGTCACAGATGAAGACAAATCAGCCGAAGAGGACGAGCTAGGAGAAAACGAGCTCCCTCATTTGGAGAAGCTTGTGATGGAACTTCACGACACCAGCTAGAGGATAAGGTGGTTCTTTGGAGAAGGAGTAATGTTAGGCTCTTAGGCGAATAGGGCGGCGAGAACCTGGGGCGCAGTCAGGGGCAGCGACACAACAGCGGTGAGGTGAGGATTTCTAGAAAACTTGTAATTTTGGTGTCCAGTAATATTTTCGTAATATTGAGAAAATTAGTACTATATGCATAGGGGCTATGGTAATTAGATGTTTATGCAAAATTTGAGAAAAGAATTGAGAGATAAAAGAGATCAGGAGTAGGTAACTGATGTGGCGCGCGGGTCTGAGGAGGCGTGCGGGCGCGGGTCTGAGGGGGCGTCGGTTCGGGTCTACCATATCAGGATGCGTCTCAGGTCTATCACGGACCCGGGGTCAAACTTGTAGTTTCGTGGCTACAAGGGTGGTCGTTAGTAATTGATCAATTGGCTAATCCCTCCTAAAGCAAGGGCCGGCTGGCCCTAAGGAGGTTATCGAAGAATTGATTTGTGAGTTCCTTTTCATACCTAGAACCCTAGATTATTTTCTTGCAATTGTTTCATTCAATTCTTATTGATAGTTTAGCCTTAGATTATTTGTAGTAGCTTTTATTATTAATTTCAGATCTGAACCCTTTATAAAAATCCTCTTTTTATCCCTCCACAGCCTAAAAATCCTACATTTATTCCACAAATAAACCCTAGCCGCATCAGTAACTTAGATCTTGAAAGAGTTAGACCTTTTCTCTCGAATCAAAATCTAAGAGAGCGTTTCCCCTCTTGAAAGAGTCCAACTATCATTGTATCCCCTATTGAAAATCAATAAAAATATCACATTTTCCCCCAAATCCACTTTCTAGCCCTAAAAATCCCCCCCCCCCCCCCCCCCCACACACACACACCCCCCCCCCAATCCACCAAAAATCCAATTTTATCCCTCAAAACCCCAGAATATCATATCAATTTCCCAAACTGACATCCATAATACTAGTATTGTGCGACACTTTGGTCTCAGAAGTAAACAACGATAATCCTGCGATGGAAATTATAGTCCTTCCTAAATTCATTTTTATATGCTCAGGAATTGTATGAACTCTATACAATGAATGAGATAATTGTCCGAGTTGATTGCAGAATCTAAGAAGCATCATCATCTTTTTCATTATTTTCAAATTAATTAATGCTCCTTCAGCCTATGTGTTTATTTCTTTACATATCACGATCAAATTTAGCTGAAACGTACCTCTCTAATAAGTGGCAGCGCATTCGTTTCCCACTCGTTAGACCATCTAGCAGAGGATCCTGTAGCTAAGGCCCCATCTTTCAAGGACTTCAGGGAATCACAATTCTCGGGGAAGCCTTTGAATAGCATCTGCATCATATTAGCAGAAAGAATTTGCAAATCATAAATGGTAAGCTGACGGCATAATTTTATGAATGATACAGAAATTTTGCATGAAACAACAATGGGATAATTTTGTGATCAATTGTGAACTATGTACAGTATTAGCACGGACAAAAACTAGAAACTAGAATAGCAGGGCATGTGACTTAGATAAGACGCCACTTTTTCAGTAGAACCTGCTAAAGTGTCTAAGCAGAGAAAACATACCATAAATTCATCAGCCAGCTCTGATGAAGATGAAAAGAGAAGTCCATTCTTTTCAACCTTAACAAGTTCGTTGATGCTTCAAAATAGCAAATAAAAAGAAAGCCAAATTCATTAGCGAACCATGCTTCTAATGTAAAAAAAGAATACCTTGAACACAAGTGAGATCTTACCATGAGAATGAAACCGCACAAACTGGAAGCCCGCATCCAAACATATCAACAACCTAATAGTCATTATGATCAGTCTCTCATCGTGTCATGCATAAAGACAATGTATGCTGTAGAAAACAACGTGGCACCTTCATTGGGAGGTCCAACCCAGACGAGGAAGTGTGTAAACTTACACCTAAATCTGCTGATCCTGCGAAACATACATAGAATTATACGCTCATAACATGGAAATATTCATGGAGGCACCATTTTGCAAGCAAAGCCAACACTCTACCGAGTAATATCGGATAATCCTCAGCAGATAACCACATTGTTCGAAATGCTACACGCCTCAGATTTAACTTCTTTATTTTTTCTTCATATTTACTTCTTTCTGGTCCCTTACCTTCAAATTTTTAACAGGGAATTACGACTGGATGGCCAAATCAAGCATCAGTTAATAAAAGTACAACAATGTTCGTAACAATACCAGTGATTATAAATAGCAATCTAGGATACAAGTACTGTTGCCCTTTATGGATAACTTTCCAGTGATTTTCTTCCTCAATCGAGTCATCCTCATTCAAAACTGCAGCAACACGTCTGTCATACATAACTGCTGCTTCAAGAAGTATGCTAAAATCTTCATCTGGGGTCCTGGAAGATTTAAAACTTGCACTGAAGCATTCTCACATTGAACAAGAAACCAAAATATAGTTGATATCTTCATAATAGATTGACATCTTTCTCCTTTTGGGAAAATTACGAGAACAAACTGAGATTGTAGTGGTCAACGATAACTAAAGAAAGTCCAATCAGAACAATGGATCCAAATTGTAAGAATGGAATGAAAATCTAGAACATGAAGCGTATTTAAGAAGATAAATCGTGGTGAATGTGATAAAGGAAACCAAAATTTTAAAGAGATTCTCGAGGAGGACCTTCGAACTGATTCTAAATAAATGAAGAGTCTATTGCTGTTACCTTCCACCTTCAACGAAGAGTGGAAAAACTAAACCGTGAAAACTAATTTATAGTGAAAAAAATTTATAGTTGAGTTAGATACAGTTCTGCAAGCTTGATATTTTTGAATCAAGGTCTGCACATGTTTACATGCATGCGTGTTTTTCTATGTTAACTTGTCAGGTTATTCTATCATTTGACGTCTCTTAAGAAACATTTTCATCTCAACATGATATGTGCCTTTCTAATCCAACATACAACAGTCCTCAATATATTTCATGCCCGTATTCCAGAAATGATCTGATTATACCAATTCTGTATGAACAATAATATTTAGTAACACAATCAAAGCATTGCAAAGACAAATTATATAGGTTGAGAGTTTAAATATTTGGGTCTAATCACAGAGAGCTTCATTCATCATGTAGCTTAGTGAAGATATGTGCTTCGTACAAATGAATCTCATCAATTGTCCCTAATTGGATCATTTTGAAAAGTTGGATGAATATTATCGCATTGATATTTTGTTAGCAGAGGGCACATGTACCAAAATGTATCTGATACCTGGATAGTCGTATGGTTGAAATATGCTTGTTGGATACTCCTTTAATGTATTCATAAAATTTATCAAATATTCAGAATTGTATCAAAATTGAATTTATACAAAGCCATGTTATAGGTGGAAACCACTAACTCCTGCATGCATATAATTTTGTCATTTTATAGCCACAAATGCATCCAGGATTTTTCAGGGCTCATCATATCAACATAACCAATATATAATCCGCAGATCTTCATAATGATAAAGTTGATAATATTTCATGATGTCTAATAATCTAATTCTTGCCTGAAAACAAGAAAAAGAAAAAGACTGCAACATGAACCATTTAGAAATACCTGATACTATTTCATGTGAACCTGGAAGTTGGTGTAGCATTACATAACCCTCTTCTCTTACTCTAACTAATGCATTCATATTATGTCACCAATTTAATTGTTGCTAGTAGAAAATGGTTATTGATGCCCTTATAAATTAATTGAGAAATGACAGACTAATTTGCAAAAAAGAAGAGCAAACACTTAAAAAATAGAAATGTTCTATTAAGAAATTTTACAAGAGAAAAAACATAAAGCAAGCATTAGGACTATGTGGGAAGAACAATATTATGTCATTTATAAAGTGAATCACTAAATGTAACTTACCAGCTAGTACTACTAACAACAAGCGCAGGCCTGTTAGGTTTTAAATGAATGTCATTGTCTATTTGTACAGTAAACGGCGTATGACTTGAATGATTTAGAGGAACATTGTCTTGGTCTTTGGATCCTGCAAAGAGTATTAAAAAACTACTTATCACTACAATCTGTTTGGTTCAAACTATGTTATGCCGCTTGACCTTCAATATGCAATGATATAGTATGGTTTCTTTTAAAAAATAATAGAAGTAGCAAATCATCGATTTAGCTAACATTACCAGTGCTAACACAATCCCGAATACCATCTGGGCGGCATATATTACTCTCTAGCCTACAAAACAACTAATGGCATGTTTCAAGGTCATATTTGTGAATATATGAACTAGAAGAAGTGTGCGAAATATGCTGCTGTTTCACCTCATGCTTCGCCTTCAATGTGGCAGGACAAAAAAACTCTGGAGGTTGATCATAAAGAAGTATTGCTCTGACAGACAGAAAATGAAAAGCATAAATGCATTCAGAAAGGATAAAAGAATGAAAAAGTCAAAAAAAAAACCCAAGACATCTCCAACTTGTAAAGTATACCAACTTAGACCAAACGTCTTACTTGATTCTCCAATTCCGCGCAAGTTCATGCTGCATGGCCTTCGTAACACATAGGGAACCAGTTGCCATCCTCCCAAAATATTTCTCAAACCTAAAAGATCGAAGCCTGTGAGAAGCTAATCTAATTTGATACCACAAACAGACAATTAGCTAAGAAAACTACAGATTACCAGTGATATATTTTTACTATTATATGACTTCTCCCATGCGACAAACTGAGAAGAGTATATCCAAAATTGTGCCAGTCAATAACAAACGCAGACCGTCTTAACCAACTAGATAATTTCACAGCAGCTAATGTTGGAACAGATGGTGGATTCTGCATATAAAACTTACCAAAGTAGTAAGATATCATAAAGATCTCATCAGGCTTGCAAGCGATATGCAACTGATAGTACCAAAGAAGAACAAACACAATTACAAAACCCGGCAACAAGCATAATGAAAAATATATGCATGCACTGTATCTACTTGTGAACATGATACGGAGTTTTACAAGTACAGACCAATGAACAATAAGAAGCCAATACAGATAGTAAATAAAACATATGCATGAAAGCATAATTCTGAACGTCCGGCAATCATAGATGAAAATCGAATATAGAAATGCCACATAGCTACGTACCGATTACCAGAGTCCAGAGAAGGGATGAAGAAGGGAGGGGGAACACAACCTGTGAAAAAGGTCTTACAAACACTAAAAATGTAGAACAAAAAAGTTAATTCTAACACCTCTCACCGATGTGGATTATTACTAAGAGCACGTAAAGAGCACAATTTTACTTTGTGTTCAAAGCTGTTTTGTATTCAGGGATGCACGTGCGCATGTGTGTTCATTTTCTATCTTTTCATTTACTGACAGTAATTAAATAACTAACTCTTGCACCGTCACTGGTAATCCTTACAGCTACGTGAACAAGGTTCAGGCCAACATGCACAAAGGCATGTCAACTGTTACTTCGAAGACTTTCTCTGCATAGCTTCTCTTTTATCAGTTTTATTTGACATGTGAGGTAGGCGATTGTTATTACCCAGATTGCATGAAGCAATCTGAAAGAAGAGGCTAGCATATTATATCATGTTCTTTCTTACTGTCTTATGCTGAAGTCAAGGAGATTTCAGCTAAAGATTTCTTGATCGAGAAGAAGACTACAAGCTCCACCCTGTTCTTAAATGAAAACCTTGCTATCAGTGGATGAGGTTATCGATACGGTCACCACATATCAGCGGCGGAGGCGGCGCACAAATTGATTAGGAGGGGCGTTTGGGTCATGTTCTGCCCTAGGGGCTGAGATAGTATCAGTTATTTGAGCCGGGATAGCACAGAATAAATAAGCACAGCAGCCATGCAAAGCTACACCAGATGCTTCTTTACCATGCCTTGTCACTTCCATCTTTCAATATTGGTAATTCAAACATCCGGGTAAGACAGTCTGGTGACATCTTGGAAAATGTTACGATGACTCAGGTTTTGATGAGTTGAAAAACTCTCTTAAGATACTTTATAAGCTTTTGCGGCTCAAAGGGAAACAAAACTATCCACATGTGCGATGCTTCTTACCAGGAAGCTCGGGTTTATATAAACTCATGGTTACAGGGAAGCTCGGGTTTATAGAAACTCATGGTTCACTCGAGCTCCCTTAATAATTAGATACTTCTCCACACAAAGTTCAATAACATTTCAAGTTAACAAAGTTCTAATCTGCAGTGTCCATTTATGCAACTATAATAATCGAGGTAAAATTGCAAAGATTTAATACAAGATTTAAACCAACGAGCAAAATAACGACATTTAATAGTGCCCTAGTCAAATGAAACTACCAATTTATCAGGATTTGATAAATGGCATGGCTAAAGACATACTAATTCTGCCAAATCACCAACTGGAAGAGTTAAAGATGACAAAATGGTTCAAACCCACCATTAGCTGGCACTTCAAAATATCTAGCAGTGAAGTGCGCCCAGTAGGCATGGAAAAAATGGCCGTGATAGGATAGGAAGAGATTGAGAAGGAAGGAGAAAGGAAGGAGTTGAATCAAGGAATATAATAGGAATATGAGACCAAAAAATAGTTGAAGGGAAGCATAAATTCCCTCCTATTATTGTGTGCGAGGAACCTGCTGCAACCATGAGGCCTGCACACTATATATATGTCATATGTGGTAATGCCGCACCTTAAGTACGAACAAATCTCATATTTTGGTTCCTGCAATGGGATGCAGCTGTGATCTCTTTTACATTATTTATTGTCACTAACTGGCAACTTTAGCCTCATCTATTTTTCTTGTATAACCAATGCATGCATGCACTAGTATGGCTGACAATGAGTATGCAAGAAGTCTTCTTAAATAGGTTAGAATTTTTGTCATGCTCTTCATGCAGCACCTATATCTAGAACATATTATGGTCTCAAATCTTGATCTCTTCTACAAAGAATAGCAAGACTGTGGCTACTAATATATCGCATGCTTAAACATGCTTAACCGTAGAATGAAGCATGATAGCAGTCTCTATAGAGAGGCCCGACTCTTCTGTTCCAGAATATAAATCTATTTCTTCCAAAGATGCAAAAGACGGTAGTAGTTTGTAATTACCTAGCATACTTCCTATTTAGAAACTGCATCAGTCAATAAACACTTCTTAATAAAGTTCTAGTCACCATAGAGTAAACAACCAAAAGTACATTAAGAATTTCCTTGCAGTAATCAATCTGTTTTCTAATTTACTCCCTTATCATGGTAGAAAAGCTTATGACAGGGAGAGTTAGGCAGGCATGAAGGTTTTCAACCCTGGTGACAAAACATGTACATTAGATAATTTCCATCATTAGTACAAAAAGAAAAGAATAGCATACTAGCTCTGGTAATCCTGTCATAGTAACATATATTTTCAAAACTAGGTGAAGTGGAGCAATCATATTGTTAGCAGCAGCCATCAAGCTTATAGGGAACGGATATAAGTAAACATACACTTGATGTGGGATCATAATGTTACCATGAAGAACGAAACATGGAGACTAGAGACTTGGCCTCACCTGGACAAGAAACACATCTGGACGAGGAATCTTGAAACAAAGAAACCAAACTAAAATAACAAACTGCATGGCTGCCTTGCACATAAGTGCCAATACTTTTGATATCTTCGACAGTCCCTGTAACTCCACTGATCTCTGGAAAAAACATAAAGCGAACTGTTTGCTAATGCTAGCACATAAAAGAGGCAAATAAACAGCCAAAGGTAAAGAAAAGACACCTTTTACCATTGTGTGGAGGTGGATAGACTGGTTTTCTTTAAGAGCAATATGAGGATCACTCCCTGTTTACAAAGCACAAAGTCACATGATATCATCTTAGAGGAAATGATGTCACTTTACCGTTCCGGGACTCAATAGTCTGTTAACGAAAAGGAAGCTTGATGAAAATAGGAAGGCAGTGACTTAGCAGTTGACATAACTAGAAGAACATTTGAACATGTTGCAGTAGTATATGTAGAATGAGAACTTATCATTTGAGAAAGCACTCAAAAGTCAAAAGCATAACCAATGACATCGTCTACTACTCTAATGTAAAGATCATGTTATATAGCCATATTTTATGGACATTTACTGATGCAGTTAGTTCTTAAAATCTTCAGTGCCGTGTTTGGTTAAACCTGAAATGTACATACAATTAGAAGCATGCTTCCGGCATGTAGCCACAATAATCAACAACTTGGTATCAGGAAATCTTTCTTTTGAATATGTATCAAAAGGTCTTCACATTTGTACATTCATTCTTCAACCAGGACAGCGGTGTGCGACCTTGGAATGCTTACGCTCATAACAAATTGTTGAATGTAAAATTTATTAGACCATTAAAGGACACATCCCGCTACGTTTCAGCTAAATTGAGTTCATCAACATATAATAGACATAAGATAAATATGGTTCTTTATATATAAACTAGTCACAATCCGTGCCCACGGACACGGTTCAATTAAAATCCCCCCTCCCCGCGAAATCTGTGTTCACCAAAAAATTATTTTCACAACCAAAATTTAAAAGAAGAAATTAGCACAAAAATATTTAGCGACACGGGCACCTTCGCGCGGAACAACAAATATGGTGCGGGCGCCTTCGGCGTGGAACAACAAATTCGGTGCGGAACAACACACGAGCGCCTTCGGCGTGGGACAACAAATTCGGCGCGGACGCCTTCGGCGCAGAACAACAAATTCGGCGCGGACGCCTTCGGCTCAGAACAACAAATTCGGCGCGGACGCCTTCGGCGATGAACAACAAATTAGCATAAAAAAATTTAGCGAGCGCATTCGACGTGGAACAACAAATTTGGTGCTGAACAACAAATTCGGCGCTGACGCCTTCGGTGCGGAACAACAAATTCGACGCGGAACAACGCGCGAGCTCCTTCGGCGTGGAACAACAAATTCGCCGCAGACGCCTTTGGCACGGAACAACAAATTAGCGTAAAAATTTTTAGCGGGCAACTTCGGCACGGTTCGTTTAAGATATCCCCTCAAAATCTTTGTTCTCCCCAAAAATTATTTCTCCCTCCAAAATTAAAAAGAACAAAATTTTAGCTTCAGCACAGGCGCAGTTCATTTAAGATATTAACGAACAAAAATTTAGCCAACATTTAGATATAAACGAATTGAAAATTAAACTTTTGGTCCACTTTTTCTTTCTTTCTTTGGTTTGGTGTGTGTGCGTTAAATGACCCAAAGGAGAAATGTTAAGGTAAACCATAACATTGAAATCCCAATTCTAATTAAGAAAGGGGGAAGATGGGATTATAATAACAAACATTATTGAAATGGATCCGTTTTCCCATCTTCTTTTTCTTTTTCTAGAGATATTATGATCAATTTACTTTTGTGACCACTTCTAGCTTGACACTAACGTTCAACCTTTCCTCATGCACGTCAAACATAACTTTATGATGGTGAAGCATTTAAAACAGGAAGTGTGACTTTGGTTTTCCCCCAACATTTACATCCAAAATTCAAAACTCCCCCCCCCCCAAAAAAAAAAAATTTCTCAAAACATCATCTCAACCATTCATTTCTCAAGATTAAATCTGAACCGTCTTTCTATCAACCTTTTTGTCCTAGTCAGCTTGTCCTAGTCAACCCTAGGATTCAAAAACAGTTGTGTTTTAATATAAAGATTATAAGAATTGCAGATGGGTTCTTCCCCCATATTACTTTATAACTTGATAACTTTCGCACTGGTATGATACCCAGTTCTGGGCTTTGTGGGTGTGCCTAAGATTAGAGATGCGTAACACTTTGTCCATTTAGCAAATACGTCCATGATTTGGTTTAGAATTATATTGTTAGGCTCCATTTTTATTTTGTTAAATACAATTTCTTTCATTGTCGTCATTTCATTACCTTCCTGTTTTTTGTTCTTCTACCATTTTTTTGATAATTCGGGCTATCTCACACAGACATGGCAACACCCCGATGGACATAACATGCCGACACAAAAATTCTAATAGATACATAGTACACTTGTGTCCATTATGTGTGTCCAATGCGACATGGTTTTATGATAGGACTGTTCATGTTACATAGTTTTGGTCATAGGAGAAGTCAAAACGGCTGAAATTCTGCAAGTGTTCCAAGTAGACAGGAATATCTGCCTAAATGAATCGAGTGTTGAATGTTGGACTTCTCCATAATTTACTTTTATACAATAATGAATGTACCAAGGTCAACCAATGTATTAACGCTTACAAGATTCAACCTTTGTCATTTCATTATATTAACTTGTTCCATTATAGATATTCCAGTTGTGAAAAAATAAGTCATTGTTAGTGACATACAGCGTAGTCTAAAGGCCAATGGAGGAGATTCCAACTAAAATACATATGCTGATACACAATATGTCGACTCAAATTTTCTCCAAATCCATATTCCATAATGTAGATTGTGAAATAAATAAATAAACAAATAGAACTAACTTAATGATGTTAAAATTTTTAAGGTGGGTTGTTTAAAACAAAAGCAAAAATTACCAAAGAAATACAAATTATGCATCTAAATTTCTCCCCATATGCCATATAGGTTGAGAAGCTTGAATTTTTATGCATAACAAAACAGAAATATGAAAAGATGCACCGATGTGATCAAGCAAGGGGGAGATCAAGATACGTGTTTTCAACACGAACGATTTTAGGGATTTTGGGGAAGTTGGGAGAAACGAACAAGATAATTAGGGTTCATTGGCTCCGCTCCAAGGACTCCTAGGCTTCACACCAAGGGGTGACCTTTTACAGGTTTGGGGAATTTAATCTCAAGCTTTCAGTGTCTTAAAACATCCAAGTACAGCTTTAAACAGCCTTACAATCCATCCACACCAAGCTTTGCCCGATGTGGGACTAAGCTGAAGAAACACATAAAATTACAAAATTCAGATCTAATGAAGTCTCAAGTGGGCTCGGGCCCATCCATAGAGAATTTGGCTGGGATCACGACGTCTTCGGCGCGTATAAACCATGATGTCCCCATCAACTCTCCCCGGGTGGGAAGAACTCGGCTCCGACGAGTGTGGGGTTGGCCGACTGTCATAGTACTCAAGTAAAATCTGGGTCTAACCTCTGGAGTTCTGTTCTGGTAATACAAGTAGATTCTGACCAGCCTTTCTAACTCACCAAGTAACGCTGATAACCACCATGCCTAGTTGATATAATATGCTCATCTAATATGCGATCAATCTGCTCTCTATGTAGATGTATTGGTGGTAAAGGGAAATGAGGTGGTTTGGCAGGGACACTCAACTCATATTGAGAGAGCTCAAAGAATAGGTCTGTGGGTATTGCTGTTGGACCCTTATAAGCCACTAGATCTTCAATATTAAAAGTAGAGCTAATCCGATACCTGTAAGGAGATCTACCACATAAGTATTAGAACTAATTTTCTTTAAGATTTTTAGGCCAGCACTACGAGCCTGCAGTTTCTTTAAGGTTCCTGGATGGTATCTTTCATATCTGAGTCGTACCATAACATAATCACCTTCATTAAACTTTTTGAAACGTTTTTGAGCATCTGCAATAGCCTTATATTTTTCATTGCTAGAGTGAATTCTCATGCTGATATCCTTATACAAATCATGAATGTGTTGGGCAAATGACTCGGCTGATTCAAACACTCTATGATGATGCGACATGGGAATGAGGTCTATATGCTTTCTAGGTTTGTAACTATTGAGTGTTATTGTATTAGGGTGTGTGTGTAAAGCAAATCAAGGGATATTATATATATGATGGGTTAGCTCATTTGGAAGCTAACACACTTTCCCCAAAAGACAAGATGGTATCAGAGCCACAAAACCCAAAACCCTAAAAACCCACCTCCACCAGCCCGCGCGCCGCCTCACCCCGCCTCCGCAGCCTGCGCGCCTGCCCGCCTCCGCAGCCCGCGCGCAGCCTCTGCCCGCCTCCGCAGCCCGCGCGCGACCTCTGCCCGCCTCCGCAGCCCGCGCGCCTGCGTCAGCCTGCGCGCGCCGCCGCCGTCTGCGCGCGCCGCCGCCCGCGCGCGCCGCCCGCCGCTGCCGCCGTGTGATCCCCCCCTTCCAAGTCCTCTTCTAGCCGTGTGATCTCCCCCCCTCCAAGTCCTCTTCTAGCCACCACAAAAAACCCTAACTAGCTACAAAAGAAAACCCAAAACCCTAACCCTAGATCTATGGTAGAGTCATGAGAAGGACTCCATAGATTTACGGTTAGGGTATGACCTAGAAGAGGAGGAGAAGTAGATCTGCGGATCTAAGGATGGAGATAGGAGAGATGGGGGACAATCTTACCTCCGCCGACATGAAGGCCTTCATTGGAGAGATAACGAAGCTGCTTGCTTCGAAGGAGTTGGGATCCTCGAGTGGATCGACGCCTTCACGTCCCGTGCAGAAGCTGAAATTGATGCCCAATGATGTGAAATTGGAAGGGACGAAGAATTACCTCAGTTGGTCCAGGAGGGTGCTTCTCATTCTGAGGTCGAAAGGGTTAGAAGACGTCGTTCTGGGTTCATGCAAGGAACCGCTGGACAAGGATGGGGATGATTGGGAAGTCTGGAGCACCACCAACTCACTGGTGGCTGCTTGGTTGATGACATCGATGGTTCCACCCATTGCTGGGATGGTGGAGGCCATAGAGAGTGCTGCAGGGATATGGAGTATGGTGGAAAAATGTACTCTGTAGCAGGGAATGTGATGCTCATGATGGAGGTTCAGGGCAAGGTCGACACCTTGAAGCAATGGGGATGTCTATTCTAGCCTACTCTGCGGAGTTGAAAAGGCTGTGGTCAGAGTTGGACCACTATGACCCTATTGATCTGCCTGATCCTAGGAGTGCTGCGATACACAGGAAGTGGGTGGAGCGTAGGCGTGTCACCCATTTTCTGAGGAACCTGAGTGGGGATTTTGAGGCCAGGAGAGCGAGTATGTGCCACTTATCCTCCATCCCATCTCTGGAGGAGGCCATAGCTGCAATGGCACAGGAGGAGACCAGATTGAGGGTTATGAAGGATGAGAGTATTCAGGTCACTCGGGCTGCACTGGCTGTACCGACAGTGGCAGCAGTGAGCGAGGATCGAGAATGCTACACATGTGGGGTGAAGGGGCACCTGAGCTTTAACTATCCACAGAAGGGCAGTGGACGAGGACGTGGCACTGGAGGCAGAGGAGGAGGTCGTTGGGGCCGTGGAGGCCGTGGACGAGGTCGCGGGGGCCCACTGGCCAACTTTGCTACCGCTGACGGACGACAGGAGACAGTGATGATCGAGGCCACGCCAGCTGAGGCGTCAGATCTAGAACAGCAGAGACAGTCCAGGTCTACTACTGAGAGCTCAGAGAGTCATGCAGACCAGACTGGGGATATTGCCTCGCCATTCGGTAACTTTGCCCACTTCGCTCACACAGGCTCAGGTAACCGATTAGCCCTTTCATGTAGAGATCATATAGAGTGGATCATTGACTCAGGTGCATCTAGTCATGTGTCAGGAGCATATAGACAATTTTCCACATATAAACCACATACCATTCATGAAACCGTTCAGACAGCTGATGGTACATCCCAACCCATTAGAGGGATTGGTACTATTCAGTGCACTCCCTCCATACGCCTCTCTTCAGTCCTTCACGTCCCATCATTTCCAGTCAACCTCTTATCTGTTGGTTCTATTGTTGATGATCTCGACTGTAGCATCACTTTTGACTCCACTCATTGTGTGTTGCAGGAAAGGAAGACTGGGAGGAGGCTTGGGACTGGCGTCAGGCGTGATGGACTGTGGTACCTTGACAGAGCTAGTGGGGATGCTGCATTGGCTGTCGTTGGTGGAGAGAAGGAAAGGGATGTACTTTTGTTACACTGTCAGTTGGGACACTTGCCTTTTGATATTTTGAGTAAAATGTATCCCGATGTTTTGAATAGAGTGAATGAAATGAATTTGAAATGTGATGCATGTGAATTTGGGAAACACACTAGGACGTCATATCCTAGTGTAGGGATGAGGAGTGTAGAGAAATTTCATCTTATTCACTCAGATGTTTGGGGGCCCTGCCCAGTGACTTCAGTAAGTGGGTTCAGGTGGTTTATCACCTTCATAGATTGTCATTCTCGGATGACATGGCTTTATATGATGAAAAACAAAGGTGAAGCGTTGAAGTGTTTTCAGGACTTCCATAGAAGTGTCAGAAATGTGTATGAGGCCAAGATCCGTGTCTTGAGAACGGATAATGGGACAGAGTATGTAAACAGGGAGTTTGCATCTTACCTATCTGAGAGTGGGATAACTCATCAAACCACTTGTCCCAACACCCCCCAATAGGCACTTGTTGGAGGTAACTAGGTCACACATGCTCACCATGAATGTACCTAAGATATTGTGGAGTGAAGCAGTGATGACAGCCACATATCTTATCAACAGGATGCCTTCACGAATCCTTGGTATGAAGTCTCCATGTGAGGTTCTTATGGGAAAGAACACTTTTGTAGTTCCACCAAAAGTGTTCGGATGCACATGCTTTGTGAGGGATCATAGACCTTCTGTGGGGAAGCTGGATGCTCAGGCAATTAAATGCATATTTGTTGGGTATCCTTCAAATCAGAAAGGCTATAGGTGTTGGAGTCCCTCAGAAAGAAGGCTGTTTGTGAGCATGGATGTGACGTTCAGGGAGACTGAACCCTTTTATGGAGGACTGACAGATTCTACATCAGTATTTGATACTGGGGCCTCTCCAAGCACAGGAGGAGCTGGTCGAGAGGGGGAGACTGATGACAGGAGGGTAGTGGTTGGACTTATACCGTGTCCTGTCAGGCCTACAGGTACTGGTCCTGATAGCAGGGAGGAAGAAAGGACATTGGTGGAGGAGGAGGAAGACAGGTTGTACGGCAGGAAATATAGCAGGAGACAGAAGGATAGTCATGGCGATGGAGAACAACAAGAAGTCATCTTCCCCACTGAAGAACCACTAGCTCCACTGCCACATGTCGAGATTGATCAGTCTATCACGCCTGTTCGAGTCCCGACTTCCTTACTGCCTTCCTCTCCTATCACGGATGGTAACCCTTCTTTACCTTCCTCTAGTTTAGATCTTCCACTTGCATCTCGTAGGGAGCCTCGTATCAATGCCGGCAGGCCTCCTGTACGGTATGGATATGAGACTGATATTGCTAATCATGTCTCCTATGCCTCTCTTACACCTGCATATAGGGCTATCATTGCATCCTTACAGTCTATCCTTATACCAAGTGATTGGCGAGTGGCAAAGCAACATCCCCAGTGGAAGAAAGCAATGCTCGAAGAACTTGAGGCACTGGAGAAGAACAAGACATGGAGACTTGTCTCACTTCCAGCAGGGAAGAAAGCTGTGGGCTGCAAGTGTGTATTCACAATAAAGCAAACTTCAGAAGGGAAGGTGGACAGGTACAAGGCAAGGCTGGTTGCCAAGGGCTACAGTCAGACCTATGAGATTGACTATGATGAGACATTTGCCCCAGTGGCAAAGATGAGTACTGTGAGAGTACTGATATCCTGTGCAGCGAATTTTGGATGGAAATTGCATCAGTTGGATGTAAAAAATGCCTTCTTGCATGGAGACTTACAGGAGGAGGTATACATGGAGGTCCCACCTGGCTTTGGCACACAACAGACGGTGGGAAAGGTGTGTAGACTGGACAAGTCCTTGTATGGGCTGAAGCAATCTCCAAGGGCATGGTTTGACAGGTTCAGGCGTGCAGTCATCACTATGGGCTACAAGCAGAGTAATGGTGATCATACTGTATTCTATAGACATTCAGGACAGCGGATTACTCTTTTGGCCGTGTATGTTGATGATATTATTATCACTGGAGATAATGAGGAGGGAATCTCTCACTTGAAGGTGAGGCTGGCGAGAGAGTTTGAGGTCAAGGACCTTGGACAGTTGGGGTATTTTCTTGGACTGGAGATTGCCATGTCCAGGAAGGATATAGTTCTCTCACAGAGGAAGTATGCCCTGGATTTACTGGCTGAGACAGGTATGTTAGGATGTCGTCCAGCAGTCACTCCTATTGATCAGAATCATAGGTTGCATTCACAATCAGGGGAGCCAGTAGACAAAGAAAGGTACCAGAGACTTGTTGGACGCCTTATCTACTTATGACATACCAGACCTGACATTGCCTATGCTATCAGTGTGGTAAGTAGATACATGCATGATCCTAGGACTGGACATATGGAGGCAGTCTTCAGGATACTGAGGTATCTGAAGAATAGTCCAGGAAAAGGCATATTATTTGGTAGTCATGGTCACATGAATGTGACAGGCTACTGTGATGCAGATTGGGCCAGTTGCCTGGATGATAGGAGATCGACCTCGGGCTACTGTGTGTTTGTTGGGGGCAACTTGGTCTCTTGGCGCAGCAAGAAGCAGGATTTGGTGGCTCGTTCCACTGCAGAGGCAGAGTATCGTGCTATGGTGCTTAGTACCTGTGAGATGATCTGGTTGAGATCACTCCTACATGAGCTACACCTGCTGAGAGAAGGACCATTGCGGTTGTTGTGTGATAACAAATCAGCAATTAATATTGCCAACAACCCAGTGCAACATGATAGAACGAAGCACATAGAGATTGACAGGTTCTTCATTAAAGAAAGACTGGACAAGAAACAGTTGGAGATCTCCTATATTACCTCTGGACAGCAATTAGCAGATTGCCTTACGAAGGGGTTAAACTCTAAAGGAGTAGAGGATGCTTGTAACAAGATGGGCATGATAAATATCTTTTGCTCATCTTGAGGGGGAGTATTGAGTGTTATTGTATTAGGGTGTGTGTGTAAAGCAAATCAAGGGATATTATATATATGAGGGGTTAGCTCATTTGGAAGCTAACACACTTTCCCCAAAAGACAAGAGTAACCATAAACTAACTCAAATGGACTCATGTCAATGAACCTATTTATTGACCCATTATAAGCAAACTCGGTAGTATACACATCAGATGCCAATTCCTAGGATTTTCACCCACTAAGCATCTGAGAAGATTCCATAAACTACGGTTCACTACCTCAGTTTGACCATCAGTCTGGAGATGGTAAGCCGTGGAAAACTTGAGTTTAGTGTCCATCATATGCCATAGGGTTTTCCAGAAGTAGCTCATGAATTTTGCATCCCTCTCAGACACTATACTCTTGGGCAGACCATGACGACGAACAACCCCATCAAAATCAAGTTTGGCAATGTGTGAAGCATTTGAGGTTTTGAAAAAAGTGATGAAGTGTGCCATCTTAGAGAATCGATCCATAATGACAAAAACAAAATCATGCTTCTTAGTTGTGTGTGGAAGTTCTTGCACGAAATCCATACCAACGTCTTGCCATGGACAATCTGGCACAGGTAATGGTGTGTAGAGACCGGTATTCTGCTTTCTATGTTTGACCATCTGACAGACTCGACATTGTCCCACTAGTGTGGCAACATCTCTCTTTAAGCTTGGCCAATAAAACTGAATCTCAACAGACATAATCGTCTTATCTCTCCCGAAGTGCCCTGATAACCCCCGCATGTATCTCACAGATAATAAAATCTGTCACAAAAGTACGTGTAATACATAGCTAGGTGGCCCTAAAAAGATACGCATCTTGCAGGAAATAATTATCTCACTCTCGTACTAAACCATCTTGAAGGACAACAAAAATCTCACCAAAGTCTGGGCACGACATGTAATCCTCCTTAATCCTCTCGAATCATATAACTTTAACACTCATAGCAAATAATAGAGCAACTCTGCGACTGAGTGCGTCTGCGGCCCTTTCTCAACCCCCACCTTATGATTGAGAACAAATGTATACTTCTGAAGAAACCCAACCCAACGAGCGTGCCTAGAGTTTAGTTTCTTCTGGGAGTTGAGATATTTCAAGGCCTCATGATCCGAATACAGCAAAAACTCTTGCTGTAGGAGATAATCTCTCCAATATCGTAGTGCATGTACTATCGCATAGAATTTCTTATCGTAGGTGGAGTAGCGGAGTTTGGCATCGTTAAGCTTCTCACTAAAGTATGCCACATGATGCCATTCTTGACCTAAAACTCCACCTATGCATATCCCGAAGCATCACATGTGACGTCAAATGCTTTCATGAAATCCGGGAGGCGCATAACAGGCGCATGACTCATACTTCTCTTTATATCCTCAAACGCCATGGCAGCAGACTTAGTCCATGAAAATTCCTCTTTTTTCATAATCAGTGATTGAGGACATGATAGTGCTAAACACTGCTATGAATCGACGGTAGAATGTGGCTAACCTATGAAAACTCCTAACCTCGTGTATGTTGCGGGGCTCGAGCCAATCTACTACCGCTTGGATCTTTTGGAGATCCGCACGCACTCCCTCCGAGGAAAAAACAAAACCTAATAAGATGATGTGATTAGTCATGAAAGAACACTTCTTGATGTTCGCATAAAGGCTCTCTCTTCTCAGGGTAGTGCATACCTGACTTCCGTGGTCTACATGCTGCTCCCTCGATCGGTTATATATGAGGATGTCATCAAAGTATAAGACTAAAAATTTCCCCAAGAATGGTCGCAGTAATTGAGTCATCACTCTCATGAAAGTGCTAGAGGCATTGGATAGGCCAAAGGGCATGACCATCCACTCATATAAACCATCCTTCGTTTTGAAGGTCGTCTTCCATTCGTCACCTGGACGAACTCTAATCTGATGGTAGCCACTCTTAATATCAAGCATGTCACCTAACCTAGGGATAGGAAAAAGATACTTGACAGTGATCTTATTAATGGCACGGATATCCATACATATTCTCTATGATCCATCCCTTTTGGGTGTGAGAAGAGCTGGCACTGCACATTGGCTCAAACTTTCCTTGATAAATCCTTTTGCTAATAATTCGTTAACTTGCCTCTTCAACTCAGCATGCTCAGTATGGTTCATTCTGTAATGAGGTAAATTGGGAAGTGTCGCTCACGGGACTAACTCTAAGGCGTGCTGAATATCACGCATGGGTGGAAGACAGTCTGGGAGGTTTTCAGGGAAAATGTCACGGAATTCCTTCATTATTGATGTTATCTCTTCTGGGATCTTTTCCTGACCAATCTCACAAATCTCCCTCGCAAATAAGGCATACATGACAAAGTCCATTCTTACTTCACTCTTCAGCTCCTTAGGACTAATAATATGCAAACACTTGCCCTTAGTTGCTTTCTTCTTTTCAAAAGTGGTCATCTGGGGGTTGTATAGGATTTAACTTGATTTTCTTGCATTCATGAGTGAATGTACACGAATTCGAGCGGCCGAAAATCGTGATATCCATATCAAAAAGCCAAGGCATCCCCAAGATAATATGACCAACATCCATAGGCAGTACATCGCACCAAATCTTGTCCTTATATGATCCAAACTGAATAGGGACAAGACATCTCTCCTTGATGCCAATGGATGATGCATCCACCCATGACACATTATATGGACTAGGGTTGGGGACTAGCTGTAGACCTAGGCGGGTAACAAACTTAGATGACTCCGCATTTATGCAACTCACTCTATCAATGATCACCTTACTATATTTGTCACTATGCGTCACAAAGGTGTGAAAGATCACGGTCCTACGCTAGTCATCGCTCTCTTTGGCCTGAGCCAGGGCACAACGCACAACACCAATCCTAGGGTTTTCAGAGCATGTATCGGTAAGCTCTACTCGCGTGAGTAAGCTCTGAATACAACCTAGTCTAACCGATTCTTCATCGGTCTCATAACATGCCTCAACTGGCTCATAGGCTTCCTCCTCCTTGTCTATCTGGTCATCGTCCTCAAGGTCGTGTACTAATAGGGTCTTGGAAAGGCCGCTTCCTGCGAAGTGACCAAAACATTGACACTTGTAGCATTATGTACGTGGACAGACTCTAGAGGACTCACCCATAATTCCTTTTCTTTTGTCACTCGAATGCGTGGTGGGTTTCGGATTTGATCTAGACTGGGATTGACCCTGGGGTGGTCTGCTACCAACTGGTGCTGGGCGACGCGACAACTCTCGTGGGTTGTAACGCCTAGCAACTGGGGCTTGGTAAAAGCTATCAATATCCAACACGATCTGATAAGCCTGCTCTAGTGTATAGACCTCACGAAGGATAAGCTCCTTTCGTAAGTCAGGTCTAAGGCCGGCCCTAAACCTAGACAAAGTCACGCTCACATCTTTCTTCACATTACATCTCATCATGTACTCGTCAAACTTATCGACGTACGAGCGAACCAACCCACTATCATGTGTAAGATTCTGCCATTGGTCAAGGATTCGCTGGTGATATGCCATAGACAAATATTTCTCCTTCAGCTTCTCTTTCATCTCATCCCACATGCCGATGGGCTCTTGTTTACTCTGGGCTAACATGCGCTCAACATTCTGCCAATATAACTTGGCAGGCCCAATAAGCTTTATCCATGCAAACCTTACTTTTCTCTCCTCAGACATATCATACCATCCAAAGTAATGGTCCATGTCGGCCATTCAATCAATAAAAGTCTGTGGATTGAGGCGGCCATCAAAAGTGGGTGTGTTTACCTTAATGCCCTTGATCACACTCTCGTCTCGGTCACGTCGGTCGTGACGGGGTCTCTCTCTAGATCGCCTATGTGGGCTAGGTGTGTTTCTGTCATGGTGAGGTCTCTCTAGATCGCCTATGTGCCAGTCTGTCATGATGTGGTCTCTCTCTAATCCGCCTAGGTGGCTAGGCATACTATGTGCATGTGAACCCTCATCTGACGCCCTCTGCCCGGTGTTCTCTGGGCGTAGCACTCAGTCTAGACACTCACGAGAATCAGATTTACCTTCCCGGACTCGGGGTTCTAAAGCAGCTAATTGGTTAATGATATCTCTCAGTGTAGGTGGGTCAACATCCATGGTATTAAATGTCTAATAAATTCTACTGCTACGTGTGGTCATGCAATGTAACTATTTCTAAATGTTGAACACATAGTTAATACTCTTTTCTTTTTCTTTCATTTTTTATGAATACAGATGAGATGTTAACAACTAATGCAACTATCTATATGAAGCAGGTAAATGTTGTGGAGATCAACTAGCAGAAGTCAATGAGCAAGTCAAATTTAAGTCATATGTAGTTCTCACACCAAATATTTTAATTTGGAGAATGTAATGATGATTAATGAGCTGTAATGTGACTATTCAATTTTCTTAATGAAAATAATTCTTGTATCACTGTGATAGCCAATTGAAGTTCTTCTATTAATATCAAATCTTTATGGCTCTAGGCAAAAATGTGTCCTATAGTTGTTTTGTTTACAAAGAAGGCTAGCAAGATTGTGACAAGTGGCTAATGAAAACTCACAGCAGATCTTCCCGTAAAGAATATCAACAGGTCCAAATAGGACGGTGGTGCGTCCGTGAGTGAGTCATCTAGGCAATGGCGCGAACCCTGCTGAATTTGGACTCCAATTGCATTAGGAATCTCTAAAGTCCTAAAACTGCACAGAAATCCAGAAAAATAGGTTGAAAATAATCTGAAACAGACTGTTGTTATAGCAGAGGTACTGTAGCACTGCGAAATCAACGGCGCAGAGCGATTTCCGATGCTTTTGAGGTAATTTCACCACCCAATCTCTGCTGCAAGGTCGCCGAAGGAAAGCAGATCGATTGGGAGAGTCGAGGGCCCCAACTGACACCGAAGCAGGGAGCTGTTGCTGCTAGAGTTGTCGTCAAAGTTGGTTGGACTGTCGGGTGTGATCGGCGGCACCACTAGGGGTATCGGCTTGAGGTCTCCCTGGTCGGACTTGAGATATGAGGAAATCTGCCAAGAAATCAGGAAGAGAAAGAGCCGGACTTGAGATCTCCTTGGTCGGATATGGAAGATGTCGTCGGACCAGTGTCGCACAGGCGGTGATGGTGGTGGTTCGACATCAGATCGACACCACCTGCTCACCTAGTCGTGGCGAGCGATCTGAGGGGTTCGACGGTTCCGATCGGCGTTGGAGGTGGCGCCGACGTAAGGCAAATGGCGTTGGAGAAGCGTCCGAGTTTGATGATGGAAGCGATCGGATGTGATTTGAGGCTAGGGTTTGATTGGCGGAAACCGGAGCAGTGGGATTAGGGTTATTATTTTGGTGGAGTGAACGGAGAGAGGGAGGGCTAGCGGCAGGGCCTCAGGGGAGAGAGAGTCGGCAGTGTGGGAAAAACTAGGGTTTTTACTTCGTGTTATTTTCTCTGGGCAAAATGGGAACGAAAAGTTTTGTGAAAAAAAAGAATCGGGGTCCACACAAACAATCAGGGGCGACGGGAGAATTAGGTGGGGGTGGCAAATGGGTCGGGTCGCGTTCGGGTCGGGTCGGTTTGACCCGACCCAGATAGGGGTAAACTTGTATCCGACCCGAATTGAATCCGGGTCAGGGTTGCGAAACTCGTACCCGACCCGGGTCACCCGACCCGACCCGAATTTTTAAATTTTTCAGCTAAAATTTTTTTGAAAGGAAAACTGCATTTGTTGAGTCTTGAAACGGAGACCAACTACAGCTAAATCAAACCCACTAACCAACTGGGCCATGAGTGCCTTGTGCTTCTCCAAGTATTTTTATTATTAAATAGGATTTCTACTTGTTATTACAAATTTTAAATCAAAAAAATTGTTGCGGAAGCCACGAATCGAACACGCGACCCCTTCCAACCTTGCTCAACAACTCAATCCCACTAACCAAAGAGCCAAGGTACCGCTCTATTATGTTTTTGTTATATAAATATATATAGAAATATTATGTTAAATGGGTAGAATTCAGGTCAAACGGGTTGAGGGGTCAAACCCTCACCCGGCCCGGATTTTTATCCGGGGCGGTCGGGTCGACCTGAATTCGACCCGGCCCGGATAGACCTATACCCATACTCGAATAAGGAGACTGGGTTCGGGTCGGATGCATTTTTCCACCCCTAGAATTAGGGCTTTTGGGATATATTTTTTTATTTGAAACTTTGGTGGATGAAAACGGCGGCTGGCAAGTATGGTTTGGAAATTTTTGTGGGGTTTTTTCATGGGTGAAAATTAGAAGAAAGATTTGAAGAGGGAAAGAGAATCGTTCGGCTCTGATACCAATTTGATGTAGAACACGAACGATTTTAGGGATTCTAGAGAATTTGGGAGAAAAGAACAAGATAATTAGGGTTTCTTGGCTTCACATCGAGGATTCCTGGGCTTCACACCAAGGGAGGACCTTTCACAGATTTGGGGAATGTAATCTCAAGCTTTCAGTGTCTCAAAATATCCAAGTACATGGCTTTAGCCTTACCATCCATCCACACCCAAGCTTTGCCCGATGTGGGACTAAACTGAAGAAACACATAAAAATACAAAATTCAAATCTACTCAAGTCTCAAGTGGGCTCAAGCCCATCCATAGCGAACTATGTTGGGGATCACGACGTCTTCTGTGCGTATAAACCCTGATGTCCCAGTCATTTTCCTTAACCGATTACAAAAGCCAGGTAATATCAATAATTGACACACGGACATGGAGAGTTAAAACTTGCAAGTAACAAGGTTATGGAAACAAAGGGATGGCTTTCATATGATAAAGTTGCTTTCATCTGTTTTCCGCTAAAAGGGTAACATCTCACTTAAACATCATCAAATAAATAGTAACACGTGAACATCTTCTATAGTTCTTGCTTTTCTAGACTACTCTTGTTCCTTTATCCAGATTGCCCAAAAGCGCAAATGACCATATTTTGGTACCAATTTTTGAGGGCAATACGTAATAATTAACAAGTCCAAACTGCATATAAGTTGACTTATAAGCAATGTTTAAAATATTAGCTGATAATGATATGTAACGGTTGTATCGAATCAGAAAATTGCATTTCCAATCCGATAATGCCCTCAGAAACTTGGTTTCACTGATAAGAATATGTCTTGGGTATAAAATTCCATGTTCCGGTCAGTTTCGACCAAAACAGACCGATACATGATTTTGAAATTTGCTAAAACAAGCCGATACATTGTTAATCTAGACTAGAATGGCTGAAACATGCAGATATAGAAATAGAACTATGTATATGAAAATAATTTTGATAGTCATATTAAGTATCTTAAGTAGTCACCCTTAATCGATTGGCAGATGCCTAACTATTAATTCATTGCTCCCTACTACATAAAAAATTACTTAACAAATATGATTCTAGCTTAACAGATAAAACTTTCGCTTGATTGGTATCTTGCATGGCATATGTTTAGTATTTAAAATTACAAATTGAGGATGACTTAACATATAATGCTATAATTTGATTTGGTAAATTTTTAAACAATCGGTTGGCTGATGCATGACCATTAATTCATTAATATATGCTAAATGAGAAAAAGTACTAAACAAAAAACAAATAGGATTATAAGCTAGTTTGGTAAATTAATTGTATTTTGGTTTGTCATATGATTGATATTTTATTTATAATTACTAACTGAATATGACATGATTTGGTAAGTAATTGATAAGTAGTTGGCACATGCTTTATTGAAAAATGAAAATACATGGGGTATATCATCTTCAACTAGCACAGGTTTACTATGGAATTTGCTTTATTTGCTAATAAAGGTAAATAACTTAAAAATGGATCCTTGGCTTGATATAGTGATTCATTAGTCATATTAATTTCTTGGTAATTGTTGTGAATCTTATTATGTCTATGAGATAACATGATAAGAAACAACTCAATTCTAAAGCTAATATATACTACTCCAGGGTATATGTGATATGCTTATACAAGGTTTCATCAGAAGACATGGAGTTCAAGTAATGTCGGGAAAATGCTCAAAAGTTTGCAAATTCACTCAACATTATAGAATACATCATACGAGGCTAGAAGCTATCAAGAAGTCATTCTTAAGATCCATATGTAAGGCATAGTAATTGAACTTAAGATCCGTTTGGCTTGCATTGCATTATCATTCATAGTTTGTCCTAGACCTTACTTAAATTTGAGCATAAAAAAGTTCATTAAATGCATTAGAATATATCTTGATTGATTGCACATAAAAAAATCTTATAGATTTGATGTCATTAACTCAAAATTAAGTTATGAACACAGCGGACAACGGATAACCCATAGGTCAACATCTCCTTTTGATCAATAACATTGTCTTTGATCCACAAAGCTCAATGGTTGACCACTGCTTCGATTATTGATCGACCGCTACTTCAACCATTGACCACCCACACACCGATCGACCAATGCTCGATATTTTTCTTGACAACTGTCTTGAGCTACCCCTAGTGGTTAATCGTTCTTGATCGAACTTCATTTTGACTTCTCCTATTTTATCTTAAATCCTCTCATACTTGATCAATCTTAATTGTCCATATTTAAGTGCTTTAATCTCGCTTCACATATATACATTTGGTCCATAAGCTAATATTTGATTTAACATAGTTTTTACTACCTTTGTGCATTGGTCAAACACCGACCAATCCTTCTGCTTATGACAGCATTCATGCACCTCGGGCACCTTGCATTACTATATACTAATTTGAATTCAAATGAGCGGTGATCGCACCTAAACCAGAGAGATTCTCAACCCTAACTCTATCTATAAATAGAGAAGTTTGGGACTCTTCATAACGACTTTCCTATCTACAAGTGAGATCAAGTCTCTACATCTTTCTTTCCAAAGTATGATATTCTTATGAGCTTATTTTTTATTTATCAAGGATCTTTAGATGATGGCTTTGCTCATAACTCCATTGAATAAATCCTAGTTTGGTTCTCTTCTCGCATGAGGAATTCCAACTAGAAAGTGTTTCTTATTTCTAGTTGCATACATTCAATATAAGCCAAACTTATTCTTTTGTAATTTACTGTTGCTATGAAGCCTCTTGTGTATTTTATATTTTAGGCCAGCGATAGTTATTAAGTTAAATATCCTGGTTCTCATCTATTTGGAACAATTGTAAGCATTTCACTAATTCCCAACCATTAAAAGGATCAAGAATTCAAGATCATTATCAAGCATAACTACAAAAACCATTGATAAAAGATGCGTCTCGAGAATTCTCCTATAAGTGGACTTGGTAGTCAATTGTCCTTCTCATCTCATTAGACCATCAGTTTATAATTATGATGTTGCTTTTCTGGTACTCTTAGGTGTTTCCTTGTTTGTTGCCTGATAGTGCTAATGTGTGGATGTTTTCTTCTAGGATTTAGATAGACACTAGAAAAAGCTTGAATCTGAGAACTGAACATAGAAAGAAAAAAGAACAAAGGGAAAGGCAAAAGGTGGGAAGGAAAATGGGAAAAAAAGGAAGAATAATGAGGCCCCTTTAAAATATCACCGCATATAATTGTAGCAATATAAGCACTTACCATACTAGAACAGATTATCTCAATTGTACTATCAACATAGAGAGTTACAGTCTTTTTTTTTCTTTTTTACTTTGCCCACAAATTAACTATGCAAGAAAATCCAAGGTATGCCAGCGGTATGCCACTACTTCCTAAAGCCCTGATATGCAAAGTTTATAAGTCAGTGCTGCAATGTTGTGAGCAATTCATGAGGATCATGCAATACTGTCAAGCACAAAGCGGGCATATGCACCAGATGTTTTAAGCAATCTACGAGGAGCATGTAATGATGCAAAAATAAATGACAGTTTTGCTTAGTTACTATGGTTGCCGAGGTGACAAGCACACATAAAGAAGCACAAGCACAAGCACAAGCATTTGCCGCACCACAACTTGGCCACCTATCTTTCATAGGGACTTCAACAGCCACAACGCTAAACACTTGGGAACCGAGGGATTCGTGGACAACCCCTATGGAATGAAGTCGCTTGAGCACTTGGAACTAAAGATCTTTAAGCACCTTCCACAGTTTGGAAGTCAAACATCATTTCATAAAGGCCATGATAATAGGTAATATCTTGTGTAAGGCATTTTATGTTAAAACACATCCATCTACCAAGGCACAATATCAAGTGGTCATGTTCCACGAGGCTACTCTTTTTAGGGAGCCAGATGTGATATACTGTGAATTTGCGTTTTTTCGTTGTTCTATTTATCTACTTGGCAAAGGGGTTTGCTACTCATACCGGCATGAATGAGTATCATTAGAATATGCAAAAAGTGTTAAAAATCTATCATTTTCTTAATTCATTGCATGATCTAGTAGTTATTCTCAAATGCAAAATTGCAGTTCTAGCCACAAAAATGACAGTAATGGTATTAATCTGTAGTATATCAGCACACAAAAATTTAAATTTGATAAAGAACTATAAAACACACCTCCATTTGCAACAATGTCCACCTCGAAATGTGCCTGCAAAAATTGTTTTAAAATAATTATAAATCTTATCTAATTAGCTAGAAAAATATAATAATAAACTGAATGAAAGGGGAAAAAATCGCGTCTTTGGCAAGGAGGCAGAGATCTAATACCTGCTGGGCAAGGGAGAGGGCGTGGTACTGCATCCGAGGGCTCCGGCCGATGTCGCCGAGGACGACGACGGCGACTCTCCCTCCTCTCTTCTCCATCGAGTAACTTTGGTCGCAATTTGCTCAGATCAATCAACACTCCAACAAATTGTGACAAAAAGTGACCAAAGCTGGGATTTTTACTGGAAAAAATATCTGGGCTTTTCGTTAATTTCGGGACATTTGCAACTTGCCGACCCAGAACTCAGTTGCCAACTGGGCTTTATTCCACTTGTCTACAGCATCTTGTTTTGGGCCTGTCTGAAGACAGCCCAAAAGACTTCTTGTTTTCGGGCCGTAACAAGAATCAGATCCAAACACGGGTACAAGTTCAGCTGTTCGTGCTATACATTGCAAAGATCTGAAGCGTGTACCCGTGTGTAGATTAATAAACATGAAATAAAGAACTTGAACATTAAATGTTCAGGCATGCGAATATCTATTATACAAATGATGCATCTGTCTTAGGTGGAGAAGGAAAATATAACTCGTACTAATGTCTTGTCACCCCCGTCCACCTCACCCTCCACCTCTACCAAATCTCACCCACAATCCCACTTAATTACATGTTTGCCATCCCCTTAAAAAACACAACCCCACTTAATTACATGCATGTTTGTCATTCACCGCAAAAAAAAACAAAAAAAAAACCATCTTATTTACATGTTTGTTATCCCATGGTTTTTTGTGTTTTGATCCCCCGGACTTTGCACTTTTTGCCCCCTGATGATACCAGCACGTTCACCCACATTTATCGCTCCTTTTCGGTTGCGCGCATGCACCGCATCCTCTTCGCGATGTTTTTTTGCTCTGTGCACTGTGTGCACGATAATTTCTAGTAATTCGTTAATTGATAAATAACCTTGGACAAACTATTCAGTGCATATATCAACAAAAATAAGTGAAAACAAGAATGTTAAAGCTCCTGCTACTTCTGTCATTCGATGGGTCCCCCCTGATAGTGGTGTTATTAAGTGAATGTGGATGGAGCTAGCAAAGGGAATCCAGGCCACTCAGGAGCTGGTGGCATTTTTCGAGATGATCGGGGTTACTGGCAACTAGGTTATGATCGGGGTTTCTGGCTACTTGGGTTTTCTGCTTATATCAGATGTGGTACTAATTTGAATGCAGAACTTCAGACTATTCGTTGCAGACTGGAGATTGCTTGGCAAATGGTATTCTGGGATATTTAGGGGTGTGCGGGTCCGGGTGCCCTGTTTTTTATGTTACCCGGACCATACTCAGTAAGGGACCGGTTCCTAAAATTTGGACCCGAATCCTACCCAGTTGGACCCTATATGCGGACCCTACCCAGACCCTATGGTTCCGGATAGGTTCTGAGTACCCTGTAAAAAAGCTCTAATTTGTGATGCATTTCTGCATCATTCTTGCATTAGTATTTGGTGCAAAAATTTATCTGTTTGGATTCCAGGACCATATTGAATACATTAAAACTATTTTAAATCATGCAACTCTCGTGTTTCCAAGGGGCTCGACATTCTGGGCTTCATCTGATAACTGATCGTCAGTTGTGTTCACCATTCTGCCTTTTATGTTTATGTTTTATATCATTCTAAATATTTACTAGTCAACCACATGCATAGAGATTAAAGACACAAATGGAAGAAATAACATCGTTGGTTTTTACGCTCAGAAAAAATCAATTCAATTGAAAAGGGCCACCCAATTCAATTGTGTTGACTTTTGAGGCTATTGGGCTTTAATTTTTTTAACCAATCAGGATTCAGGGGCCATGCGCTATTGTGCAGGTTTTATACTTTTTTATACGGACCCGCTGTCACGCCCCGCTTCCCAAAAACGTGGAGACGAGACGTGAGAAGGTCCGCACAAACTTGAAGCTGTGAAGCTCCAAGTCTGATAGCGTATAAAAACACTTATTATGGCAAGTCCTTGCAAAGCGAAACGAAACAACAATGATAATAAGGAAATGAGACGACATTTTATTGAATCTCCAAATGTCCATAAACAAATTACAATATCGCAGAAAAGCCACCAGGCTAAAGGAAAAAGAGTCTAAGGCCCAACATGGCCAACAAAGAATAACATACATACAAGGGTGCCACGCACCGACAACTAACATGAATCCTAAAACATGAAGGGAAACTCAACAAGTCACCGGTGTCCACAAGACTCATCCTCAGCAAACACAACGCCCTCTGCAACAAGCTCTGGCTCGGCAACTAACATGCGACACCCAAAGAGAAAGGGGCACATGTCAGCAAGTCTGAAAAGACTTGAGCAAGGAAACTGAAAGGAAGGTAAACTAGCAACCTAGCAGTTATAGTATGCATGACATGGCAGTTAAGTATGATGCAACAGTTTAAAAGAGGCAAGCACGCACTATGTAGCAAAAGCTACCAAATCACTAATTTACGAATCACTCATCACTATTTTCACTTATCACTGTTTATCACTTAGTGCATAGAGAGTCCACCTGCTGGCCAGCTCGTGGCTCAGGCCGCTTATCTCTATCACTATTAATCACTCATTACTGTTTATCACTTAGTGCATAGAGAGTCCACCTGCTGGCCAGCTCGTGGCTCAGGCCGCTTATCTCTATCACTATCAATCACTTGTGCACTAGAGAGTCCACCTGCTGGCCGGAGTGGCGGATCAGGCCAACTCGGGGCTCAGTCCGCTTATCTCTTACACCACCCATATGTGTCGAGCGTTGGGGTTTCCAACTCACTGAGCTCGCTTCTGTAACACGAGCCAGGAAGTGTAATTGGCATAGGGGTGCACCTAGCCGGTATCCGAGCGTTGGGGTTTCCAACTACAGGGCTCGCTTCTGGAACACGAGCCAGGAACACAAGCATTCGTAGCAAAGCTACGCAATCACAAAAGCACTTGGAGAATGCAATGACATGACAATTAATTCGCGTACCGTTAATGGAAAGTAAACATGACATGGTATTTGTGCAACATGCTATATGTCGGAACTAGCTTCGTTGTCAAGCTAGTTCCCCAAATTTGCGCCTAGGCGAGTATCATTTCGTCGCCTAGCCTCTTTTACGCCTACAACAAGCAAATGGCCTAAAACATGGCCTAAACCCTAAGTGGCAAGTTTCACTTGCCTAGCACCGGGGATGACGATCACGAAGGTTCGTCTCGCGGATGCTAATCTACGGGGGAGAGAATCGCTGCCATGGAGAAACAATCATCAAACAACATCCATTATTATTAGGGTTTCACAAATCATAATGGGGGTTAAGAGAATATTAAAGGAAGAACACTACCCGAATGGAAGTGGAAGATCAACGCCGAGCAACCACGGCAACGGATGAACGATCCGGGAGAACTACCACTCAGATCTGGAAATGAGGGAAAACCTGGAGAAATGGGTTTGGATGAGGCTTTTGGGGATTTGATGAGGGTTTGAGGTTGAGGAGAGGTAGGATATGTGAAATGAGGGTTTGGATGATGATGGATGAGCTTGGGATGAAGGAGGAAGGGTTTGGGGATGAAGGGGGATGATTTGGGGAAGAAGGAGGTTCAGGAGAAGAGGGGGAAGAGAAGAAAACGATTGGGGGTTTATATAAAAAATCGTGTGGCGGCTAGGGCAAACTAGGGTTTCCTGGGCTGATTAGTCGGTCAAGGAAGGATTGGTGACCGACTAGTTGAGGATCTAGTCGGTCGGTCGTTCAACATGGACCGACTAAGAGTAAACAGTAGCTCGCTCAGGAAAACTGGACTATGAGTTAGTCGGTCTGTGAAGACTTGTCAACCGACTAGTTTGAGAACTAGTCGGTCGGTGAGTGTTCATTGACCAACTAAAGGCTGAATTCTGAGAGAGATCATGGAAATGAGAGTTAGTCGGTCTGAGAAGGATTCCTGACCGACTAGTTTAGCATCTAGTCGGTCGATGGTTGTTCTTAGACCGACTAAGAGTAAACAGTAACTCCTGAATAATTGATTGAATGAACTAGTCGGTTCCATTTGATTTCCTGACCGACTAAATTGAAATCTAGTCGGTCGGTCGATCTTCTTGAACCAACTAACATGCACGAAAAGTGCCGATTCGAAGCGTGAAGCTTCGGGAAGATTTCTATGGCTTCTAGGATCGATTTATACCCTAAGATATGATCGATATGAAGCTCGTCACGAGTGACTTACTCCGAGTTCAATGATTCTAAGGAAGAAGCTAGAAGATCACATCAAAAGGAATGAAAACGAAAGCTAGGTGTAACGACCCGCTCTCGGGGGCCCATTACTTATTTGGTTTATTCGCAGGTTCCGCAGTTTACCAGTGAAATCAGCATAGCCACAACTCAGAGATGTACCACAATACTCAAACCAGCGTACAGACGTTATTACAGTCCAAATTAAAGTACAACAACAACCAGCACACTCTCTCACAAATACATGAAGGAAGTACTGAAAGGAAATGCGGAAAAGGAAATACACTGTACAACACACACACCAACAGAAAAGTAATTAAAACTCTGCCTCCTCTGGGTCAATGTAGGCTCCACGAACTCTGGGGCAATCTCTTCGATCAGGTCTTCGTCTGCCGGTGCCATAAATGGAACCGAAGGTAAGTCACAACAATTCTAGCGATAGAAAAAGAGGAGTGCACAAATATGGAGCAGTCTATAGTAAACAAGTGCGGAAAATAAAGTAGGGACAGACAAGCATGCAAGTGCGATAAGTAAAGTACATCTGTCAAGCATGCAAGTGTGACAAGTAAAGTAAAGGTGACCGAGCAATGACAATTGCAATAATGAGAGTAACTGTGCCTATTCTAGTTTGTGACTTATAACAGGTAGTACAGTGAGCAACCAAGAGTCCACCTGATATCCCGGGTTACGATACTGTTCAACAAATCGATACTATTCAATACTGTTCAATACGAAGATCGGACTGGTCGCTCCCGCACTTCCGCAATTATAAGTTACCCCAAAACCCAGTGTCTGTGCAGGTTACCGTTCTTTGCAATTTTACGAGTCATTTACCATTCTCACATTTCCAGTTACAATCTTTCTGTCAAGCAATGTCAATAATCTGTTCAGGTCAATAACTGTTCCGAGACTAGTTGTCAAGTCCTATGTTCATACGAGTACACTATCTATATTTCTAAGGGTAGAATTTACTGTGACTTACAATCTTCGAGGTGGTGGTAGTGATCCGGGACTGGATCTAGTGTCGATGCACGAGAGTTGCTACCTGTAAACACAAGAGATAACTAGTTAGAGAATACCCTATTTTCTTATTTATTTAAGTTGAGTGTTTGATTTTAAAACTGGTTTAAAACGGCGATAAAAAGGGTCCTAAATTTTTATATAGACTATATATGATAAAAATAGTTTTACTGCAAGAGGGAATATTTTTCTGAAGTCTATAGTAATTTTTATAATTTTTGGAAACTCAAAACTAGCTTTAAAACCTGATTTATTTAAGTGATGCGTATTTTCCGTAAATTGTTCCGGGAGCAATCCAAGTCGGAATTACTCAAATGAACAGTCAAAATGACCGTCTCGAAGTTTACTTTCACATATAATTTTCTCATGTATTATTGTGAGTGAAAACAGCTAGTTATGATTTTTCGAAAGATTTATACGTATTTACTTTTTAAGTTTAAAAAATATTTCTGTGAAAAGTAGGCGTCTGCTCGCAGTGAGACTAGCGCCATTGGGTCCGGAATATTGTTTCTGATTTTTCAGAGTTGGTTTCATATTTTTCTGGCCACTGTATAATTACTTATGGATTTATAACCAATTAACCCTATTTAATAATTAATTAAATATGAAAATACGAAACTTTTCTTAATATTTACAAGTTTGCCATTGAGCAAACCTTCGCTCCTTCGATCTCAGCGGAGGGGCTCGGCGCTCGGCGTGCGACGGCGATGGCGGGATGCGGCGGCGCGGCGACGGGAATGCAACGGCGGGGCGGATGGCTGACGGCGAGCGGCGGCGGGGTGCGGCGACGTCGGGGCACGGAGGACGACGGAGGCGCTGGGGGCTGCTCGAAGACGTCGGCGGCGGTCGTGGGGGGCTGTGCACGGCGGATGGCAGGGCGACGGCGACGGGCTCGGGGGGAGCTTGGGCGGCGGATCTCGGGGTAGTCGACGGCGGCAGCTTCCACCGGGCGGAGTCGAGCGGCAGCGGCGATCTGAGGCGGCTTTGGGGCGGCGGGATCGACGGGGTGCGGCCTTCAGGCGGCTGGCGGCGGAGGCAATGCTGAGGGTGGGGGATGACGCTGGTGGGGTGGAGCGATCGACGGCGATCCGTGGTCGGGGTGCTCGCGGCGGCTCTACGGCTCAAGGTGCAGCGGGGTGGCGATTCCACGGTGGTGTTCCTCCACGGCGGCGGCGATGACCCAAGGCGACGACGGCGACTTCGAAATGGGCGATGGTTTTGAGAGCTGTGCGGCGGGAGTACGGTGGCGGGCACGGCGAAGGCGGAGGGCGTTGGTTCGCCGTGGCTCTCGGAGGAGAAGGAGGGAGCGGGAGGGCGAGTGATGGGCTGCGTGGGTTAGAGAGAACGGGAAAGAGGGAGGGAGAGCTTGAGAGAGGGACAGTTCACCCTGTGTGTGCCTATGAACGAAGAATGGGTTCATTATATAAGGTTAGAGGTAAATAATTTGTAACACAAAATAATGATAGAAATTAATTGGGGAGGTTGGATCTGAATTGATTCAGATCTAACATTTTCGGTGGGTTAAATGGGGTAGGTTTGGGAAATCATTAGAGGTAGATCTAGGTTTTAACTAGGGGTAAAAGTCAATTAGTAAAAGTAATTAATAACGGTAAAGGGTCGTTGGTGAAATGTAATTAGCAAAAGCGGATAAATACAGACACGTTTTCACAAACGACTCCGATAAATTACGAAAACATACCCACGGGATCGTATCATTGCGAGGATCGCGAATACAAGATCCGTTTTGGGATTTGAGTTACAGAAACACTAGTTTTAGGCCAAAACGTTTAGAAAGCGGGTCTGCGGGTTCTATGTTGAAATGATATCCGAAAATTATGAAATTAATGTGGGAAGCCCTAAATGATAATAGGATGCTATTGTAGAAGTTTGAAAATGTTTTGAAGACGTTTGATAAGAAAATAAATTCGTCGAATCAAAACGGTAATTTTGGGAGATGAATTTTAACAGGAATGTTTTGGGCATCTGCGGAAATCTGAAAATGCTGAAATACAATACGATAAGTCTAGTGCTCTAAAATATTTTTAAAAGAATTTTTGAAATCAGTTTTGATATACAACTCCTAACTAACCATTATAAAGAAGATTTACAATAAAAATACGTTAAATACGTATTTGAAGTGTTAAAAAATACAGGCCGTTACACTAGGAAATCTCAACGAGATGAATGAAAGCGAGAACTATGGAAATGGAAATCACACAAGGAGAGAACCCACCATCGCAAGCAAAACACACTGATAATCCAATCATACAAAAACCAGTCGTTACACCCGCACACCCCAAGACTCAAGTTTTATTAACCCAGGTGCTAAAGCTGAGATGTTAACGGGTCCGGATATCGGTTCCGATTCCGGGTACCCGTTCTCCATAGATGGGAACTGGAAGCAGACCCGATTCGAACCGGTTCCTAATTTTTCTATCCGAAACCTACCCGAAACTAATGGGTATCCACTAAGAACCTACTCGTTCGGGTAGGTTCCGATCAGGTATCTGGGTACCCTATACCCGTGCACACCCCTAGGGATATTATTTGCGAGTCAGACTCAAATGCTTCCCTCATGTTACTTAATTCACCTGATGTATCCTCTCATCCACTCTTGAGTCTTGTTACATCATCGGACCTGCTCTCGAGGAAGAGGAGGACATTCTCACATGAGGGACGTCCAAGCCCATTAAGCCCACTAAGCCCACATAGAAAGTTACCCGCATGCCCAGTCAAAGTCAAGCCACGTTTTGCTCATTGAACTTCCGAGCCTTCAGGTGACGGTTAATAATGGGCTCATTAATGACGAGGTAAGTGGCCGACGATTACATCTATTCTTCAGGGATAATCACGCCCCCATTATGGTAAGGCAGTTTTCCCTCAAAGGCACTGAAAGGATAGCTTTACTTATAAATAGGGAGAACGTTAACAGTAGAGGTGAGACTTCAGAGGTATTGAATGCTAGGTACTATGACAACACTATTCTCTTACTTTCCACTCTTATATTTCTGCCTCCAAAAGCTCAGTGTGACTAGATCAAGTTGATCTTCCTTGGGTCGATTTTGACAGCCTCGAGTCTACTTAAGTCAATACTAACTTAAGCATCAGATGGAATTTGGGTCGGAACCCATATCAGACCCACCCTAACGAGTGTCTGCGGTGCAGATTATTCGAGGTTTGACCCAGCAAGTAAGTTGAATTTTCATCATCTACGACCCAGAGAAAGGTTGCGCTCCAGTCCAGTAGCTCGAGGCCTTGCCCTTAACAACCTGGGTTCCACCTACCGCGGGTCCCACTCCATAGCTGACAAGGCTCCACCTCATCAGAGACGTCCGATCAGCCCATCTTACTGTTGGCTGGGACACCATCCGTTAACAAGTCTGATTTTGGATTTTCTGCAGCTAACTTTTGTATGGTTTTCTAGGTCCTTAAGGCAATAAAATCGACGTCCGACCTAAATCGGCTGGACGATGAAAGCAAATCAGCAGCGAAAAAATCAACTTAAAACAATTTTAAGTTTAAGCCCTAAAGTGAACAAACCCTAGCCAAGATCTCTACTATCCCGGGTTTGGGTCCGACCAACCCCTAAGGATAAATCTATCTAATATTTGTAATTCATAAATGCATGTTTAATTTAAACTACATACCTTTCACTTCGTTTCCGCTGAATATGAAGCGTCGTTTTCAGCAACATTTCTTTGGCCCCGCGTGCCGCTTCTCCTAAGTCGAACCGCGTCCCGAGCCATACCTCGTTCTGAGCCAAATCGCTTTTCGAACCGCATCGCGTCCCAATGCGAGTAACACCCTTGTCGTCGAGCCAACCATGCGCCGAAGAAGATTTCACCTTGAGTGGATCCTTCATCAAGACTTTGGATCCGATCCGAGCTCCTTCGTAGCTTTGCTAGAGCCCGAACGGGAGCAAGTAAGAAATTTAGGGAGAAAGAGAATATTTAATTTAAGCTCAGCTCCGGGCTTGCTCACGTAATGGAGCTACTCAGATCTGGAGCTTGAAACGAATTTCAAGGAAGGGTGTAGAACCCAATTTATATAGACGGCTAACTCCTCCAGGTCATTCCATTTCCGATGTGGGACTAAACGCATTTAGAGATTTTACTTTGCGCAAAACATGCATTTTGTAAATGCAATGTTTGGGCAATTAAATCTCTCCCACCATTGATCTCCAAGAGCGATGTCACACATCGTTGCGAAGAGGGATGAATGGTGAACGTGTAGGAAAAAACGGCACTCCATTTCGAGTTCGTTTGACCCCTCAAATGAGCCTCGAAAATCAGCCCAAAACTTGCTTTATGCATCGACCCAGCCGCCGCTTATAAAACCCCCTTAGGGTTTACTCAGCTCAGTATGTGGGCGAGTCTGGGCGCCCGCGGGTGCGGCCCCGACCCGCAATGCATCTAATATGCTAAATTGACCGTTTTGGCTCTATTTTGTGCGTTTGGAGTCTGTTTTTGACGCGGTTTGGACCTGCGTTTAGACCGGGATGATCCCGTCATCCAGGTAACCATTTCCACGTGTTTATTATTTTAAATATGTACGTAAACATTTTACGACAAATTTAATTCCATTCGCATCATATGCAAAATTCCCACATCTAATGTTAAAAACCATTTGCATCAAATACAAATGAACTGAGGGCATACATATCTCAACATCTCCCACTTGCACTCAGGATCATTTATCCCGAATCCAGAAGCTAATTGCAAACCCTTTGCAGTTTTTTGTTGACTAGACCTGAAAGGTGATACTCGCAAGTATACGAGGTCGGCAAATAATATACCCGATGAGTACAAGATCGTATCCACAAAGACGGAACTAATCTGCAAATTCACACAAATAGTCAGAGCGTGTAAAGAATGGTTGAGGTCTCTAACCACCCTATGGGGGTGAATGATTGTTTGAATAGGAGGGTTATCTAAATACCCTAGAGTTAGGGTAATGTCCTAAGGTTTGGATGACAGTGAGAGAAAGAGTGCCGGTGTTGAGGATGTCAATAGGATTACTCGATTGCTCTCTAAACGTTAATTCCATGATAACTCGATCACTCATCCATTTCAAGGTATGAGGATCGGGGAATAAATCACTTAAGCACATATGGGGTGCACCAAGGGTAATTGCTAATTGGGTTCATCTCCTAATTCAAGCTCACGAATCACTCTCACACCCATTTCAAGGTATGTAAGAGTAGTGCATGTAGGTCGTGTTGCGCATCACACAACCAACGTTCTGCGGCCCCTTTCGGGCAATGCATGATTCGATAAACGGGTCACAACCCAATTAACAATTTGTATTATCGGGTGAATTAAACTTCTAAATTACAAAATGTGGATTAAAGGGAGCTTGCATTCATTTCAAGATATGCAATACCCATTGGATATATAGATGCAACAATTACGAAGCATCACCGTTCTTCGGCTCCTCTCCATGGATATTATCAAACCCAATTAATCATAAGTTCATTTCACTCACTAACATGGATTAACAAATGGGTGCTAGTAATTAACATTAGCAAGGCAATCAAAACATCCTACATCAATCCAAAACACCCACACAATGAATCAAGCCTAATATATCAAGAATAGAATGAACATTCATAGAAATAAACATAGTTCAATACAAGGAATGAAAACAAAGGTGTAATAGCAAGAGAGTTGGAGATTTGTCACCAAATACATGCTTCCCCAATCAGCAATCAATCTTAGCAACCGCAAAAGCGAGATCAGAAAAACTCAAAACTCTCCAAGACCCTAAACTCCTTCTTAAGGAAGAAGATGACCTAAAAATAGTAAAAGATGAAGTTATTTATTACATCTGAATAGTAGTGTTTTATACCCCCTAGGGGTTGTATCTCATCCCTCCAAAATATCATCCAACAGCCCGCAGCGACTGGAGAGAAATCGGGCTAAGAAAAACTCGTTTCTCGTAACCCAGGATTTGGGCGAAAACCCCAGATTAGTCGACTGCTGTACAAACGGCAGTCGACTGATGATAGGCAGCTATCATTGCTTCCAAAGGGAGACATGCGACTGCCTTATGCGACTGCCTTGAAAATCACAGTCGCATGTGCATTCCACAGTCGCCTACTGCAGAAGTTTCAAAATAACAGAGAGTCGACTCTTTTTGCTCCCTCAAGCATCGGTAAAATTAGTCGACTGATGCGAGAATGACATACGACTGTACAATATTACAGTCGATTGTCAATCCTCTTGCAGGCGACTGTCGTTGGGCTTCAGCTTCTCCAGCTCCAGTTCTTTAAAGGCAGGCGACTGCCGTTGTAGGGGCAGTCGACTGTTTAGTTGCACAGGCGCCTGTCTTTCCTTCTACAGGCGCATGTTTTGTACTCCCCTTCTTGAGTTGATTTAGTCCCCTTTAGGACACCTGAAAAATCCAGAAAAATCCCTAAAATATAGTAGACATTTATAATGCATTGTAAAGTGAAATTGTGCCAAAATAAAATCATATGGTCACAAATGATGAATTAAGGTAAATGTAATTAAGATAGCGTGATTCCATGAATTATATGCACAAGAGGAGATGATCACGATGTTAGGATATGCAATATTTATTCATACTCATCTGTCTCTTGCATCAATTGCATTTTCTCCCTAATTTCTACATATTACTTGACGAAGGTCTCATTCTATGTAAGACCCTACAACTTGACCCTACTACAGGTAGGGCTCGAAACCACAGACGACAGTGACCACGAGCAGCAGGTGTCGTCCCTATTTCGGTATGTCATGCCCTGTTGTGAAATATACGTGTATTTTACTGAACACACGTGGTATTTCTGCTTACGATGCATACGTAGGCATGAAATAAACGTGGATATCGATGTATGTAATTTAGTGCAAGGGGAATTAGGCCATAATGCATGGATAAGAGACGAGAAAGTGAGAATGAATGCGGGAGAAGTATGAATGACATCGTAGGTGTTAAACAACAAGAATGTATTGGACGTGTGTGTGATGCGTGTACGCGTGCATGGGTGTGCATGGTTGTGTGTATGGGGGGCCATGCTAGTGTGAAAAGGGGTTAGGGGTCAATGGCATCCCCGTAAATTTTTGGAAAAGTGATGGGCAAAATAGTCATTTGGACTAAAAGAGGGTGTATGTGTATAGTAAAAAGGTCTGTGCATAAAGTAATGGCAAACTTGTAAATACTTAGAAGTTGGGGGGTATTTTTGGAAGTGTATTTTAGTCATTTTAGGCAATTCATGGCTTATGGAGCAAGCCAAGATGTCTGTAGAAATTTCCTTAAGAAAACCTTTTCTTTTCTTTTCTTGAACTTTCTCTTCTCTCCTCTCCCTCTCCTCTCCCTCTCCTACCTAATTAGGCCGGCCACCTCTCTCCTCTTTTCTCCTTCTCCTTCATTTGGAACCCCTAATTACTCACTCCAAAAATCAAGTATACCAAGTAGCTTGCAAGTGGGAAGAAGTTAGGGAAGAAAGGAAGAGAAGAAGAGAAGGAAATCAAAGTTTTGAGGTAGAAATCCAACTTGGTTTAATTTAATTAGGGTTTATTTCAATCATGTTTACTCAATATGGATTAGGGGTAACAAATTAATGTGCCATGATTCAATTTCATTCAAAACCCCCTTGAAATTCAAAGCAAAACTATCCCTTTTGAAATCCTGAAATTCTATTGTATGTTGTTGCTGCAATCATGGTTACTGTAGCCTGAATCATGTTTCCAAAAAAAATATCTTTGTAGATCTTGAAGTTCTACCCCAAAATCATATAAAATTTAACATATGTTCAATTCAGAAATTAGGAGTAAAAATTCCACCTTTATAACATGTATGTTTGATCTTCAGTCTGGACACAGTTTAGTAAAATTGACCTCAGTACCTGAACACACAATGGAATTTTATGTTCTTGGTCTCGTTGTAAATTTAACAAGTTTTACTACAATTTCATCACAATTCATATTTGTCAAAATTCTGACTGAAACAGGCTCACAAACAGCAATCTTTACAGACCCTGAAATCTGTCTGAAAAACAGACTGAACAGGTTTCACCAAGTAATTCACCATAAATTACTTACTTAATATTTTTGCATGAAATTTTATATGTGTATCCAGGACAAACATATATACAACTTTCATTTAGGACGTTTTGTCAAATTCTCAACAAAAAGTGATGATATATGCCCATGTATTGTCACTTTCTGCAAATTCCAACATGCTGAAATGGTTAAGTGGTGTGATAAATTGTGTATTGTTGTTATTCTACCCTCTATGGTACATGATTATTGTTTTTACATGGAAGGTAGACTAATGATATGTTTTTCCAATTGATTTGCTGATGTGCTTATAGACATACACGTCACGTTCACCATGTGTTTGTGAAAATGCCACATTGAATGAAAGTTGAGAATTATGAGAAATGGGCATGCAAATATTTGTATCATGAATCATGTTGTGAATTGGTAATGATGGGGTCATGAAAAGCATGGTTTCATATGTTATGAATGATGAATTGAAATGGCTATGATGACGGGCATGACACTTGGGTGCATGACCCATTTGATAAGTGATTTGATTACAATGGAGGGCATGGCACTTCGGTGCATGACCCATGTTGATATGAGTGTGGAATGTGAAACCATGCAACGTGTTCCCTTCAGTGCTATATATAATCTTAAATGAGGTTTTAGAATGTCTCAATCCTCTCTAAGGAGGGTGAGTTAGCAAAACCCGGGTTTAGGGTGGAAACTCGAGTAAATTGTGGATATGAGGTCTGGACTGAGAAGTTGGGGGAAAAGTTATGTGATATGTGATATTTATTTCCACTCGCCTTTACCGGGAGCGGAGGGGACATACGGAGGTTGTGTTATTATGGGAGGCCCCACTCCTGCCAGGGACGAGGGAGCTGAGAGGCCCGGCGTACAGTGCACGTGTCCACTGCGTCGTGTGCTATATTCACCTCAAATTTGGGGTGGGGTACAGGTCGTGGTATCTGTAACGACTGCTTTTCATGTATCTGGATTTATTATAATATAATATATGTTTTGGTGGATTTTCTCCTCATGTGTGGTTTTCGTCTCCGTAGCTTTCATTTTCGATCGATTCGTCGTATTTTCTCGTTTCTTCCTTAGGATTGTAGATTTCGAAGTATGTCATTCGTGATGGACTTCATAACGGTCGTATCTTACTATTAGATCAAGCCTAGGAGTCTTAGGAATCGATCCCGGGGCCCCACGCTCCGTATCGGAACTTTTGGTGCTCATTAGCTGGTATAAGAAGGGGCACCGACCGACTAGATGACGATCCAGTCGGTCGGCAATCCTTCTTGGACCGACTAGTTTGCTTTCTAAATTTCTCAGGAGTTACTGTTTATCGTTAGTCGGTCTAAGAACGTTGGTTGACCGACTAGGTTGCAAACTAGTCGGTCGGCAATGCTTCTTTAACCGACTAACACATCATCTAAATTTTAGTATCAATACTGTTCACTCTTAGTCGGTCTAAGAACGTTCATCGACTGACTAGATGCTAAACTAGTCGGTCAGCATTTGTTCATGGACCGACTAAATCTAAATCCTATTTTCGTTCAGAAGTTACTGTTTACACTTAGTCGGTCTGCGTTGGTCGACCGACCGACTAGTTGCCAAACTAGTCGGTCAGTGGTTGCTCTTTGACCGACTAATCTGTGTTAAAACCCTAATTTCTGGGCAGCCGCCAGCCCAACCTATTTATACCCCTCCCAAACGTTTTCTTCTTCCTCCACTCGACCCAAACCCTAAAATCTCCCCCATTGAGCCCCCATCTTCCTCCAAGCCCTATTCCTCCATCCCAAGCCCTAGATTCATCATCCAAACCATCCATCAACTCATTCTACCTCTTATCTTCCCCAAAATCTCACCAAATCCCCAAAATCCCCCAAAAACCCTAACTCTCCAAACTTCTCCATTTGTTTCCAGATCTGGTCCTAGGGTTCTCCGGAGTGTTTCTTCCGCTTCCTCTCGGTAAGAAATCGATCTCTCGACGTTTTTATAACCTATTTGTATTTTTATGAAACCCTAATGAAATTTCATGTTGTTTGATGTTTGTTTCCCCATAACAGTGATTTCCCCCGTAGATTAGCATCCGCGAGACGAACCTTCGTGATCGTCATCCCCGGTGCTAGGCAAGTGAAACTTGCCACTTAGGGTTTAGGCCATGTTTTAGGCCATTTGCTTGTTGTAGGCGTAAAAGAGGCTAGGCGACGAAATGATACTCGCCTAGGCGCAAATTGGGGAACTAGCTTGACAACGAAGCTAGTTCCGACATATATCATGTTGCACAACTACCATGTCATGTTTACTTTCCATTAACGGTACGCGAATTAATTGTCATGACATTGCATTCTTTGAGTGTTGCTGTGATTGCGTAGCTTCGCTACAATGCTTGTGTTCCTGGCTCGTGTTCCAGAAGCGAGCCCTGTAGTTGGAAACCCCAACGCTCGACATTGAATTGTGAAATAGGAAAACAAGCTCCCGTGCGGGGCAACCCTGGCTCACTTGCTGGGCTCATGTGCAGGGACCCTGGCTTGTTTACGTGTGGGATGGGGTAAGGGTTAAGCGGTCATTCAACTGGGGGTCTGCCTGATCAGCAACTGTAGTTGTAAGACGTAAACTCTGGGGTGGGGTAGTGTTTAGTGCCGATCAGTGTGAATGATGTACCATTCAGCTGAAGGGCGTAAACATCTACAAAACAACGTGAAACGTTGATTGAGATTGATAGTAGCTTGGCTACTCTTGTCTTGTCCCGATACTTGTTTTCTTGTACTTACTGCTCACCATGTCTTAATTGTGCACTCATGTTATAACTGCCATGTCATGCATACTAAACTGCTAGGCTGCTAGTTGCCTTACTTTCAGTTTCCTTGCCCAAGTCTTTTAGACTTGCTGACATGTGCCCCTTTACTCTTTTGGATGACACATGTTAGATCCTGAGCCTGAGTACCTTGTTGAGGACGAGGTGTTTGCTGACGCCGAGCCCGAGCTTGTGTTTGACGGGGAGTACGTGGACACTGGGGACCAGTCCTAGTGTCTTCGTTGTGTTTTATTTTGTTTAGACAGTTGTTTTGTTATCGGTGCGTAGCACCTATGCTTTGTTATGTTGTTGCCTTTGGTTGGCCTTGTTCTGGGCCTTTAGACTCTTTCTTTTAGCATGGTGGCTTTTCTGGATGTTGAACTTATTTTCATGTTGGACAATTTATGAGATGTGAGATTTTATTTCAGTCTCTCCTTGTGTTATTATTGTTGTTCCGTTGTGGTTACATGGACCTGTTTATGTTTTATTGACGCTTATCGGGTTTGGGGCTTCACAGCTCCACTCTCGTGCGGACCTTTTCACGTCTCGCCTCCATTTTAGGGAAGCGGGTCGTGACAGTATCCCATAGTTTGCACACGTTTCCAATTAATTCAATTATAAAATAAGAATTTTGCATGATCACTCTTCTACTTGCAGCACTTCCTTTGTCCTTATCTGCTATGCTGGTGATATCGTATATTGTGTTACACTTTTGCACTAATACCTTCCTTTTAGATCATGTTGGTGTGAACACTTGCTTAATTATTCGTGCTAACTCTTTTCTTGCAGTAACTCGACATTGGATCGCAGGTATGATCCTCTTACTTGGCTATTTACTTTTCGCTATATTACTTAGTTTACATGTCTTATTTCTCTTGCCTTGCCTTATGCATTGATAACCTTAAAAACGATGTTCCAAATCCAAGTTGGTTCCTACTAGGGCACTCATTGACGTGTGCCTCTCTATTTTTCAGGTAGCAGGGGCAGCCTGGTTGGTGGTGACTTGAAGTTGGGTTTCAGGGGTAGCCTTTAGTGTGAGTTCTAGCTTGTATTATGACTGGGTTGTCTTGGCAGATGGAGAGTGGTGTGTATATGTATTGATACACCTGGACTATGTATATAAATGAACATGTTATATATAAAATGTTGTTGTTGTTGTTCATGAGGTTGTTTGATATTATAGTGGAGCTTCACTTGTAATATCCCAGCACGTGTGCAGTGGCCTGCATATTCAGTTTCTCCTTTCTCTCTCTTTTCCTCTCTCATCACCCTCACCCTTCAGGATAATTGGAAAAAAATTTAAGAAAAAGAAAATATATTTAAAAGTTCCAGGTATTCTGGAGAGAGGGGTGTGACACGGTATCATACTTATTTGTTTAACTCATCGACATGAGTATTGTCGGGACCATTCTGACTGTGTCCATGATGAATACAGCAGTTTTATTTTCTTCGTCAAAACTATGCCGCTTAATCAAGCCTATGGTATGGACAATTGTCAACTCTATTAGCTTGAACTTGGTTAGTCTACATCGATCTTTAATCAAATAATGTTGGACTACTTCCAACATACTCTGACCAAAGTTTTTACTAAAGATAGAACTAACATGTGCAACATTAAGTACTCCTCTTTACCAGGAGAGACGAATCTTATCTTGGTTATTGCTCTCCTCACATGCTTCAAATGTCACCCAACCATAAACCTTTCAACGGAGGCTTTCTCGAGGCTAGATCAGTGATCTAAGTGACACCGTTCACTCACAGGTTCGTACAATAACCTCAAGTCAAAAGACCAACTTGTATATCATCACTAAGATTTATCATTAACAATGTGGTCAATATAAACCATATGATAACTCTCGTTGGGTCGTTCAGTGAACTCATTCCCTAATGAGGACATGTGTCTCGTCTTCAACTTTACCAAGTCAAATGATCATGAGATCATCGTCACCATTATATGGTAAAGACTAAGACACAATGGTCTATCCGATGTGTCGATATCCTTTTCTTGAAACATCTATGACCACGAACATTTTTAGACCTATGCTACAATCGGTCAAACACTTCTCCATGATCGAGATCTCCATCTTGATACATGCCTGACCTTGCATTAAGTCTCAAGAATATACCTAAGTTTTAATGAAGACTATATTTTTATTAACTTAGATAAATTCTTACCATACAGCTTACTGTAATTTTGAACAAGATGTTTGTACACTTACATAGAGATAAATTGCCTCAAGTACGAGGGTATACCTATCTCCCAACATCTTTCACTTTCACTCAGGCCCATTTATCTCGGTATCTCATACCGCATTTACACATAAGTCTCTCTAGACTTTATGCGTCAGAGCCTTCGTGAGTAAATCTGCTAAACCGTCTTTAGTTTTAGACTTAAGGAGTTTCTATGTTTATGTTAGACCACACATTTGAATCTCATCCAAATAATTTTCTTGGTCTCTTGGAATCCATAATATTTATCTTGCCTGGATCACATCCAGCTCGTTGAGAGTAATCCTAATTAGTTTACTAGTCATTTAGACGGTTCATAATTATTTCTGATATGGCTTTGGCTTAAATCTCGGATGGTGTAGCCGCCAGGGTAACGAAGATCTATGCCTCGAGGGACCTGGGTTACATGTAACTTGTCCATGGATGCTCGGGTTAGTCGAAGCATTTCTTCGGTCTGAGACGCTTATTGGGTGGAGTGTGGTCGATCTCGTCCTCTTACGAGAGGGCTCACTGGGAGTGAGTAGGCAGTCGATGGCCTCTTCCGCCTTTATGTGTGCCCTGAACTAGCTCACTAGCTTGGCATAGCTTGAAGATCAATATTTGTAGACCTCAAACTTCTGTTTGATTCATCGTTGGAGGCCGGCTTGGAGTACCATCTTAGCGAGAGCGTCCGAGTAGGCCTCGACTGCCATTTATCCCTCGTGAAGCAAGACAGAAAATCTCGGTGTGATTCCTTGGGCCCCTGCGTGTTAGGAGCCATATACTCAAGGTGCTTCTTTGACACCCCCCCCCCCCCCGGGCGGCAAAGTCGGAAAGGAATTTCTTTCGAAGGTCATTGTCGGAGCCGATCAACCATTTAGGAATGTTCCTAAATCACTGCCGGGCCACCCCCACTAGGCTGTTCGAGAAGGCCAGGCACATGATATTCGGGAAACAGCCTCTCACCTCCATACATTCAGTGTAGGTGTCCAGGTGGTCGATAGGGTTGTCCATTCTGGTGTATCTCGGGATGTCATCTGCAGGTTGTATTTTGAACTTCTGCGGTAGGTTGTGTTAAGAATATCAAAGGTGATGAGTGAGAAGAAGTAGGAGCATGTGCCTTATAGAGGGTTGGTGTCTTCCCGCTTGAGGCGGTCAACCTATCGCTGTAACTCGATAATTTGGTTGGCTGACATAAGGGCTTTTGCTGACCATCTCGTCTCCGAGCCTCGCCCGAGGTCGTTCATGTCGGGATTGATAGTGTCGCCTCAGCTTGCTCGTGAGCAAGGTCGTGTGTGTCGATCTGTCATGGGTGAAGGACTCTTGGGATACCGGATGATGACGACCCCCTTCCTATCAGCTTGGTGTGTCTGGCTGTTGCCTCTTGCCCTTTTGATGCTGTTGGAGACCTCTGTTTCCAAGCTGTCTTGGTCATCTATGTGCTTCCTGTTGGAAGGGGAGCATCGTGGTTAGAGATAACTAGAGGTGCATTTGGATTTGGACTGCGTTAAAATCTCTTCCAGTGTGTAGTTCTTCTAGACTTCATGAGCAAGAGCCTCTCGCGTGTCCTCGAGTTCTGTCAAGAGAGTGGACGTCTGGAACCACATGAGCTTCTGGAGGTAGGCTGTCGGTAGAGTGGTCGCCCTCTAGAGCCCAGACTTCGTGCGTATCGCTGGGTCCACCCGTGGTAGCTTTCTTGGCTTTCGCCATCAGGGACGAGGTTGATGGAAAAGGGTAACGAAGAAGACGATGGTGAACAGAGTCGTGGAGGTTGCTGGTGGGATCCTATGTAACAAAAAGTTGTCACAAGGCCCTTCCTCTATTGCCAACTGTTGATGCAGGAAATCTTGCGTGGCCCAGATCCAGTTAGGTAGCCAGTGTTCTAGTAACAGGTTGAGCCCGAACATGTTGATTTCGTCGGACTGGGGCTGGAGATCCTGCGCCGCTGCCTGAAATAGATAGAAAACGCATTAGAGGAACCAAGGGGTGATGTCCATCAGATTCGCCTCTGATGCTTACGTTAGGATCAAGCGAAGGAAGGAGGAAGCATGGCTAATCATAGCCACCACTAGGGGTTTGAAGAATGTGGAATGCTAAGGTTTGAGAGACAGGAAATATCGTATGAAATTGGGCGTGTCTAATGAAGATGGTTTCCTCCCTATTTATAGGATCGGTGGGTGGTTTAGCCACGTCAGCGGACTCCCGACAAAGGCAGCTGTGCGCCGACCGACAAAGTAGGCGCACATCCTATCTGAAAAAGCTGACTGCACACCGTATGATGAGACGGGCCGTACGACTTTCTGACAAAGCTTATCGTTACGTACGTGGGGTAAACGCTTTGGCCCCGACTATCTGCACCGCCATCATGGCGGTGCATACAAATTTTTTTACCAAAAATAGAAAATCTGTCACATCGATGTGACAGTTATGTCACATCGATGTGACAGATTTTCTGTTTTAAGCAAAAAAAATTGATCTGCACCGCAATTTTGCGGTGCAGACAGCAATTCACAACGCTTTACTTCTTCGTACGTGGGGTAAAAGCTTATCGTCCTGATGCTGGTGGCCGAGCATCATCTACAGAACTAGACCTTAAGCAAGTCACGAGACTGTTAAACGCTTTACTTCTTCAAATTAGGAAGTAGCATTCATTGAAATGTACACGTCAGGGTACTATTCATTTGTACACACATCACTGAAGACAGTACCAAAAATAGACGTATACGTTCACAATGCGTGGATCGTAGGAGATCTAGTTTTGGCAAACAGGGGCCTGAAACGGGGGTTCAGGGGAGATGCCACCGAGGTTAATGACGACGAACAAACGTAAGGATGACAAGACGAAGAAAGCCAATAACCGTCTCTTACAAAGAGACGTATGGATCATTGAAGACTAAGACAATGACAAATCTTTTGAAAATCTTGGAGAGGGACTTAAAGCTGTTTCAATCGCAATCGCTTCACAGCGCCTGATACGGACATCGAGCACCTCTCAAGTCTCAAACTATATGCAATTTGACTACGAGAACGCGAGCTGTGGAATGAGCCGTCGCTGTCATCCCCTGTCCCCTTGCGACCACGTCGCACGTCCTTGTGCTGGAGTTCTTCAACCCATTTTGACTCGAGATTTGCCAGACTTTTTAAGAGATGATCGCATTCAGTTTGACTTGCGAGAATCAACCCTTGCTCTTTTCAAGTTGGTGGTTGTTGATATGCTAGCTCTTCTGGAATCTATAGCACTCGTGCTTCATGCATGCACCGTGCGAAACCCTAGGTCCATGGATTTTTGTCTCGGTGTGTGTTGGACTTGGAACGTACGGCTGTACATCTCCACGTGGGGCTCGTAGGATTGCTGTGTTGACAATTTTTCCCTTCCTTTTGACGAGTTCATTCTTGCGATTGTGATCCTTGCATGATCCCACGAAAGTTTAGGCGATTAATCTCAAGTGAACAGTGACTGAATACATGATTCAAGTTTTGTAGCAAGATGACTCCACTCGACTATCTAGAAGGTACATGTTTTTCTAAACTTCACGTATAATCTAAGTCCTAATAATGTTTTCCTTTCTCATATGAATGAGATCACTGTCTATCCTTAGACTAGTACCACTACAAAAGACCAAAAAACTTTTTAAGCCACTTGTTTGCTTATTATTAATGAAAATGGAGTGGTTGCATGTTGAAAGTTGAAGCCATGAATGTTTGAAGTCTTGGGTTTTCGTTACCTTCAAATGATCAGCATGATAAAGTAAAAGTTTGTACAAAAGCTTCAATAAGATTATGATGATGATGATAAAAAGAGATATCTTTACACATGTTTACATTTGATTCCAAAACCCTGAGCAATGGGTATGTGAAAGGGTTTTTGCTGACAACGGCACATGATCAGCAACATTACGATTCCACTCTTCTTCTTCTTTTTCTTTTTCTTTTGTTTTTAAATCAAAAGATTCCAATTTTTTTCTCATTCTTAATTTATTTTTAAATTTTAAGCTTTAGTGTTTTAGAAGACAGTGGTGGGATAAGATAATAAAGCTCCCCCATTAATTCCTCCACTTTGTGAATGTCCCTTTTCTTACCATCTCTGTTATCTTTAAAAGAAATTTTTTTCGTCATGTAGATATGAGCTTAGGTCCTAAGGAGAATCTTAACAATGTTAAAATAATGATTGACATGAATGCAAATGTTTTCTTAAAGGGGTCATGACCATCAATATTGATGGAGACGGTATGCTTCTTCTATTTGATACAGCACGGGATCGGTGTAATGCTCACTCAACGAACATGCCCAACAGCACCAGAGGTCCTCACGCATGAGACCGATCGTTTCCGCATTAAAGACGACAGCCTGAGCTGACCGTTTGCCTTCTTCATTTAAAGCATCCCCTCATAATGGAGGCATTCAAGGACTGACCGTTGAGCTTGTCATTAATGGTGATAGCTCAAGCCAAAGGCAATAAAGCACCTTACCAGATCGGACGTTACCCTCTAACGTCCCTCACAGAACACGCCTATAAGTAGTCTCTCGGACAACGTGATGGGTTTAAGGAGAACAAGCTAAGACAATGGCTGGAGAACCACAAAAGTCAGGTACCTATTCTAGGATCTGCTCCACATAAATTCTACATTTTCTTCATAGCTCGGTGCGACAACTATCGGAGAGACTACTTATCGGCTGATTTCCCAACAGATCGGTTATAGTTACCACGATCCTCCTGAAGTCACTGTCTAACTTAAGCATAAGAGGGGATTTAGGTTGAACCCCAGATCCGACCCTCCCTAATAAGTTCTTCGTGTTGCAAGAAGCTGAAGGTGGCCCGAAGACAACTCAATCTTGGCCCCAATAGCTCAGATTGAGGTCTATTTAACCAAAGATTAGTTCACTAAGTGCCCAGTCATGAGTGGCCAACATCATCCCATGTCAGCTACTACAATCCTATCATGCATCGTCAAGGATCATCCAACAGCATTAGTGCTGAGAAAACACCCGTCTGTGAGAAATGAGTCGACATCCACGTCTTTAGCCACACTAATGATGACTCGACCCACAAATCAATGGCCTGAAAGAACAATTACCGTAGGGGTAGCATATGATGCACCGCACCCTGTGGATCCTAGTTCTTCTACTCATGAAATGCCCGAGCTGTAATTAGTGACCCTGGAGCAGTTCCATGCATTCTCACCAGAGGTGAACGTTAATATCCAAGCCATGGCTGTCGTGATAGAATTATTGACGGGTTCACAGCCCCTAGCCAACCATAAACTCACCAATCATCCCAAATCCTCCACAACAGTAACCAAAAGTGCCACCCGCCATGCCAGTGGGCCAATGAACTATACCTCTTAACCCGGAGTGATGGTTTACCTTGCCTTCTTCCCCACAACAACAAGAACAGAATTCCATCTCTCCTCATTTTTAAGGGGCTTAGGATGTCGGATTGGGGGCCACTTCTCAACTACAATCGATCTAAGGGGCCCATGTGTAACGACCTGAAATTTCATCACTTCAATTTACCTGTTTTTACGTATTTCAAAAAAAAAATTTTACTTTATAAATGTTCGCAAAGAGTTTTATAACAAAAATGATTTCAAAAATTCTTATAAAAAATATTTTAGAGCACTAGACTTATTATATTGTATCTCAGCACTTTTAGATTTCCTCAAATGCCCAAAACATTCCTGTTAAAATTCATCTTCCAAAATTACCGTTTTGATTCGACGAATTTATTTTCTATTCAAACGTATTCAAAACGTTTTCAAACTTCTACAGTAACATCCTATTATCATTTAGGGCTTCCCACATTAATCTCGTAATTTTCGGATATCGTTTCAGCCTAGAACCCGCAGACCCGCTTTCAAACCGTTTTGGCCAAAAACATGTACTTCCGTAGCTCAAATCCCAGAACGGATCGTGTATTCGCGATCCTCGCGACGATATGATCCCGTGGGTATGTTTTCGTAATTTTTCGGAGACGTTTGTGAAAACGTGTCTGTATTTCACCGCTTTGCTAATTACAATTACTAATTAACTCTTACCCAATTACATCCACCCTAATCCCCCCAACCACCCTCTTAACCCAACCGACTAGTTGGTTGGATCTGAATGAATTCAGATCCAACGCCCATCCCCCATTGAAGGACTTGTCTCCCCTACTAATCACACTTTTGACATTCCCTAACATCTATATAAACCCCCCCCCAGCTCAAATATTAAGGCACAGTTCTATCTCCACACTTGCTCTTTCATTCAACCCAGGCCGCTTCATCGTTTCTCTCGTTCCCCTCCCCTAACCCACACAGCACATAGATATCTCCCTCAAAATTTCGAAACCCAGAGACAACTCTCCCCATCTCTCTTGTTCTCGTTCAAGCCCGCTCTCACCGCCCTTCGCCATTCTCCTCGCTGGCGCCCTCAGCTCCGAAGCTCCGCCCCGCCTCCGACATGCTCGACCGCCGAGCTGCTGCAGCCCCCGCATCCGAACGTCGCCCCCCGAAGCCACCGACGTCCTCCGCCGCCACCATACGACCCAGCAGCGGACCCCGCCACCGCCGGAGCACCCCCGCAGCGCCGCACCTCGCCTCGAACCGCCACCGTCAGCTCGCCGGAACCACCCACAGCAGCAGCGCTGCCCACCGCCTCTGCTTCAGCCCGCTCCGCCCCCACACAGCAACCCGGAGCTCCCCTCCGACCTCCTCGAGTCCGCCTCCCCGCTGCCGTGCAGCTCCGACGCCTGCACGAAGACGCGAACGTCGCCGCCGCCGCCTGCTCCGCATCCCCGACCTCGCTCCGCTTCCGCCTTCGTCGCCTCAGATCCGCAGTCACCGCCGACCCCAAGTGCCCCCACCTCCGACGAAGTCGCCCGCCTCGATCGCCTGAGCCGCCGACCCCCGAAGCCCCCTCCGGCCACCGCCGCCAAAGCCTCCCCCTCCGACGAAGGTAAACGGGGGATGCGTGAGTTTGCCCAATGGCAAACTTGTAAATACGGATTTAGTTTCGTAATTTCAGTTTTTAATAATTATTAAATAGGGTTAAATGGTTTTAAACCCATAACTTGAAAAACAGGGCCCAGAAAAATGTGGGGATAGCTCCAGAAAATCAGAAACGAAATTTCGGACCCAATGGAGCTAGTCTCACTACGATCAGACGCCTACTTTTTCCAAAATAAATTTTTAAGCCAAAAGATTAAATACGTATAAATCTTTCTAAAAATCATAACTCGTTGTTTTCACTCACAATAATATGTGATAAAATTATATGTGAAAGTAATCTTTGAAACGGTCATTTTGACTACTTACTCAAGTTATTCCGACTTGTATTGCTCCCGTAAGAAATTACAGAAGATACGCGCCACTTAAATAAATGGGGTTTTAAAACTAGTTTTGAGTTTCTAAAAATTATAAAAATTACTATAGACTTCAGAAAAATATTCCCTCTTGCAGTAAAACTATTTTTATCATATATAGTCTATATAAAAATTTAGGACCATTTTCATCACCGTTTTAACCAGTTTTAAAATCAGACACTCAACTTAAATAAATAAGAAAATAGGGTATTCTCTAACTAGTTATCTCTTGTGTTTACAGGTAGCAAATCTCGTGCATCGACACTAGATCCAGTCCCGGATCACTACCACCACCTCGAAGTTGGTAAGTCACAGTAAATTCTACCCTTAGAAATATAGATAGTGTACTCGTATGAACATAGGACTTGACACCTAGTCTCGGAACAGTTATTGACCTGAATAGATTATTGACATTGCTTGACAGAAAGATTGTAATTGGAAATGTAAGAACAGTAAATGACTGGTAAAATTGCAAAGTACGGTAACCTGCATAGACACTGGGTTTTGGGGTAACTTATAATTGCGGAAGTGCGGGAGCGACTAGTCCAGACTTTGTTGTCACCGTGCGGGTTCTAGCAACCCATAACAGTGCCGGTGACAACCATCACAGATCACAGATTATTGCACAGTTCTCAGAGATTATTGCATAGTATTCATAGCATAGTTCGCCCGGGTAGCACCCGCGGCAAGAGTTGGCCTCTTGGTTGCTCACTGTACTTCCCGTTATAAGTCACAAACTAGGCTAGGCACAATTACTCTCCCGATTGCTATTGTCATTGATATCGTCATGGTTATTGCTATTGTCATTGCTCGGTCACCTTTACTTTACTTGTCACCCTTGCATGCTCGACAGATGTACTTTACTTATCGCACTTGCATGCTTGTCTGTCCCTACTTTACTTCCCGTACTTGTTTACTATAGACTGCTCCATATTTGTGCACTCCTCATTTTCTATCGCTAGAATTGTTGTGACTTACCTTCGGTTCCATTTATGGCACCGACAGACGAAGACTTGATCGAAGAGATTGCCCCAGAGTTCATGGAGCCTACATTGACCCAGAGGCTGCAGAGTTTTAGTTACTTTTCTGTTGGTGTGTGTGTTGTACTGTGTATTTCCTTTTCCGCATTTCCTTTCAGTACTTCCTTTATGTATTTGTGAGAGAGAGTACTGGTTGTTGTTGTACTTTAAATTGGACGGTAATAATGTCTATAAGCTGGTCCGAGTATTGTGATACATCTCTGAGTTGTGGCTATGCTGATTTCACTGGTAAACTGCGGAACCTGCGAATAAACCAAATAAGTAACTGGCCCCCGAGAGCGGGTCGTTACACCATGGCACCCACTCGGTGGAGCCGAGGATCACTGCACTACTCTGGCCAATGATCGACAAGGAGAAAGCCCTCGTGGGCAAAGTCGTAGCCCTCTTCGTAGGCTCATGCAGGCCTCAAGAGGAAATCTCGGAGAGGTAGCCTCTGCCAGCTGAGCCAACATCTCAGATAAGGATCAATGCGACTCTCACTTCCAACAGTTGGCTCAGGAGATCCAGGTGCCGAGGTGATGTACAAAGACATCGCTCCTCATCGTCGAGCTCGGATGAAGAGCAAACACCCTTGAAGAAGAGAATCATATCAGCCACGTTGTCACACAAGTTCAAGATGCCCGACCTAGACAAATACAATGGTTTGATCGATCCGTGTGAGCATGTACAATATTATAAAGGAGTGCTGGAGGTACATGGGGCCGATGACTCCCTCCTTTGTCGAGCTTTCCAAATAACTCCATAGAAAGCCGTGAAGGAGTGGTACAATAGACTTTCCAATCAGTCTATTGGGTCATTCAAGAGCTTGGCCCGAGCCTTCTGCCAACAATTCATGGCAGGAAGAAGGAGAAAGCAGAGCTCAGACCACCTATTCACCTTGATGCAGAGATAGGGACAGACATTACGAAGCTTCTTCAGGCGCTTCAATTCAGAGAGACTAACTATCAAGAGCTGCAGTGACAAGGTGACCATCGCTGCAATCAAGAAGGGGTTCAATGTAAAGACTTGACGAAATCTCTACATCATAAACTGCCCCACAGCTTAGACCAGCTCCTTACTAGAGTGGAGTGGTATATGATGGTAGAGGAGCTTTCTCATGGGTAACCTAGTCCTGAGGAAGGCAACATTCTCCCCAGAGATAGTCCATCAAGGAAAGCTTGTTGTCAATTGGGAATAGCATATGCGAAGGTTTTATCGGTAAAAAACAAGTAAACCGAGCAAACTCCTGTGTTACTTTTCATTTTGGTTTCTCTGTTTTTTCATTCCAAAGAGGATTATGTCTTTCCGAACTAATATTTCTTTGAAAAATATACTCCAAGAGAGCATTTGATCGGCTTCTCCCATTAAGTGCACAGGTCTATAGATCAGCATGGACCACTATCAGAAGACCTCGTGGGCTAATCTGGCTATACGATCAAGGGCGACTACTATTGGATATTGGCCATTAAGCCCAATATGGCTTTGATGATGATCACCACATTATGTTATTATTAATGACTCTACATGTTTTAGTCTCAGATTTACTAATGATTATCTTAATAGAGACAAAGCATTAGATGACAGGATGATGGTTCCATGACTATGGAGCAAAAGCATTACATGAAGATTGAAGATTTTAAGTGTATTTTAAACTTTCTTCATGTATTTTGCGCTTTCTTTTATAGAATATTTGTAGCCTTGAATAGATGCACACAAGCTCACTTCTGCATCATTTTTCATCTTAAGATTTCATAGAATTAGTCTAGAACCCATTCAATTTGGTTCCTTGGCCAAAACACTCTTTATTGTGTTTTTTGGATCAGGACCAGATGTCTGGAATAGATTCACCAGACATCTGATATGTCTACTTTTTATTCCTTCAAACATATCCTTATTTTAAATGATTGAAGCTCAATGGTCAGACTTGTGAACGGTTTTTCAGACACCTGACTGGTGAACTCCAGACGTCTGATTTCAGTGGGTTTATTTTTCGAGAGCTGTCTCTCTCCTCACCCATGTTGTCTCAACCGTCTAATGTAGGATGATCAGACGTCTAAACAATATTCCAGCCGTCTCTCTCCTCACCCACGTTGTCTCAGCCGTCTGATGTAGGATGATCAGATGTTTGAATTGTATCCCAAACTCTGATTGTTTCTCTTTAGACGTCTGGTTAATATGAGTTTGGCCAAGCTTTTTCTTCATACCAACAGTTGACCAGTCGTCTGATGTTGTGTTCTCAGATATCTGAACAGTTGATCAACCGTCTGAGAACCCTACTTCTGACGTTTGATAACTCGGATTTTTTGTAAGTTTATAGTCGTTAGACTGTGGATTTGTTGGTTGTTTTCTTGGCTTTCACACTGCTTTGAAAGGCTATTTAAACACGTTTGTGAGGGAGATTTTGCCATCCAACTGAATGATCTAAACTCATTTTAGAGAGGGAAGATCCAAGAGCATGCAACATTTTTCTTTCTCACATTCTTTTTTCCTTTAGTTAAGTGTTATTCATTGATCCTTGATCAAGAGAGAAAGCTTCCAAGTGCACTGAAGCTTAACTTCAGCACGGGTTGTGAGAGCATATTGGACGGTTACTCCAATTAGAGGGTTACTCCAGCTTTAGGAGGGTTACTCCTTTGTATCCAAAGAAGGTTACTCCTTTTTGTCCCGGTTAAGGTGTGTACCTTTGTATAAGTCTTGGTGCCCCAGTTAGGGAGCATTAGTAGAAATCCACAGCTCGGGTTATGAGGGTGTGGACTGGAGTAGGCATTACCGAACCAGGATACATACTATGTTTGTGTTTTCTATTCTCTCTTTGTGATTATGTTGCAAATATTATTTCGCATTTGCTAAATTATTTTAATTATCATTTTGAATTACCACTACACCATTCACCCCTTTCTAGTGTGTTGCTTAATGTTCAGGGATCCTATAACTTCCTCACTGACCGATATAGCTATAAAATCGGGAATCACTCTTAAGACCTCGCGAGTTGATCTGGCTAATGCATGAATTACTACTAAATATAAGAATAAATGTTGGCATTAGCACTTGTAGGTGTTAAACACAGCACCCACATGTTTGCTGCATTCTCTGCCACCGTCCCTCGCTGACCATCGGCGACGCCCCGAGCCACCCAAAGCTCCACTTCCATCTCCCCTCCTTCATGCGTACACCAACACAGCACGCCTCTCCTTTCCACTTCGCTCTCGCCTCCGACTACTTGTGCCGTCCTCCGATGCACCAAGTGTCTCCCCCTCTCACCGAAGTCCCCCGCCAGCTCCTCCGCTTACCCTCAATGCTGACGTCACCCACGGCTCTGCCATCGCCATCGTGGGTCGAGCTCGAGCTCCTCCGACGCCTCCTCCCTCCTTCATACACCATGCTCGAAGCCATGCTCTTCCTGCTGCTCGAGCTTTCGCTGCTCACGACGTCATTGCTCCATGCATTCCCTGTGCTGCAGCAGCTCTGCCCCCACCGTCAGCTTCGCTCCGACCGTCGCTGCCTCTCTCTCAAACTCTCCTCCCCCGATCCACCACCGTCGAGACTCCGACACAATGCCTGTCAAGCTCCCAGCGGTCATTGTCAGCTCCTCTGCCCTTTTCCACGCCGCTGACCCGTCGTTCACCTACACCACTCGTCGACGACCCAAGCTTGAAGCCCCCTCGTTCTCTGACGAGGCAACTGCCCCCACTGACCCGTCACCTGACTGCAGACGTCATTCCACCCTCTGTCGATCACAGGAGCAGCCAACTCGAGCTCCCTCCACCGAAGCTCCACAACAACGCCTCGTGCTGCCTCTGTCAGCCCCAGCGCCTCGCCGCCATCTGTCGACGTCGTCGCTCCCCTCCACCGTCGCCACCTCCCATTGGTGACGCCCACAGCCCCCATGAACCCCTAACTATCTTCACCCTCTGCTGCAGGTGCTTCATGCTGTCATGGCAGCGCCGCTCCTCGCTGGAGCCCCACCGAGCTTGACACCACCGTCGACCGCTCCTTCGTCGTCGCTGATCCTCCGTCGCCATTTGTCGATGGCCTTCGTCAAGAGCCCATGCCGCCGTTCGTACGTGAAGAGAGGGAACGAGAGATAAAAGGGTGAACATATAATATTTTTATACATATATTTATAAGTATAGTATATTATACTAGTATATTATGTATTATTATGAGAGATCAATTAGTTTAATTGATAATAATTAATACATGGACCAGAAAAATACATGGTAAGGCCCAGAAAATCCGAAAACGATGAAACGGATCCGTTGGCACTGGTTTCATCGCCAAAAGGCAAGTACATCTCCCACAATGAATTTTCAAAGTCAAAACTCAATAAAGCTATTTTCGCTTTAAAATTCATATCACGAGAATTTCACGTACACTGACGTACGAGAAAATTATATGTTGTAGTACTAATCGAGACGAACGTTTTGACCTATCATATGAAGATTTCTAACGAGTATATTTTTCTAAATAAATCTTCAAACATTTGCCCTATCTATTTTCTAATTTAGAAAATTAGTTTTGATCGATTCTAAGTTTTCAAAAATTATTAAAAATACTAATGAGCTTCCGAAAAATATTTTCTGCCTAGATAAAATTAATTGCCTATCTTCAACCTATCTAAAAATATTTAGTACTTATTTTGACGAGTTTTAAGCTATAATAAAAATACGAACACGTTAAGAAAAATAGATAGAAAATCGTGTAACTTCTAACTAGTGATTGCTATAATTTCAGGTACCGTTTCTCGTGCACGAGCACCCTTGAAAGCTCTAGCTCTAGCCTCGGTTTACTATGACAATCCTCAAATCAATAAGTCCCGATGAATTCTAAATTTAGAAAATTAGTTAGTGTACTTGTATGAACTTAGGATTTCGTGAATAGCCTCAGAACGGCTATTAAACTGAACAAACGAATAGAGACCTAACTAATCAAAAAACTAAACTTGTCGTCTTAGAACGACTATTAATTTGAACATACGATATTGCCAACTTTCTACTTCGGTAGCTGTAGCACGCAACCATCTAATTGAGTAAGTTGTGTTCTAATGGAAATACCACATGCTCAAAGCATGGAACCAACATCATAGTTGTTGGACTTGTCTTTATCCTCAAATTTCTTAGCATTCGCTTTACTTAACTTTTTGGTTTTCAATAAGAAAGTCAACCAGTGGTCCTGGTTTAACTATCGCTGTAAATAATGAACTAATAATATCATGTGGTACATCGTATGGAACATCTTGTGAAACATCGTGTAAGAAACATGTACATAGAACACTTGACACTTCACTGGGTTAGGGGTATCTCATATTTTGAGAGAGTGTGTGAGTGACTGGAGTTCATCTACTTGTCTAGCTGCCTGTGTTTCGACAATCTCTTCATGCTGCCTGTGTGTCGGAAAATCTAACATGCTGCCAGTGTCAGCATCCTGTCTAGCTGCATGTGTTTTGGTATTCATCTGGGTAAGCGCATCCAGGCAAGAGATGAACTCAATGGTTGCATATCATACTCTTCTGCTTGAGCCACGTAGTTCTCGTGTAGTTACTTTTGCACAATCACCTTTACTTTACACATTGCATGCACGTTACTTATTACACTTATGTACACACTCGTACTTTACTTATCGCTCTTGCATGCATTACATGCAATTTACTTTACTTATCGTACTTGTATGCATGACTGCATTTATTTTTCTTGTCGCACTTGTTTGTAGCTACTTCTTTAGCCTGTTTCCTTACTTAGCATGTTCTATACTTGTACACTGCTTTTATTTCTATTTTAGAATTGTTGTAACTTACCACGGTTCTATCTTCGTGGCACCGCAGACGACGCACCTGTTGAGGTAGATGTTCCTGAGTTGGCAGAGCCCGAGTTCGACCCTGAGATCGCAGATTTTAGAGTTATTTTCACATATGTACTTCCTTTCTTTCATGTATCTTTGTTGGAACGTATTGTACAGTATGGATTGTAATAAAATGGACACTATTTGAGTATTTTTGTACATGTCTACATCATGGCTATATTGTTTTCATTGGTGATCTGCAAACCTGCAAATGAAATCAAATAAGTAATAGCCCCCCGAAAGCGGGCCGTTACATACACCATGGAGGAAAGCATATAAAACCAATCTAAACATACTCCTACGCCTAAAACTAAGAAAATGGATAAGAAATTGGAAGAAAAACAGGGCCAGTGGTCGTCCCCTTCCTTCAGACGGCGCTCCCAATCTTTAAATAATCTCCCCAAACCCTAGTGGGTTTGCATGAAATTCATATCGAAACGACCGCGTGGAAGATCCACGTCGTCGCGTGGATCGTGCTCAAAACTGGGCTCAAAATTTGTCTTCAGAATGAGTATTCGACGCGATCATTTGGCGAGGTCAATGCTGGCCCCCAGAGACCGTAAACTGCAATGTTCGACATGGCCGTTTGGGGGGCTCAAACGACTGCGTCAATAAGGCTTTGGCTCCTCTTGGTTGACCCATGCGACCATGTGGAACGGTCGTGTGGCGACCGTGTGGAACGGTCGCGTGGGGGCTCGTTTGTGTCCTGGACTTGAGCTCTTCTTTGCAGTCGTGTGGGGTAGCCACGCGACCGCGTAGATCTTCAATCCCATGGTTCATTTGGGGCTTGGTTTCCGGCACGCGATCGTGTGTGGCACCATACGATGTCGCGTGGGGCTGATTTCCATACATTCTTAGTTTTCTTGATTCCATCTCTTCTCCTCGTTTCTTCACATTGATTATTAGACTCCATTTAGCTCATTTAAGCTGGAATTTAAACTGAAATGCACATAAACACCCAAGGAGTGAAAGTGAACAGAAATATGATAAAGTGGTGTATAAAATGGGGGTTTGTATGATATAGTGCATGAATGAACCCCGCTAAAAATATATGAAATATCCACTCACCAACGATCTAGTTACGATCGGGGATAACTCCCAAGACCTCGCGGGCTGATCTGGATATACGATCGGGGATAACTCTCATGACCTTGTGGGCCGATCCGGCTATATGATCAAGGGTTACTCCCTCGTGGATCGATTTAACTATACGATCGAGGATAACTATAAAAGACTATAGCTATACGATCAGGGACCACCCCCTCGCATAACTGCAGGCTGAATTCGTTAAATACATCCAATACACAAGTAACACGTGAATCATACAAAGCCGTCCACAAGAAGTGTTGCTTGTAGAAACTAAAGATCTAGATTAATCATTAAGCAAGACCATGCAAATAATAATCTAGATGTATAACATGCGGAATCTTAAATCATTGACCTACTCGGATTTAGCGGAAGCGTACCTGAGTCCATCGCTAATAATCTGAAAGATCCTGACGATAGCACAACGGACGATCTTCCAGAATAGCACGAATATACCGTTTGGAGAATCCCTTTAGCTTTCTCCCGTTTTCTCTCCTAGCGACGGGACGTAGAAAAGACGGCTCAACTTTGTTCGTGTATTCCGGGGATCATGACCGCTAATATTTATAGGCTAGCCTCCATAGCCCTAGGGTTTCCAACTCGGCCCATCAACGAGTTGAAGCCCAATAGTCTCTACACATAAAGGCCCCACAACCTGTTTAACTCATTTAGCCCATTTAATTAATTAAAACCAGATCACTAATATATTGGGCTTAATACGACAGCGTATCACTTATATAATTATTCACCGCATATTAGCCCAATGTTGGATTAAGATCCAACTTAGTTGGATAAGTTCCAACAATCTCCCACTTGGGCTATATGCTTAAACTTTATAATTATATTTCATAGTGCATACAACCAAATAAGATCTTAACCTGCTGTCATTTCTTTAATGAGTCAAAAACAATCCGGTCCATCAATTATATTAGCAAGGGATCAAAGAGATCTTCGCCGCAGCAATTACAGCTCGACCCATCAGTGGTCACCGTGTTAATACAAAAGAATGACATGGATTATGAAGTGGATGTGTAGCATGGAAATTACATGTAATGTGATCTAACATGTCTATTTCCAACTGATCCTCCTTAACCTTAGTGAGATCATAAACAAAACAAAATCGGAGTGAAGCCGAACTGAAACCAAAAAATTTATTTCTGATCAGAAAACAACCTCAAGCTTAAGCTGGAGACTTAATTTTGTCTATCATATGAGCAACCAAAAGAACAAACTCCCACAAAACTGAATGTTCTTAATGAAATGACATCCATATGAGTAGCTAGCTCATAAAACCTTTTGGATGACATTTCCTTACTATAACGGATCCGTAATTACATGGTTTGTTCCGATGTGCTCATTAGACAATTATACACTCCTATTAATCAACAATCTAGGAACTTGATCTCTGAATATCTAAACTTTTGTCGAGTTCCTGTTGTTGCTGGAATATAAAACTGCAGACTTCATTGTCACTAAATAAACTGTGTGGTGTTTCAACACCATCCCTAATTTGCAGCATAGTGACAAAATATGCAGATATATTTCATGATTTGGATGTCACATAATATGATATGAAATCTAAAGCCATGTCAGAAGAGACTATATAAAAGGGACCATTTAGATCTCTTCTAGTAGATGGCGCCTACCATAGATTTTCCATATATTCTTTGCATCCAATAAATGATCAGAGTCAGTATACCAAAATGATCTCAAACCTTTTTGACTACTGATCCTTGAACATGTAACCCTTTTGTTCTCCATAAATACCGTAAGACACATTTGGCTGCTGTCAAATGGTCAACTCCTGAACTTAACAATCTGCCCAACACATCTGTAATATATGCAATAACCAAATGCATATAAAACTGACTCCCTATTAGTGAGATATAGGAAATCGTCTGAAGATTATTCTCAGGGCAATTATTGAGACTAAACTTGTCTCCCATAGAACTTAGCATTCATTACAACATAGATATTATATAAATTACATGCTCCCACAGAACTTAGATAACATCATTAAATATCATCTCAAAACCGAACGAGGTGATCACTTAATGAAATTTAATATATCATCAACGATATTGAAATGCTCTGCTAATGCCATTTAAAACCGCACAGAGTCTTTCATGAAAACTGAATAGAAAGTCTCTTTACAATTAATGCATTCTTTTCCGTATAAAGTCTTTGAGTTATACACTTTAAATCTTTTCTTAATACCCTTTTGAATTCCTATTGATCATAAAAAACTATTTACAATCAATAGGTTTCAAACCTTATGGCGATGAGAAAAGATTTTAAGTATCATTCAAGGACTTTCTTAATTAATCATTAATCCATTTAGAGATGTAAAACCTTTTATGACTTGATGTAAGTCAAACTTTCATCATCCTAATGTCAACAGTAAACTTGTCATCTCTTTAATGGATTTTCCTGAATGGCAATTAGTTACTTGAGGTGCTAGAGTTTGTCCTTATGAACAATTTCCCGAATGGGAGGAATTGCAACATTATCTTGAATTTATTGTGTCTCGAACAATGTCAGGAATACCATCCTGAACAATGCCAACAACACCTGTGAGGATATAATCCTCTTCAAGAGTAATGTCACTAACTAAATTTCCCCCCTCAAACTCAGCATCCTCAAATAGGTGTGCATTTCCTAATTCGTAAACTGACTTAATAGTGGGATTATGTAAAACCTTACAAAATAATATCAACTTTAAAATTATTCAACAAAATTAGAAAATCATTAGCATTATGTCATATTACTTTATTAGGCTTATAAAGCCTTTAGTTGGACATATCCAATCATGCAGTTGATTCATTTGTTGAAACTTTATTAAGGATATAAGCTGCAACCAAAATATGACTGAATTCTAAACTGTTAATTCTTTCATTACAACACATGTACTTAAACTGCAGGAATCTTATAAATGAAGCAACATTTCCAAATAAATGAAGATTATAATGATCTTTTAAAGAACTAGAATAAACTAATTTTGAATTAAGAGACAACCAAATTTTCCATTCAAAATTGAACACTTATAACCGAATTTGTTCAAAATAGAAATGGAAATCCAAATTCCGTTAAAAACGGTACATAATAGTCTCATAAAATTCAAATACATTCTAGCATTTAAAAGAAATAATCTAAATTTAATGTGCCTCTACTTGAACCATCTTGCCATTGCCCATATCGATGTATCTTTCACCATCATTTGGCTCTTGGCATCTTAGGCAATCCTGCATAGACACAATGATGTGAATGGATATACCAAATCTTTCCATCACGTGCCTATAAGTACCAAAGGTTGCATGAAAAGAAATTAACTTAGAGTCAAACCGAATTAAAGAAACATACCCTTTTTAGCACGCCAAGCGTGATAATTTGAGCAATTCTTCTTTACATGCCCTTCAGCTCCACAAAAGAAACAACCATGACCTTCTGAACTTTTCAGTTCCCTTCGTTATTTCTTTTGAGAAGCTGTATCTGCAGCTTCAGTATCCTTCTTCCTTTTGTTGAAGGTGGATGTCAGGAGAGGGCTTTCTGTCAATTCTTGCTCAAGCCTTTCATCTTCCTTTACACAGTTTAAGATGAGCTCATCCAGAGACCAAGTCTCATCCTTCAGATTGTAGCTCATCTTAAACTGGTCAAACTGGGATGGAAGAGATATCATAACAAAATGCACTAGCAGAGCCTCAGAGAGGTCTATGTCAAGTGCTTTCAACCTTGAAGCAATATCAGACATCTTCATTATATGATCCCTGATGTTTCCTTTTCCTTCATATTTTATTGAAGATATGTTTGTCAAGAGTGTATTAATTTCACCCTTTTCATTCTTGACAAACTTCTTTTCAAGCTCAACAAGGAACCATTTAGCTGTGGAAATTTTCTCTGAAAGAGAACCCCTGAGATATTCTGGAATGACATTCTTTATAAGCATTAGGCTCATGCGATTTGATCTCTTCCACTCTTCCAACTCCCTCTTTTCATCAGAGGTACTCTCATCAGTGAGTGGTGGAGGACAATGAGTCCTTAATGCCAGATCAAGATCCATGACTCCGAGGATTATCAAAAGATTCTCCTTCCATGCCTTGAAGTTAGTGCCATTAAGGACTGGAATTGATTTTAGGTTGGCAGAAAAATTTTCAGGAATAATAGCTGAAAAGGAGAACAAGAAAACAATTTTAACATGTTCATATGAGTATTAAACAAAACAACACCAAATTCAAATTAATGCTATTTTCCCATCTCAAGACATCCCCCACTAGTCTAATATTTATCTTTGGATAATCTATTGACTAGTCACTGACATCTTGTTGTAGCAATCAGACAATGACAATAATAACATGCCAAAAATAAAACTTCCTTTGGGCCGAATTAAATTTGCATGCATTGAACTCACTAATCATCACCTTGTCTATTGCCACAGGTGCGCATGAAATGGTATAGAACGGTAATCTTCCTTTGGGCCGATTTAGCATTCTTACGCAAATCACGGGCACATTTGATTCCTTTTACATTTATGAAATGAAATAATGCAAATCAACAGAGCCCACTTTGGCGAGATGATGATTGCACGAAGTCATTTCAAAAATATATACATTTGCACAATTTGAATTTAAGTCGCAATTTAATACATGTTCAAGTCCTGACATTGTTCAAGTCGCAATTTAATACATGTCAGCACATTATCTAATCATGTATTCAATTCTAGCGCAATTTAATACATGTCTGCACATTATCTTGAATTTAAGATATTCAAGTCCACTTTTCTTCAAAATCAAATTTAAGGCAACCAAAATTTTCATACAAAAGTATGTATTCAACTTGTTATATTTCGAGATTAGAACTGATCTTCACAAGAAAACCCACTTTGGTGAGTTGATGATCTAATCATTCTATATTCGAAATATATAATTAATTGTGCCAAAAATTGAAATTGAAACTAAACCGAATTTAACAAAAATGATTACACCAAGTGGAAATATATATAAGAACCTTTTATTCCACCTTTCTAATCATTTATTTTGAGTTAAATAAAATCCATAGATTCAACACAAATTTTCTTCTTAAAATAGGGTATATTAGGTGTACTAATGTGTATATGAACATACATATAAAGTTATATATATAAATACACACCCTACCCCATTTCATATATAACTTTAAAATGTGTCAAATTTCCTTAAGGCCATTTGCTTGATGGTTAGCGCACGAAAATCCTTTAAGGCCTTTTAAACTTATTCTTAAGGAGAAATATATGTTAAAGCTTTTTATTTACTCCCGAAGAAAACTCTTGAATTTTGTGTTTTAATTTAAATCTAAATTCAGGCTAACAGAATTTTCATACCAACGTATGAAGTCAACTTGTTATATACCGAAGTATATATATATATGGTTTTGTCACGACCCGCTTCCCTAAAATGGAGGCGAGACGTGAAAAGGTCCGCACGGGAGTGGAGCGGTGAAGCCCCAAACCCGATAAGCGTCAATTTAGTATAAGCAGGTCCCTGTAATTGCAATCGAAACAACAACAATAATAATAAGAGACGGATAAGAAACACCAATCCCAAAGTTTGTCCACAAAATATTCAACATCACAGAAAAGCCACCAGGCTAAAAAGAAAGAGTCTAAGGGCCCGGAACAAGGCCAAACAAAAGCAACGACATAAATAAGTATAGGTGCCACGCACCGATAACAAACAACTGTCTAACAAAAGTAAAACACCACGGAGACACTAGGACTGGTCCCCAGTGTCCACGTACTCCCCGTCCAACACGGGCTCAAGCTCGGCGTCCGCAAACACCTCACCCTCAGCGGGCAACTCAGGCTCAAGGTCTAACATGCGTCACCCAAAAGAGAAAGGGGCACATGTCAGCAAGTCTAAAAAGACTTGGGCAAGGAAACTGTAAGTGACTAACAACCTAGCATTTAATTGTTAAATAATGGCATGACAGTTGAATATGATGCAACAGTTTAAAAGAGTGACAAGCATGCACGGTGTAGCAAAAGCTACCAATTCACTAATCACTTATCACTTATCACTTATCACTTAACACTTAACACTTAACACTTAGTGCATAGAGAGTCCACTTACTGGCCAGCTCGTTTATCTCTATCACTATCAATCACTTAAACACTAGAGATTTCACCTGCTGGCCGGAGTGGCTGATCAAGCCAACTCGGGCTCAGTCCGCTTATCTCTTACCACAACCACATGTGACGAGCGTTGGGGTTTCCAACTCATTATGCTCGCTTCTGGTCACGAGCCCGGAAAATAAGTGTGTGTTGACATTCGAGCGTTGGGGTTTCCAACTACAGGGCTCGCTTCTGGAACACGAGCCAGGAAACATGAGATTGTAGCGTGTGCTACGCAATCACGATAAATAATCACTATGCAATGCCATGAACAGATAATTACGTACAGTTAATGGAATTTAAACGTGACATATGAGCATGATGAGGGTGACGAACCAAGCTTCGTTGTCAAGCTAGGTCAATGGCGTCTAAACGGCTATCCTTTCACCGTTTAGTCTCTTTTACGCTAAAGCAAGGGAAATGGCCTAAGACATGGCCTAAACCAAGAAATGCAAGTTTCACTTGCCTATCACCGGGGATGACGGTTACGAAAGTTCGTTTCCGCGGATGCTAGCCTACGGGGAATCGCTGTTATGGGGAACAATCATCAAAACACAAGTATTTTATTAGGGTTTCATAAAAATTACAATAGGATAAGAAAACAACGGTAGATCGATTTCTTACCGAGAGGAGGCGGAAGAAACACTCCGGGGAACCCTAGGACCAGATCTGGAAAGGATTGGGGAAGTTTGGAGAAGCTAGGGTTTTGGGGGATTTTGGGGTTTGATGAGATTCTTGGTGAGATTTTGGAGAAGATGAGTGGTAGATAGAGTGAATGGACGGATTGGATGATGGATTTAGGGCTTGGAATGAAGGATTGAAGCTTGGAGGAAGATGGGGGCTCAAGGGGGAAGATTTTAGGGTTTTGGATCGTGTTGAGGGAGAAGAAAACGTTTGGGTTGGGTTTAAATAGGCTAGGCTGTCGGCTGCCCAGAAATTAGGGTTTTAACACAGGTTAGTCGGTCAAAGAACAACCACTGACCGACTAGTTTGGAAACTAGTCGGTCGGTCGACCAACGCAGACCGACTAAGTGTAAACAGTAACTCCTGAACGAAAATAGGATTTAGAGTTAGTCGGTCCATGAACAAGTACTGACCGACTAGTTTAAAAACTAGTCGGTCGATGAACGTTCTTAGACCGACTAAGAGTAAACAGTAACTCAACTAAAATTAAGATGATATGTTAGTCGGTTAAAGAAGCATTGCTGACCGACTAGTTTGCAACCTAGTCGGTCAACCAACGTTCTTAGACCGACTAACGATAAACAGTAACTCCTGAGAAATTTAGAAAGCTCACTAGTCGGTCCAAGAAGGATTGCCGACCGACTGGATCGTCATCTAGTCGGTCGGTGCCCCTTCTTATACCTGCTAATGAGCACCAAAAGTTCCGATACGGAGCGCGGAGCCCCGGGATCGAATCCTAAGACTCCTAGGCTTGATCTAACAGTTAGATATGACCGTTATGAAGCCCGTCACAAACGACGTACTTCGAAATTGACGATCCTAAGGAAGAAACGAGAAAATACGACGAATCGATCGAAAATGAAAGTTACGGAGACGAAAACCACACAAGAGGAGAAAATCCACCAAAACATATATTATATTATAATAAATTCAGATACAAGGGAACCAGTCGTTACATCCTCCCCAACTTAAGAAAAATTCCGTCCTCGGAATTTCCGAATACTCACGAGTCCGGAAACAAAAGTGGGAAACGCTCTCGCATCTCATCTTCTCTCTCCCAAGTGGACTCTCCCGGCGAACCATGTCGCCACATCACCCTCACAAGATTGACAATCTTGTTCCGAAGTGATTTCTGACGCCTGTCGAGAATCTGCACTGGAAGCTGGTCATACGTCATATCGGGGCGAACGGTAATCTCCGAAAAATCCACCGCATGAGACGGATCGCTAATGTATCGACGAAGCTGCGACACATGGAAAACATCATGAACTCCTTCCAAAGATGGCGGCAAGGCCAAGCGATAAGCTACCTCGCCAACCCTCTCCAAAACGTCAAACGGTCCAATGTATCGCGGGCTCAACTTCCCACGCTTCCCAAAACGAATCACACCACGATTCGGGGAAATCTTCAAGAACACATGGTCGCCCGGCTGAAACTCCAAAGGACGACGTTTAGCATCAGCCCAATGCTTAAAACGGTCCTGAGCAATCCTCAACCTCTCCCGAATATTCCTGACGATATCCACGGTCTCCACGATCATCTCAGGTCCCAACAACTCCCGATCACCAACGTCATCCCAACTCAATGGCGATCGACATTTCCTCCCATAAAGAGCGGCGAAAGGCGCCATGCCAATACTCGCCTGGAAGCTGTTGTTGTAAGAGAACTCCACCAAATGCAGATGGTCCTCCCACGAACCCTTGAAATCCAACATGCACGCCCTCAGCATGTCTTCCAAAATCTGAATCGTCCTCTCGGACTGGCCATCCGTCTGCGGATGGTACGCCGTGCTGAAACTCAGACGCGTACCCAAGCTCTTCTGCAAACTCTGCCAGAACTGAGATGTGAACCTCGTGTCTCTGTCAGACACGATACTCACGGGGACTCCATGAAGTCGCACAACTTCCTGCACGATTCATGTTACATCACTATCCAAACTAGGAAAAAGGAAATAGAACGGAGAGTAAAAGAATTTTACCTCCATATATCTCCTCGCTAGCGACTCAGTGGACTGTCCCACTCGGAACGGAATAAAGTGCGCAGATTTGGTCAATCGATCTATGATCACCCAAATCGCGTCATTCTGCTTCGGACTCCGAGGTAGTCCAGTCACGAAGTCCATAGTGATGTGCTGCCACTTCCACTCCGGAATCGGAAGCGGTTGTAGCAACCCGGCCGTACGCTGATGCTCCGCCTTCACTTGCTGGAAAACCAAGCACTTGGCTACACTCCGAGCCACGCTCCTCTTCATACCATGCCACCAATAATTCAGACGAAGATCCTGGTACATCTTGGTGCCACCAGGATGCACAGAATACGGCGAACTGTGTGCCTCCACCATCAGCTCCTCTCTAATATTCCCAGCTGGCACACACAACCTGGCTCCAAACCTCAGCGAGCCATCCTCATGAATCAAAAAGTCAGTCCGCAGACCGGCTTTCACCTGCTCCCGAATCTTCACCAGCTTCGGATCCTCAGCCTGGCCGGCCTTAATCCGATCCACGATCGTCGACTGTACCTGCATGTACATCAACGAAGAAGCCTCCCCAGGAAGAACAATCTCCACGCCAGACTCGCAAAAATCCTGCCGCAATCTCCACTGCGAGGTCAAAATCATCACCGCGGGAAGCCTACTCAAAGCATCTGGAACCACATTCACCTTACCAGGGTGATACTGCAAATCAATCTCATAATCCGCCATAAGCTCCAACCATCGACGATGTCGCATGTTGAGCTCCTTCTGCGTGAAAATATACTTCAAGCTTTTGTGATCGGTGAAAATCTTCACTTTCTCACTCAGCAAGAAGTGCCTCCAAATCTTAAGAGCGAACACAACGGCAGCCAACTCTAAATCATGCGTCGGATAATTCTTCTCATGAACCTTAAGCTGACGAGACGCATACGCCACAACATGTCCGTGCTGATGCAACACGCAACCAAGACCCTTGCCAGAAGCATCGCAAAAGATCTCAAATCCACCACTGCGATCAGGCACAACAAGAATAGGGGCACTCGTCAACCTCTCCTTCAGAACACCAAAAGCACTCTCACAATCACCTGACCAAACATAAGCAACATCCTTCCGCATCAACCTGGTCATCGGCTCAGCAATACGAGAAAAGTCCTTAATGAATCGCCGATAGTAAACAGCAAGTCCAAGGAAACTCCGAATCTCAGACGCAGACGACGGAACAGGCCACTCCCTGATGGCCCTAATCTTCTCGGGATCCACAGAAATACCATCTCCAGTCACCACATGCCCAAGAAAAGCGACTCGATCCAGCCAAAACTCGCACTTCGAAAACTTAGCATACAAACGATGCTTCCTCAGAATCTCCAACACCGTCCTCAAGTGCGAGGCATGCTCTTCCTCCGACTTCGAATAGATCAGAATGTCGTCGATAAAGATAACGACAAACTTATCCAAAAAGTCGTAGAAAATCAGGTTCATCAGATTCATGAAAACTGCGGGCGCGTTAGTTACGCCGAAAGGCATAACCACAAACTCATAGTGTCCATACTTCGTCCTGAACGCTGTCTTCGGAACATCATCCCTCTTCACCTTCAACTGATGGTAACCACTCCTCAAATCCAATTTAGAAAACACCCTCGAACCTCCAAGCTGATCAAAAATATCATCGATGCGAGGCAACGGGTATTTATTCTTAATGGTTACCGCATTCAATCCCCGATAGTCCACGCACATGCGACGCGAACCATCCTTCTTCTTAACCAGCAACACCGGTGCTCCCCACGGAGACACACTAGGATTAATATAACCCTTCTGCAACAGCTCATCCAACTGCTTCCGCAACTCTTCCAATTCTGCAGGTGCCATACGATACGGCGCCTTCGAAATCGGCTGCGCACGTGGAACGAGATCAATAGAAAATTCCAGAGCTCGATCAGGTGGCAACCCAGACATCTCCTCGGGGAAGACGTCGCCAAAATCTCGCACCACAGCTGGCCACTCCAGCTCCATCTGCATAGCTACAGCCTCCACCGGCCTGGCCCGAAATCTGACAGGACCAAGCGAACTGCTACCACGACTGAACTCAAATAATGGATGTCCGGGAATCTCGAACACCACCTTCTTCCTCCTGCAGTCGATCGTAGCATAGAAGCTCGTAAGCCAATCCATCCCAAAGACCGCATCGTAGTTGGTGATGTTGTGGACAATAAAATCAGCATAAAGCTCATGTCCACAAACCACCACAGAGCAAGGACTGCACCCACGATGCACCGTGACTACTCCATTCCCTGTGACGATATTCCAACTCTTGGAGAGAGGGGACGTCGACAAGGAATGCTTCTCCACGAAGCTCTGGGCCAAAATGCACATTGACGCACCTGAGTCAAAGAGGACTCGGGCAGGGAACGTGCAAACCAAAACCACACCTAACAAACAGTCTAATCGATCAAATCTTATTCTAGCAACACCATACACAAGCATTCACATAATTTAACAATCAATTAATTAAGGAAGGAACAATCTAGATCGAAAGTTACCTGCAATGACCTCATCCATGGCCAAAACCTCCTCCTCAGTCATCAGAAATGCCTGCCTCCTCGGCGGAGCGGCCTGCCGAAAAGCCTGCCCCTGCGGAACGAGGGGCACCCCACGACCAGCGGGCACCGGGGCTCTCTGCTGCAACGGCAGGGCAGCAATAGGTGTCCTCCAAGGTTGCCTCAACCTCGGGCACTCCCGGATAGCATGGGCGGGATCTCCACAGATAATACATTGCCCCAAGAACTTCCTACATGATTCCTTGATATGGCCCTCCTTGCCACAGAAATTGCAAGTCCTCCGAATGGGCCCTCCTGGCCTCTTAAACTGAACAGACGGGTTCGGCCTGAATCCAGGCCTAACCACAGCTCTCGCCTGTTCCAAAGGCCTCCTCACAGCACCAACAACAGACCCCTTCCTCTGGTTCACAAGCAGCTCCTGCCTCTTGGCAGCGACCAAAACCTTCTGATAAGATTCCCGGTCAGAAGAGGTCACAAAGCTCTGGAGCTCTGAAGCAAGCCCCTGTAGAAACCTCTGAGCTCTCTCCTCAGCGTCCTGCACCATCTTTGGTGCAAACCGACTCAGCCTCATGAACTCCTGGTGGTACATGTCCACCGACGAGTTCCCCTGCTTCAGATCGATAAAACGCTGCAGCATCTCTTCCCGGGCAGCCTTCGGGAAGAACTCACCATCAAATCTGGCCTTGAAGGTAGCCCAGACGATCGGCTCTACCAACATCTTTTCTTCAGCATCCCACCAATTCCTGGCGTTATCCTTCAGCTGGCGCTTCGCCAAGTTAACCCAACTAACTTCGTTGACCTTGGACATCTTCAGATTGTCCTCAATATTCCTCATCCATTCATCAACAGCTAGTGGACCTTCGGTTCCATCAAAATACGCAGGACCCAGCTCTCTGAACTGTTCGCCCCGGGCTCAGGGCGCGGGGCTTCCACCACCCGAGCAGCTCGAGTCATCGGAGCATTCTGCACCTGCAGAAGCACACCCTGCTGAACCTGCATCATCTGCAACATCATCCTCATTATCTCCCCATTAGTGGGCTCCCGCTCAGGCTCCTCGTCATGAGGGGGCGCACCACTACCACCACCACGGGTGATCCGCCTTCCTGCCATATAATGACGCAGAAAACGAAACAATCAGACTCATAGCTTAGGGCTCAGAGGTCGAAATTATTTGTTGGACAATCTTGCATTATTATCGCTATCCCGATAATTGCCGTTACAGATGACCTGCATGGGCCACCACTAAAACCTGTCACGACCCGCTTCCCTAAAATGGAGGCGAGACGTGAAAAGGTCCGCACGGGAGTGGAGCGGTGAAGCCCCAAACCCGATAAGCGTCAATTTAGTATAAGCAGGTCCCTGTAATTACAATCGAAACAACAACAATAATAATAAGAGACGGATAAGAAACACCAATCCCAAAGTTTGTCCACAAAATATTCAACATCACAGAAAAGCCACCAGGCTAAAAAGAAAGAGTCTAAGGGCCCGGAACAAGGCCAAACAAAAGCAACGACATAAATATGAAGGATCCTGTCCAAAACAGAGTTAGGATCGATAATATGAAGTTTAGACTTACGCTTGCGTACGCGGCACGGTAGTCTACGAACTTCGCCTTCGGATTCGCCACGACGGATCGAGTCTACTCACGAACGGAGTAAGGCTACTAAATCCACAATCTAAATCTCTACTTTAGATTAAGAACTTGGATGGAGGGAGAGGAAATATTTCTGCAGAGCTTCGCTAAGATGAAGATGCATGCATGAATTTCATGCAAAAAGTGTAAGGAAAATGGCTACCCTTGGGTCTTATTTATAGCCCCCAAGGTAGTTATTTTAGGGTAAGTTGTTCCTTTGGAACAACTTAATTAAGGTGTACCATGATACATGGCACATTATAAGCTTAAGTTGTACCATATGCATGGTACAACATAAGCTTAAGATATTCCCCCTTTATTAGCCATATGTCGCATGCACTTATGCATATATAACGCGACTTTCCCGCTCATCCAGAGATCCTCTCCGCAAGGGAACAGATTCCCTTTGCACACGACTTCGTCTACGCGACGTTCGAGGTCCGTAATCCCTCGTACATCCCCCACAAGGGTGTACAAACGTCTTCCATATCCAACATCTCCCACTCACACTTGAGGGGATTGTAAGAGAACGTCTTTCCCTTAGTTCTTTCTTCTATCATACCGAGAAATAGACCGTGCGACCGTCATGCGCGTAGAGTCTGTTGTTGTGCACTTGTTAGAGATACACAACGACCTCGAAGGTGCAAAGTTGAGTAGTTCAACGCATGCTTTACCCTAGATTATTTCTTCACATTTCTTGTACTTTATATTCAACAATTGAATCCCATCTGGATTACAATTGGCTGGCCAGCTTTGAATCATTAAAGTCCAAATGTGAATATGAAATCAATCTTCCTCTTCTTGCGAACCTTCTGATCTTGACTTGATTCGCTTTTCTAACGTGCCCCGCCGAGCCGAATTACCATAGCCCATTAGTAACACGCTAAGATAGCGATCATCTCGTCAAATCTAAAGGAACCAATTGGAGTCCTTGAGGGTAAGAGTTAAGACCCGTATGGCCTTTGAGTCTCACATAATAGCAAACACTATTGCTACTAACTCAGTGGTCGAAAATGCATACGTGGTATGAACACGTATTACAACATCACTCCTTTCCCAGGGAGAGTATGTCTTAATGATGTTGTATGGATGAAAGATCAGACACCACAATGCCTATCTTTTGAGTCCCCTTACTACTCAGGAAATATTCCCGGACTCTCATCCTGCATAAGACAGATAGGATTAAAAAATCCATTGAGATCTTTATATCCTTGTGATACAGATCTCAGATCTTTTGTAAGCATCCATATGATGCAGATCTTTCATTCGACTATCTTGTTAAAGTCATGACTCTAAATCATTCGTCTAATGATTTTGACTTTAAACTAGTCTCATCTCTATCTTATCCATCTGATAAGATAAGGCGGTTGCTCATGTGAGAGAGCCAAGCTTAATCTGTCCGACATACACACAATTCAGCTGAGATTTCAAAAATGTACACAAACATTTCTTAAGAAATTCATATGCAATGTTGGAAAAAGAACTTATTCTTTTATTAATTTTGATCATTTCTTAGACATGGGAATATATATTTGGTACAACTCAGCCCATACGCAATCCTTGAGATGATAAGTGTTTATAAAACACATTTCTAGGGATCGCTTTCGTAAGCTGATCCTCTATCATCTCATGCGTAGATATGTACCTTATGTCTACCTTCTTGGTTTTATCATAGTCTTTTGCAAATCTACAGTTCCTTTAAAATACTGCATTATCCTCTTAACCGCTTTCCAGTGTTCTTGCCCCCGGGTTGGATTGGTAACAGTTTACCATTTCCAACGGCAAAACAGATGTCCGGTCTCGTACACACCATAGTGTACATAAGACTATCAACTGCACTGGAATATGGAACTTTTTCCATAATTTCGTTTTCCTTTTGGTTCTTTGGACACGATTCCAGATATAAATTATCGCATATGCTTATATGAATATCAATGGACTTGCAGTCCTGCATATTAAATCGTTCTAGAACCTTCTTTATATAAGTCTCCTGTGAAAGAGAAAGAAGTTTCTTCGAACGATTCCTTGAAATCTTAACTCCAAGGATATATGCGGCTTTTCCTATGCCTTTCATCTAAAATACTGATGAAAGCCAAGCCTTGATACTCATCACAAAGCCCTTGTCATTTCCGGCTATTAAAATGTCATCTACATATAGAGACATAATAACATGCTTGCTTTTAATCCTCTTGATATATACGTAGTTATCTTTATCAAGTATGGAAAATCCATTTGATAAGACAACTTCTTGAAATCGTATATACCATTGCCTCGAGGATTATTTAAGACCATATATGGACTTACGAAGTTTACAAACCTTATGTTCGTTTCCTTCTTTTACAAACCCTGTTGGTTGTTCCATATAGATCTCCTCGTCCAATTCTCCATTGAGAAAGGCAGTCTTTACATCCATCTGATGTAATTTGAGGTATAAGCAAGCTACCATTGCCAGAATCATGCGAATCAAGGTAAAACGCACAACAGGTGAGAAGTTTTCTTCGTAGTCTATCCCTTCCTGTTGCGTAAAACCTTTCGCGACAAGGCGAGCTTTATATCTATCTATAGAGCCATCAGCCTTATGCTTGATCTCGAGAACCCATTTGTTCCCAATTGCTCTATGTCCTCTGGGTGAGTTAACTAAGTCCCAGACTTGGTTAACTTTCATGGATTTCAATTCCTCCTTCATCGCTTCCATCCATTTGTCATTTGCAGGGCATGATTCGGCATATTTGAGATTCTTCAAGTCCTTGTTGACTCGAATTTAGATCAATTCTAATATCACTCCCACTTGAAATGTTGTTAGAATTGCTCCCACTTGGATCATTATTCCCGTATGGAATAGGATAATCGTCATTCGTATAATCCATTGGTGAAGGTTAAAAAGAATTTTCGTTTTCACCAAGAATTTCTCCCACTCGAATGAGGTAATCCTTTTTGATCATAAATCTCAAAATAGAGATAAGTCCTGACTTATCTCGCCCTGTCTTGGAAACTTGTTTTCCAAGAAAGTGACATCCCTCGACTCAAACTCAATTAGCCCACCATTGTCTTCCTGACTAACAAAAATATAACCTTTGGAGTTTTCTGCGTATCGTATAAAGATACGTTTCCTTCCCCTTGGCCCAAGTTTGCCATACTTATGGGAGGAAATATGTGCGTAGAATGCACAACCCCAAGGTTTCAAAATGTTTAAGTCAGGAGACCTTTGGTTCCACAACTCATAAGGAGTGGAGCTAACTGATTTCGAGGGTACGCGGTTCAAAATGAAAGCGGCCGTCAATAATGCATCACCCCAAAAGGTGATTGGCAAGTTAGCTTGCTCCATCATTGAACGGACCATTTTTCATTAAAGTCCTATACCTCCTTTCTGCAACACCAATTTGTTGAGGAGTATAAGGCATAGTTACCTGATGTACTATGCCTTTTTCATCACAAAGTTCCTTTAAACTTGTTGACTGATATTCACCGCCCCTATCGGTTCGCATGACCTTAATCTTGCGACCTAATTGATTCTCCACTAAACTCATATAGTTTTTAAAGCAGGTTTAGTGCTTTCACTTTGTGGGATATCAAATAGATATGACCGAATCGGGTGAAATCATCAATAAAAGTGATGAAAAATAGGACCTCCCGCGTCTTGTCTTGACATTCATCGGACCACATATGTCCGAATGGATAAGCTGTAATGGAACCTCGGCCCTTGTGCCGGTTCCAAACGGCTTGCGACAAGATTTCCTCACAAGGCAATGTTCGCAGGTCGACATTTCAACCTTTGAAACATTTGATAGAAGGCCATGTTTGGCAAGTCTATCCATACGCTTTGGTCCAATATGACCAAGCTTTGTGTGCCAACAAATTATATTAGACTCATTAGTCAAAGAATTTGTCACAAGGAAATTTTCATTACAAATCCTTTGAAAAACAAACCCAGTACCAATAAAGGAATTATTACAAAAATAGGTCCATATTACAATCATGAAGGAACCATCTATAACCAAGACCCATTAAATTGACCACAGTATTAATATTCCTTTGAATATATGGAATGAAGAGAACATTATAAAGTAGGAGAGTGTGGCCGTTGTCCAAGTCTAGCTTGCAATTCCCAACGCCTTTCTCTACAACACGTGTGTTGTTTCCTACATTGATCCACTTCATTCATTGAGTATCCGGTGATACTCCACGAAGGACCGTCTGTCCTTTGCTATGTGGTCGGTGGCACCTGAATCAATTATCTCAAAATGGATTAGATTCCACAAGAAATAGTGAACTAGAAACACATATGTAACTAGTATTACAAGTTACCTCGTCACTTCCACTCGTACACGAACGAGCATAGTGACCGAGCTTGTTACACTTGAAGCACTTGATCCTTTTCAAGTCTTTCTTCTTGTGCCATTTCTTGTGCCCACCCTTATGTTTGGGTTCCTTGGTAGACTCAGGTTGCTTATTACGTTCATTAGAAGACTTCGAACGATCTTTACGTTTCTTTCCCCCGTGTGAGGAACTAGCAACCATGTGCACTTCTGCACTTGGCTTGGCAGCCGCAAGCCGCTCTTCCTCTAATTCGAGGTGCTTGGAAACATCGTTGAAGGTCTTTATGCTCTCATTATGAGTGAGATGCATCTTCATCTGATCCCACCCATTTGGTAGGGAACGTATGACTGCTTGGATTTGTTGCTCATCTGTGAGCACATGACCTGCGTCCTTTAACTCCGAGATAAGGTTCGCCATATGTCGCAGATGTTTCCCTATGGAATGATCTGGACGTTTCTTATATGTATCGAACCTTATAGTTAAGGCGCGAAGTTTGGACACCGATGTGCCACCGAACTTCTCCTCTAGCTTGGACCATATGTCCATGGCTAGGTCATGTTCCCGGAAGATGCGCATTATGTCATCAGCCATACTGCTTAATAACGTAATGCGCGCTATCTTATTCTTCCGAGACCAAGCATCAAAAGCTTCCTTGTCTCGTCGGTGTTGGGCCGTAGTGCCCAACTCGGGTTCAATCATAACGTTCTTTAGAGTTTCGAGCACTTCTTGCTCCTCTAGAACGCATTGTATCTTTATGGACCAAAGTTTGTAATTATCGCCGTTGAGTTTTTCACCTCTGTTTAACTCAGCGACGATATTCTTTGAAGCGGAAGACATTTTACTTTTAAAATGCTGCAAAAGACACAAAACCGAAGGTTCGATCAAAACATTGCATAAAAAATTCTTAAAATATAACTCCCACTTGAAATGATAATAGAGTATCCTATTTGGATAGTTCTAAAAATTCAAATCCCACTTGGAATTATATTATATTTGATAAGTTACTTTCGAAAAATATTGAAGATGTTGTTCTAGAATCGAAAAGGTCTCTATGATTCCAATCACCATCTAGAACAACTTTCAATATTCCCCCATCACTTATCAAACAATAGTACTCTTATAGTACTAGCAGCGGAAAACGAGTATTTGATAAGTTACTTTCGAAAAATATTGAAGATGTTACTCTAGAATCGGAAAGGTCACTATGTTTCCAATCACCATCTAGAGTAACTTTCAATATTTCTCCCTCACTTTATCAAATGTTAGTACTCTTATAGTACTTTGCAGCGGAAAAGCGTTTTTGAAAACGTATTTTTCAAAACGAATTTAAAATACATTGGCTAATCTCCGTAGAGTAGAGCACAACGTCATAAGTTCATTGGCTAATCTCCGTGGAGTAGAGCACAATGACATAAGTTCATTGGCTAATCTCCGTGGAGTAGAGCACAATGACATGGCTAATCTCGCATGAAGTAGAGCATTACGGCTAATCTTCAAGGAGTAGAGCACAATTACATAAGTACATTGGCTAATCTCCGTAGAGTAGAGCACAATGACTTAGCTAATCTCGCATGAAGTAGAGCACTATGGCTAGTCTTCAAGGAGTAGAGCCCAAGTTAAAAACTTCATTAAAACGTTAGTCCCGTATGAACTAGTCGGCACTGTGGTTAGCCCCGTATGGACTAATCGACACATTCGAGTTTGACCAATGCCTTTTGTCACCCCGTATGGGTCAGTTGGCAAGTTTGCAGTCGACCCAGACCTTTTGCCTGATTGGTCGACCAAAAACCCAAAATTGGTCGACCAATATTTTCGAAATGCAACTTCTCCCGGCCAGGGCCTCTGCCCTGGCCGGGGCTTGGCCAAGGACCGGCCAGGGCCTCTGCCCTGGCCGGCCAGGGGCCCTGGCCCCCTCGGACAAGGGCCGGCCAGGCCCTAGCCTCTGCCAGGGCCGGCCGGCCAGGCCACTGGCCGGGGCCAGGGCTCCTGCCCTAGCCTCGACCAGGCCCTGGCCTGAGGCCAGGGCGCTGCCCTGGCCTCTGCCAGGGCGCTGCCCTGGCCTCTGCCAGGGCGGCCTGGCCGCTGGCCGGGGCCAGGGCTCCTGCCCTGGCCTCGGCCAGGCCCTGGCCTGAGGCCAGGGCGCCGGCCCTGGCCTCTGCCAGGGCCGGCAGGCCGGCCAGGGGCCGGCCCTGGCCACTGCCAGGGCCGGCCTGGCCGGCAGGCCTTGGCCAAGGCCGGCCACTGCCAGCCTGGCCATGGCCAAGGCCATTCGGCGTTGGCCGGCCATGGCCCCTTTGGCCATGGCCGGCCACCCCCTTTGAATGGGGTAGCCGCACTTGTTCCTCCCCCTTGATGGGGTGGTCGCCGGTGGTTATTGGCCGTAGCCATCCCCCTCCGCTCGGGGAGGGGGGATGCATGGCATTCATAGCCCATTTGGCCATGGTGCACATGCACCAAATATCCTCTTACCCGATGGAAATAACTTCCATCATCTTCCTCGATGAAGCACCCGTTCGTCGATGAAGTTAGTTATTTCCTAATGGCCGTGTGCCAAAAATGAATAACGTACTACGTGAACGGTCGGTTCTTCCCGTCACGGAGAGTTCCTACCATATCCGTAATGATAGGAGACCCTAACGTGAAAAGAATAACCGCTGCGTTCTCTCCGTCACGAAGCGTTCCTACCATATCCGTAATGGTAGGAGACCCATTCGTGAAAAAGACAACGACTCGTTCGTAGTTTCGACGGGGCGGTGGATTGACCGGGGCGAACCCATATGGCTCTGATACCAATGAAGGATCCTGTCCAAAACAGAGTTAGGATCGATAATATGAAGTTTAGACTTACGCTTGCGTACGCGGCACGGTAGTCTACGAACTTCGCCTTCGGATTCGCCACGACGGATCGAGTCTACTCACGAACGGAGTAAGGCTACTAAATCCACAATCTAAATCTCTACTTTAGATTAAGAACTTGGATGGAGGGAGAGGAAATATTTCTGCAGAGCTTCGCTAAGATGAAGATGCATGCATGAATTTCATGCAAAAAGTGTAAGGAAAATGGCTACCCTTGGGTCTTATTTATAGCCCCCAAGGTAGTTATTTTAGGGTAAGTTGTTCCTTTGGAACAACTTAATTAAGGTGTACCATGATACATGGCACATTATAAGCTTAAGTTGTACCATATGCATGGTACAACATAAGCTTAAGATATTCCCCCTTTATTAGCCATATGTCGCATGCACTTATGCATATATAACGCGACTTTCCCGCTCATCCAGAGATCCTCTCCGCAAGGGAACAGATTCCCTTTGCACACGACTTCGTCTACGCGACGTTCGAGGTCCGTAATCCCTCGTACATCCCCCACAAGGGTGTACAAACGTCTTCCATATCCAACAAAATAAGTATAGGTGCCACGCACCGATAACAAACAACTGTCTAACAAAAGTAAAACACCACGGAGACACTAGGACTGGTCCCCAGTGTCCACGTACTCCCCGTCCAACACGGGCTCAAGCTCGGCGTCCGCAAACACCTCACCCTTAGCGGGCAACTCAGGCTCAAGGTCTAACATGCGTCACCCAAAAGAGAAAGGGGCACATGTCAGCAAGTCTAAAAAGACTTGGGCAAGGAAACTATAAGTGACTAACAACCTAGCATTTAATTGTTAAATAATGGCATGACAGTTGAATATGATGCAACAGTTTAAAAGAGTGACAAGCATGCACGGTGTAGCAAAAGCTACCAATTCACTAATCACTTATCACTTATCACTTATCACTTAACACTTAACACTTAACACTTAGTGCATAGAGAGTCCACTTACTGGCCAGCTCGTTTATCTCTATCACTATCAATCACTTAAACACTAGAGATTTCACCTGCTGGCCGGAGTGGCTGATCAAGCCAACTCGGGCTCAGTCCGCTTATCTCTTACCCCACCCACATGTGACGAGCGTTGGGGTTTCCAACTCATTATGCTCGCTTCTGGTCACGAGCCAGGAAAATAAGTGTGTGTTGACATTCGAGCGTTGGGGTTTCCAACTACAGGGCTCGCTTCTGGAACACGAGCCAGGAAACATGGGATTGTAGCGTGTGCTACGCAATCACGATAAATAATCACTATGCAATGCCATGAACAGATAATTGCGTACAGTTAATGGAATTTAAACGTGACATATGAGCATGATGAGGGTGACAGACCAAGCTTCGTTGTCAAGCTAGGTCAATGGCGTCTAAACGGCTATCCTTTCACCGTTTAGTCTCTTTTACGCTAAAGCAAGGGAAATGGCCTAAGACATGGCCTAAACCAAGAAATGCAAGTTTCACTTGCCTATCACCGGGGATGACGGTTACGAAAGTTCGTTTCCGCGGATGCTAGCCTACGGGGAATCGCTGTTATGGGGAACAATCATCAAAACACAAGTATTTTATTAGGGTTTCATAAAAATTACAATAGGATAAGAAAACAACGGTAGATCGATTTCTTACCGAGAGGAGGCGGAAGAAACACTCCGGGGAACCCTAGGACCAGATCTGGAAAGGATTGGGGAAGTTTGGAGAAGCTAGGGTTTTGGGGGATTTTGGGGTTTGATGAGATTCTTGGTGAGATTTTGGAGAAGATGAGTGGTAGATAGAGTGAATGGACGGATTGGATGATGGATTTAGGGCTTGGAATGAAGGATTGAAGCTTGGAGGAAGATGGGGGCTCAAGGGGGAAGATTTTAGGGTTTTGGATCGTGTTGAGGGAGAAGAAAACGTTTGGGTTGGGTTTAAATAGGCTAGGCTGTCGGCTGCCCAGAAATTAGGGTTTTAACACAGGTTAGTCGGTCAAAGAACAACCACTGACCGACTAGTTTGGAAACTAGTCGGTCGGTCGACCAACGCAGACCGACTAAGTGTAAACAGTAACTCCTGAACGAAAATAGGATTTAGAGTTAGTCGGTCCATGAGCAAGTACTGACCGACTAGTTTAGAAACTAGTCGGTCGATGAACGTTCTTAGACCGACTAAGAGTAAACAGTAACTCAACTAAAATTAAGATGATGTGTTAGTCGGTTAAAGAAGCATTGCTGACCGACTAGTTTGCAACCTAGTCGGTCAACCAACGTTCTTAGACCGACTAACGATAAACAGTAACTCCTGAGAAATTTAGAAAGCTCACTAGTCGGTCCAAGAAGGATTGCCGACCGACTGGATCGTCATCTAGTCGGTCGGTGCCCCTTCTTATACCGGCTAATGAGCACCAAAAGTTCCGATACGGAGCGCGGAGCCCCGGGATCGAATCCTAAGACTCCTAGGCTTGATCTAACAGTTAGATATGACCGTTATGAAGCCCGTCACAAACGACGTACTTCGAAATCGACGATCCTAAGGAAGAAACGAGAAAATACGACGAATCGATCGAAAATGAAAGTTACGGAGACGAAAACCACACAAGAGGAGAAAATCCACCAAAACATATATTATATTATAATAAATTCAGATACAAGGGAACCAGTCGTTACAGGTTTTAAGCCTTAAACTTAGAATTTAAATTTATTTTGCACAATTAACACAAAATTTATCTTTGAGGAGGAATATACATATAAACGTCTTATTTCCTCCTTCAATCCAAATTAAATTCAATATTGGGCAACCAATCATACAAAAGTATGTATTTAACCGTTTATGTTCCGAAATAATAATAATTTTACAGTAAAGCCCACTTTGGTGGGATCCCGTAATAATTAAAATTATTTTGAAACATATAATCTAATTTGTCCAAAAATTGAATTCAAATTAAACTGAACTTAAATGTAAATATATTTGAAAAACTTTTATTTACTCCTTCGTTCCGTTTAAAATTCATCAAGGCAACTGATCATACTGTTGTATGTATTTACCTTTTACATTCTGAAATAATAACAATTTTGATAGTAGAACCCACGTTGGTGGAATTTTACAAAAAATTGGAATTATTTCAAAAATGTATATATGACTGAATTTTGCCTAAAGAATTAAAATTGGAATGAACTTAAATTTAACACACAAAATTGGGCCTAAAAGAAATATATATACACAACCATTTATTTCCCATTTCACGAATTTAAATTCAAAACTTTAGGCGATAAATTTTTCATGCCAAACATGTACGTAGCCTTTTATATATATCGAAATAAAATTAATTGCCACGATGGAGCCCACTTTGGTGGGTTGTCCTTTTAAATAAAATTATTTCGAGATATATATATAATTAATTACGCCTAAATTTGAATTAAAATGTGAATTTTAACACAAAAAGTACACTTAATGGAAATATACAAATTGCCCTTTTATTTCCTCCCTAACTTTGTGTTAAAAAACATCCCAAGATAGGCCCAAATTTGTGTCCAAATGACTCAAAAATTGGGTTCAAAATTAGCCATGTGGGTGCTCAAAACTGTTTTGCAATAAGCCTTAAAAGGCCCAAAACTGGTTTGCAATAATCCTTACAAGAGGCCCAGAAATAACCAAATAACCCAAACAGGCTCACTGTTAATAGCCCAAATCCTCCCTATTTAAAAAAAAGAGTTTTTTTTATAAACTGCTGTGGGCCGGCCCAAGAGGGACCGGCCCATGGGGCGTTAACAGTGGCATTTAGGGTTTCTGATAGGGGCGGCCGCCGCCGCCGCCGCCCCCTAAATCACCGGCGACGGGTGCTGAATGGGGGCGGCCAACCGCCGCCCCCTTTCCTGTATCGAAGCCGCAGAGCCCCGGTTTGGGGGGGGGGCCTGCATCGCATCGCAAGGGGGGGCGGCTGGGCACCGACCCCCCTGCCGGAAAATCCCCAGGGGCGGCTCACGCCACCCCCTTCTGTAACCTAACGGGGTGGCTCACGCCGCCCCCTCTTTGCCCCGGATCCCGCTGAGGGCGGCGAGATCCGCCGCCTGTGCCGAATGGGGGCGGCGAAGCCGCCCCCTTTGGTTCTTTTGTCAGGGCGCCGGCCTTAGGCCGGTGCCTGATCGCCAACGGGGGGGGGGGGGGGGGGGGGGCGGCGCCCCCCGGCCTGAATTCCACGGCAGGCCCCAGGAGGGGCCTGCTCTGCTGCGACGGGGGCAGCTGGGCTGCCACCCCCTCTGTATCCCCCCCTTTTTTTATTTTTTAAAATGTATTACTTACAGGGGCGGCTTTGCCGCCCCTTTCTGATCCGTGTCGATGCCGGCATCGCCGGCGCCGATCTTCCGACGGGGGCGGCAGAGCCGCCCCTCTTTTGCTGTGTCGGGCGGCGGCCGGCGGGCCGCCCCCAATCTAGAGTTTGTCAAAAAAACAAATTTTTTTTGTTGGAAAAAGTAATCAAAAACCAAATTTTTATAGATCTGAAACTTAAAACTGATTAAAAAAACTAATTTTTATCAGATCCGAAACTTAAGACAGATTAAAAATCTGATTTTTATCAGATCTACAATGAGCAGGCAAAAAATTTAAGATCCACAGCATGTGGGCTCTGATACCACTTGTAGAAACTAAAGATCTAGATTAATCATTAAGCAAGACCATGCAAATAATAATCTAGATGTATAACATGCGGAATCTTAAATCATTGACCTACTCGGATTTAGCGGAAGCGTACCTGAGTCCATCGCTAATAATCTGAAAGATCCTGACGATAGCACAACGGACGATCTTCCAGAATAGCACGAATCAACCGTTTGGAGAATCCCTTTAGCTTTCTCCCGTTTTCTCTCCTAGCGACGGGACGTAAAAAAGACGGCTCAACTTTGTTCGTGTATTCCGGGGATCATGACCGCTAATATTTATAGGCTAGCCTCCATAGCCCTAGGGTTTCCAACTCGGCCCATCAACGAGTTGAAGCCCAATAGTCTCTACACATAAAGGCCCCACAACCTGTTTAACTCATTTAGCCCATTTAATTAATTAAAACCAGATCACTAATATATTGGGCTTAATACGACAGCGTAGCACTTATATAATTATTCACCGCATATTAGCACAATGTTGGATTAAGATCCAACTTAGTTGGATAAGTTCCAACATTGCTTGCATCAAGATTTGCTCATGAATCACTTGCCATCCACCATTCTTTTCTTTGAAGCAAGTGGTGTATTAAATGACACTCTGATTTGTTTCTATCTTTAATTATATATGAGAAGCAAGGGTGGGCTTTCCCTTCGGAGACCAAAACCAGAAAACATCAAGCTGGGCACAAACTTTTAGTGGGGGTGGTGTTTCAGGTGCACTCAACGAAACCGTGTGGGTCAACTTTGTGTCTTTTTGAATGGACCCCCCAAATAAAAATTAAGGTTAGTTATAAGATTTAATTTCCTTTTAATTTATTATTAAGCCCATGTCCCCTTTGAACTTGATTCCTTTGCCCGTCTCTCGCTCTGGTCAACCTTGATATGCCCCTCGGTTTCCGAGAAAACTATACAGCAGCCCCTGGTTTCTGCCGACCCTGCTTCAGGAAATATCTTTTATATATACCCTCACCTTGCCTTTTAATTTTTTCCGTTTTTGGCTTTGTGTAAATAATGGTAAAGTTTCACAACTCGATCTGTATCAATCAGCTATAATAATCATCTAAACTAAAAATCAAAAAAATTATGTGTATATTAAGCCATTTATATCAAAGTCTCTTTTGTAACATCCATGCGTTCTTAAAGTTTAATGTAGATGATTATTGTAACAATTGGGGAAAAAACAAGGGCATTATTGGTATAAATTTAATGTTGGATATTTATAGGGGTGGCAAACGGGTCGGGTGGATTCGGGTTCGGGTTCGGGTCGGGTCAGATTTGACCCGACCCGGATAGGGGTAACCCTAACCAGACCCGGATTGAATCCGGGTCGGGTTCGGGTGACCCGAAAAATTTCCGGGTCGGGTTCGGGTTAACTCGTCGGGTTAAGAATTGACTTATACACAACTGCTCCTTTTTCGATATACAGTTATTTATTAAGAGCCACGGCAATTTATTAAGTGTTGAATAATTTCCAGCAGCTCGTCGCTTAAACCGCACTGATGACAGCAAGAAAGTATAATTAACGTTACCATTTTATTAATGAAAGTAATAAAATTAACTAAAAAGTTGTACGTAAATGGAATTGAATCGAAGACCTCTTAAAGAAGAGGGCAACAATTCAAATCGTATAAGCACAACTCATCTTGCAACTGTGTATTAGAGTTATTATATAAATTTATATGTATATATATAGAAAGTAAATCGGGTCGAATTCGGGTCATCCGGGTTGACATGCCAAACCCATACCCGACCCAGATTTTATCTGGGTCGGGTCGGGTCAACACAGATCCTACTTGACCCGGATTGGCCCATATCCATACCCGATTAAGAACGTCGGGTTCAGGTCGGGTCGGATCGGATCGGACTCATTTTGCCACGCCTAGTGGATATAGATAAAGATATGGTGGCTGTATTTAATTTCGTTCTTTCATTTTTTTAATCCAATTTGAATGGAAAAAATATAATTTAAAAATATAAAAAATTGAAGGCAGACAAAGTATTTCCAGATAAAAAGCAGAGGCTGGTTATGTGTCAGTCTCGCTTGGAGGCTGGTATATGTGACTCTCTGTTGTCTCCGTCTTTATCTCTATCAAAAAATTTCTTGTGTCCCTCTCTCTCTCTCTCTCTCTCTTCATTCCTTGAAGCTCAACTGTGGGCTGGGATATTATCAGCCAGAGGTATGTGAAAACCCCGACTTGGGCTCCTTTGATTCTTCATAAAAACATATTTTTTCAATTGTTCGATGGATTTACGAGACGGGTCTTTTCATTTCCAATTAATTAATGTTTCTTTAGATCTATGGTCACTTCGTCACCAAATTCATTCCATATTTTGGTCGGTATTTTCATTTCCTTCTGTAGCTTGATTTGTGAAGATATTTAATTTGCTTTGGATCCACCCTTTGGAGATCCATGATTGTTTCTAAGACTTTGTTATGCATGGGTTTTTGCTCTCATATCTCTCAGAAATTGAATCCCTTTTTTGTAGAGACGAGTTGTGATTTTAGGAGAAGGCATATTGCAGAATTGCTGGTAATTGGAGGTTGAGATGGGGTTTATGATTATGGGTTTTTCAATCCTTGCATAAATTGAATTTGATGTTTTTTGTTTTTCAATTTACTTGATGTATACGGAAAGTTTGACAAGGTGTGGTTTTTTTTACTTGTAATTAATCTTTTTATTGCCACAATATATTTTAGAATGAATAGAGAGAATGGAGGCATAATTTGGTGCTAAGGTTGTGGTTGGAAAAAATATGCCATGATTAGCTGTTGATATGTCACTTATAATTTAAGTAACATATTGACATAGGGTCATATCATTTGTACAAGTCTCTGGCTGTCATTATACCGTAGTATTAGATAATTGCAATCAATGATTGAGATGTTTATTGACAGCACTTGATCATCTAACCTTCATATTTGAATAATTACAGCCACGTCTAGGTTGTTGATTCAGCTTGGAGAGTGGATGTTCATCAAATAGATGACTTCTGCTAGCTTTATTGTTGGGTTTTATCTCCAAAGATGCTCCTAGAAATTTTACTGATGCTGTCTGTATTTTGGATTGGAGTTCATAACAAGAACTGCTAAGAAATTTTACATAAACAACTACGTAGATTAGCAACTAGAACTCCTTCAGACTAACCTGTGGGATCGAACACTCCATCAATTCAAACTATCGATAGCAACCAAAAAGACCTTGGATGTTGTTCCAGAAAAATTATAACATCGCTATTTTGTGCGAAAACTGGTGATCAAAAATGTAGAAACATGCTTTCCCAAGTGACGATAGATGGCCATATGAAGTTTTGGTTATTTGCCGTGCTGAAATTAAACATGTGAACTTGCACTTAGTGCACAAGTTTTTTTTATCAGAGGAACTTCACACACTTCAAATTTGGAGATCTAACTTGCAGATTCCTGTGATCGAGGGAAAGTTTGGTGAATACGTTGGGTTTTGCTGTACTACTTTGGATAAACTGGATGTGTTTCGGTACATATACTTAGTTTCAGCCTTCTTTTGTTGGGTATCTTTTATACTAATTCCTATTATCTACTGGAACTGGAAGTTGCAGAATTTCTCTTAGTGTTCCTTCAGCGACTATCAGAACTGGATGTGTTTTGGGTCGTCTGCGCGGCAAATTTGTGTGGTACTGTGGTTTATTGAAGTCCATCCAATTACATCAAAACTCCAAAAGTTGTGACGAGTGTTGAGGGAAATATTTTTATACTTTAACATGGTTCTTGAATATCCAGTACAAATTTTCACCACATTCACATTGACTTTGTCCAAAATTTGAAAAGTTAAAAAGGTCGTCTTGTTCGATCTTTAGATTGATTAGCTCTAGTTAACATGGTCCTTCTGCCTCTTCTGCAATTTACAACTTCGTGACAATAGTTAGAAAATGACTGCTAATACCCAATTCTCTTTTGCAGATTTAGCCTCTGCATCTGAAAAGAAGAAATAGATCCAGAACCAGAGATGATGGTAGTTTGTAGTTGATCCGTGCCAGAGTAGGAAAGTTTAGTGTGGAAGATCTTGATAGTCTGCCCTCTTCGTTGGATACCATGGGAAAAATACATGAAACTAAAGAACTTTTGGCGAATATTCCAGTCTGTGTGATCTCTCATGCGCACATCTGAGATAAACCACCCGACAGGATCCATATCTGTGCCTTACAAGTAATACGTGAATCAGCTCAATTACATGCCCATGACTGAATCCAAATCCCACTTTGTTCCGCAAAATTACCAATCTTTTGGTACCCTTTACGCCGATGATGGATCCCAAGTAAGACATACTTCCCATCCAACCACTCATCTGCAGTATTGCACACTGGACACTTCACTGACCACCTCAGGTTACAACGCCACTTACAACTCTCCCTCCACTGTGAGTGTCTCTCCTACAAGTGGAAGCCCCATTTCGTACCAGGATTACCAGTCGGATAACACATACGGGTCTCCTGTAAGTGTTTCATGCATAACTGAAGACCCAAATGATCTCCAACACAAGCTAAGGGAACTAGAGAATGCAATGCTTGGTCCTGATTCAGATAATCCAGTTGACAGCATCCAGAGGGCCCTCCAGAGCAACCTCTCACTGGATCCAGGAAATTGGATGCAGATGCTGGGAATTCCTCGTGGCGATGTGAAGCAGGCACTTTTAGCTTGTGCTCATGCAGTGGCAGAGAACGATATCTCGCTGGCAGAATGGCTAATAACGCAATTGAGGCCGATGGTTTCTGTTTCTGGTGATCCGACGCAAAGGTTGGGTGCATATATGTTGGAAGGCCTCGTTGCTCGCTTAGCTTCATCAGGTAGTTCCATTTACAAAGCTTTGAGGTGCAAAGAACCTGTGAGCTCTGACCTTCTCTCTTACATGCACCTTCTCTATGAGGCCTGCCCTTACTTCAAGTTTGGCTATCTGTCGGCAAATGGTGCCATTGCTGAAGCTTTTAAGGGTGAAAACAGAGTTCACATTGTTGACTTCCAGATTGCACAGGGGACCCAATGGGTAACTCTCATCCAAGCTCTCGCAAAAAGGCCTGGGGGGCCACCACGTGTTAGAATAACGGGGATTGATGATTCGGTGTCTGCTTATGCCAGAGGTGGAGGCCTCCATATAGTGGGGCAGAGATTGTCTCACTTTGCAAAGTCGTGTGGCGTGCCTCTTGAGTTCCATCCTGCAGTCATGTCTGGCTGTGAAGTGCAGCCTTCTGATCTTTGGGTCCAGCCGGGAGAGGCATTGGCCGTGAATTTCGCTTTCCAGCTTCATCACTTGCCAGATGAGAGTGTGAGCACAATGAATCATCGTGACCGAGTTTTGAGGTTGGTCAAGGGTTTGTCTCCAAAGGTTGTAACTCTTGTGGAGCAAGAATCAAACACAAATACGGCTCCTTTCTTCCCAAGGTTTGTGGAGACTCTAAGTTATTATAGTGCCATATTTGAATCCATTGATGTGAGACTCCCGAGGGAGGACAAGGAGCGAATCAATGTTGAGCAGCACTGCTTGGCGAGGGACATAGTCAACATCATCGCTTGTGAAGGGGCCGAGAGGATTGAACGGCATGAGCTTCTGGGGAAGTGGAAGTCACGGTTCACAATGGCTGGGTTTACTCCCGTCCCATTGAGTCCGCTGGTGAATGCCACCATAAAGTCTCTTCTAGAGAATTACTCCGAGAAGTTTAGCCTTGAAGAGCGAGATGGTGTTCTATATCTCGGTTGGCTGAACCGAGCTTTGGTCGTCTCATGTGCATGGAGATAGTGCGTTGAGGCCCAAAAAATGGCGGTACAAGCCCTAACTATCTTGTCTTAGTTTAAATTTGTATGTAGTGCTTTGCAGCATCTTTATAGGATCCTACTTCCTGATCTGAATCTGATTGTAGTTCGTAGCATGTCAAAGTTGAACCGAGGAATGAAAAGTTTCATGTGCATGTATAAGTTCGTATCATCTGACTGGTGCAATGCGAAGTTCATGCTACATCTCTGTAATATCCATAAAATGTTAGTTTCAACCTTATTTAAATCAAAATCTGTAGTTTGTTTCCTATCAAACATATACCTGATGATTGACTGGCCTGAGGTGCATGTATGTGTGAATCTGATCCGTCCATCGTTAAGTTTGATGCCCATTTGTCATCAGCTTTCTTTTCCCGCCATGTATGTTGTGTGCATGAGGATGAATTCAATTGGGAAACATTTTCTTTGTAGTATGTGTGACGCAATTGTCACCTATGTCCTGTATTGATAACCAACTGCTTGTGTGCTAGTGTTTTGTTGATGGTGGCATGATTTCAATTGCTTGCATCAGAGAAATCTCTTCATCTTAACAAGCCCCCTAGTGCCACTAGAACGGACACATCATAAATGCGCGCGGCACACGTGCGCACACGCATGATCATCTGTGTATTTGGGTGGGTGGGTGGGTGGGTGTAACGAGTGTGATACAGCGAGTACAGAATTGGAGCGAGCGAGCGATGGAATTAGGTTCCTCTTCTTTTTCTCCTTTTTTTAGCACTTGTGTTCCACTTTCTTGATGTCGTCTTTACCAAGTGGTTTCTTTTCGAGATCCCAGCTCTGTAGAGACATTACATCTTCATTTCCTTTTCGTGTTCCCTCTTTTCCCTACAAAATGAAAAGTTGCTTAAAGCTGTATGCAAGTAACCCTTTGAATCACTTGGTGAAAATCATCCCAGTGATGCTATTGAGAGAGACAATTAAGAGATTGTGATTATTTTCATTTCAGGTCTTGAAGTGGGATGAAAAAGAGACACGCCATGATGGATACTAGGAGTAAGATGGAAGGAAGCATCACAGATTTCATTGGAAGGCGCCGATGGCGTTCACATTGTAGTTTACTTAGCTTTTAGCTCGCGTGTGATGAAACCCTAGTTCTTCATTCATGTTGATCTGTATCAATCAATCTTTGTTATCTTCTGCTGTTAGCTGAGCAGAGATGAAGCCGCCGCGAAGTGTGGTTGCGCATCTGTCGCCGTTTCCTGGTGGTCTTCTATGTATTTTCAAGATACCACATGGTTTGAATGAGTTTGATAGGGAAGATATTTTCCCAACTGTCTCAAGATCAACACAACAGAGGACACAAATATCACTGTTTCATGAACTTCATGTCCCAAACATAGATATATGCTGTTTGCATGATGTTTGCTCATGTAAGTGTCCATTAACAACTCTGCTTGTGGTCCAAAATACTACCATATTTTTGTGTGGATTAGGAGCAGATGCAATCAGCCAGTTAAGGATGTATGTAGGCAGGCTTCATATGTGTGAGGCCCAAAATTTATGGTGAGGGCAATGAAAGCATCCTCTACAGAGATCCATTGTTAATGGTAAGAGAGTATCATTTCTTATTAATTTTTACTTGGGAAAAAAATTGATGACAAGAGTGTTTATGTAGCTTTTCTAAACTGGAATTGCTTTGCGAACGTACCATTTTGCTCGGTGTACATACCGCTGAAGAAAGTACTCAGCGCACAAGCAATGAATTTTTGAAAAACCAAGTTTTTGGTCAGTGCACATACCGAATTGCCGGAAATGCCCTTACGTTCACATTTCACTTAATAGTTAATACCAAACTCCTACTTCACATGTCACTTTTGCCGGGTACACATACCTCCTTAGTGTTGCATACCCAAAGACTAATTGCTCATTACGCGGATCTAATTAGTAAATTAAGTTAATTAGTTAGTTAACTGGGATGAGGAGGGAGCAGGGGCGGAGGAGGGGCTGGGGAGGGGGGAGGTGAGGTAGTGTGCTAGGGTGAGGGTGAGAGTGATGGGAGGCGGGGAGGGGGCTGGTGAGCGGGCCCGGGGGGGGGGGGGGGGGGGGGGGGGGGGTGCGCTTAGAGGATGGGGAGGAGGTTCGATGAAGGGAGCTGGGATGGAGGGAGGGCTCATGAGGAGGGAGGGGGCTGGCGGAGGAGGGGCGGATGGAGGTGGAGGTGGACGGGTGGAGGGGGAGACAATGTCAACCTTGTATAAATATAAGTAGAATTACTTTAGTGTAATTAGTTTCTTTAATTAGTTTTTTAAAAGTAAAGTGGTATGTATACTTAGCAGATGAACGCGACAGAGAGATGATGATGATGATGATGATGATGATGAGAAATTTTTTTTTAAAAAGGAGTGGTATGTGAGCAATGAGTAATTTGGTATGTGCGCAGATTAATTTTTAAGGGGTGTCAGCATGAATGCAGGGAGTAATGTGGTATGTGCACCGAGTAATTTTTGAGGGGTGTCGGGATGTGCGCGGTGAGTAATGTGGTATTGCACAAAGCAATTGTGAAATGGGTATTTCGGGGGTTTTTTAAATGGCAATTTCGTTATTTTTCAACAATTTAGGCGGTATGTGCACTGAGCAAAATGATATCTTCGCAAAGTAAATCCATTTTAAAACCCCCTTTCTCTTCTTGGAGTTAAAGGAAAAATCAAAATTTGATTAGATTTAGGGCTAACTTGGCAACCATGTTTGCCAAATGGGGGTCTCGTAAGTTCAGACGTAAACGGAGTTCGTAACCAGTTTGTATGCACACAAAACTTGGTTTCACTCGATTGGTGTTTCCTATACTCTCTAGTTGGCTTCCAATCATATCCTTTGAGGTTTCATAAAGTTTAACAAACCCTAAAATGATGGTCAAATGAGCCATCGTTTCGTTTGGCTTTGAAATCTTGTGAAATGCTGGTTTAGGAAACCTAGGGCTTATTTGTTTGCACTGAAATACTCCCGAAGAGGTTTAGTGATATACCACCACAAGCTTATCATCAATGAAGACACATGTTCAGAATGCAAAAAAAATGCCCAATAAAGCTCAACATAGATGATGGAGAGGCTGTTTCCAAAGTTGAATCGCCAAAATGTCACTTTGTAAACATTGTGTATATCGCTCTCCTTTGGGAAGGTGTGAGCTCATTCTCATTCTTAAATTCTCTCCCTCGTTTTATATTTCTCCCCCAGGTTCGAATTAGACTCGGAGTAGTCGAAGCCGGTACACCAGCTCGCTAACTCTTTAGACTGTTATGATGTGCAAATCACGTGACCATCTATTGACGTCCGATGATGTGCCAATTAGTTTCTTTATACCATCCGTCGTCTTTCCTTCCAATACAAACTCTTCTGCAAGGTGCAAAGAAAAGAGGAGCCAAGAGAGTCTGTTTATAATTAACGAAGGCCACCGCCATCATCATCATGAATACATCTCTTATTCGAAAGTATGCGAAAGTTTTCTAGGAATATCCATCTTTTAATCATGTGCTAAGAAATTAGGTCAAGTTTCCTAATAAGCCCATGGTCAAAGAACATATTTTTGAAGAAATCATAATCAATAAGGGCTCCTACTCAAACCCAAGAGACATTAAAGAAGATTATTACCATCTAACCAAGGTTTTTGGGAGTTTACAGCTCATCACAAAAGGTTGCATAAAAGCTAGCAAAGGTTCGTTATGATTCTTGCAAAAAGCTAAAATTAAATGCAGAAAAATGCGGTTAAAAAGGGACTTAAGTCCAAAGCCAAACAAGCACTCAAGTGACAGCAAAGATCCACCTTGCTTGGCCAGCTAGAACAAAGGTCATAGTATGCATCATTCATTCACCCAAACATGAAAGAACGAAATATCAGACAATTTGAGGATGTTTTAAATAAAACTTGCAGAGAAATAAACTGAACCATGAACCCTCTCTTTTCCCAAGTTGAATGTGCCAAGATCCTTTCCCTTTCCACAACGCCAAGCTTTATTACTGACAATGTAGGAAATATGTAATAACAACACAATTCCTTCTTAAATTGAAAAAAAAACATAGTACAATTCCTGCCAATGAACAGTAATTTTTAATGTCACAACAGTCCAGCCCCACTTTGAGGTGGATCAATGGATTTTACAACAGCTAAACCCAGCATAGAGGTAGAATTGTGCATTCTGGTCCAAGCCCTCGGTTCTGCATCGGAGTCCTCTATTCGCGGTGGTCCTGATACATTTTAATACAAAATTCAAAGGATCTTACACCCGTTAGGCCGCATGATCAACTGATCGAGTGCTCGACACCACCAGCCTCCTGGCAATCCCCCCCATGATCATTGGAAAAATTTTGGCAGACGACATGGAGATAACTTATGGTACAACATGATACACTTCCTCGGAGCTGGCATTTGTTTATTGTTCTTTCATTGTTTTCACGGCAGAACATGTTACCTGAAGCGGCAAGCAATTGGATCTCGTAATAGGCTTACGGTCCCATCACCAGATTTCCCGAATTTGGACGGTACTGCTTGGAAGCGTGGTTTACTGGTAGAGTCCTGAAGGAAAATCCTCCTGCATTACCATCTTGATGTCCATAGAGGCCATTGCTTGAGCCTCCATAAAGAATCGATAACGGGGTTGCTTGAACCACCGCCTTGTTACCATCAGAAGCAGGAAACTGCTGCATCTCATGTGTCTGGATGTGTCCGATGCCAGGAGCATGTTGTGGTTTCTCTGCTGCTGCACAGATGTAGTGGTTTGCACTGATCCCAACGCCCAGGTCAAGACTAACCACGTCAGTTTCTTCTGGCCTGGTATAGCAATGTGAACTGGGAATTGGGTCATAGTTTGTTCTTGTCATGCCACCCAAAGACGTAGTAGGTATGTGAATGCTGTGAGTGCTGCCACCGTTGGTACTAATTGCTGCAGCAGTGTCATGACTGGAGTTCCTTGCAGCAGGAACATCGTGGTTGTGCTTTCCTTCATATGTAGTTATTACAGCTTTTGGATCATGTGATGCCCTCTCTACATGTTTCCTTACGGAGCAGCTGGCATTGGTGCATTTGTAGTAACTCCTAGAATAAGAAAAAAGGAATCCATCTGGATGAGCAAACAAAACAGAATAAAACAAAACAACAGCAACAACAGTAGGTAATGAAGAATAATGCTGAAATAAAACATAACTTCTTGTAAAAACTTGCATGTGCACCACCCCCCCCCCCCCACCCACCCACCCCCCCACCCACCCACCCCCCCCCCCCCCCCCACCCCCGCGGCGCCAAAAACAAAAGGTTCCTGCTAGGTAGAAGCTTGGGAGAGCGATCCACCTCTCAAACATGGCCAAGGGAGTGCGAGTTTCAACTCGGGAACAAAACTCCCAGTTATCTTTGTATCCCCTTTATTTCAGATATCATGAATAAAGCTATTACATTTTCCCCCCAATCCCTCTTTTAGCCCTAAAAATCCCCGTCTTTCCACGAAAAATCCCTCCTTTACCCAAAAAAATCTCATCTTTCCCTCAAAAATCATCTTTATATCCATAAAAAACCTAGAAGAATCCTACTAATTGGTAGGGGTTTTAATGGGTCGTAATGTTAGTGTCAAACATTGTGGTTGTTAAGTTACATGTACCTTATAGAACAATGTGTCTAAGTACAATTTACCCTTTCACAACTAATTATGATGTGCACATTATACATATATGACAATGAACAATGTGGATCACGTAATGTGTATAAAGCAGGCAAATCTATAAATCATCTGCACGTGCCTAAAACAATATAAGAACAGATAAAACAAGAATACACGAGCGCGCGCACGCGCAATTTATCATTGCGGTGTTCACAGTTGGCACATAAAAGATCCTTAAATTGCCCAATGTAAGCTAGTCCCATAAAAGGGCAGAATACACCTCGTTAATTTTTAAAAACTATGCCAGAATTCATTAGTTTATGCCGCCAATGCATTTGCTTATAGGATCGAAACTCTCCAAATACTATGAGCACATAATGGACGAGATTCAATTAATTAAATAAACAATATGTGCATCTAACATGCACCTTGGATTGGGATTGCCTTTCACAACTTTCTGTCCATATTTGCGCCAACGATACCCATCGTCCAGGATATCAACTTCACTGATAGTTTGTACAACTACTCGAGGTTCACGGTTAGTTTTACCAATTTGTGTAGCATCAAAAGCAGCATTTTCCATCTTCCTGTTTACAATTATTTAAACAATAAAAAAATTATTTAAACAATCAGTTACATAATATGCCACCTTTTATGAATTCTTCTAAATCAAATGTAAGACCTGCGCTTTGCTTCCGGATCATCATCATCAGCAATCTCATCTCCATTACGATTGGATCCCGCAACTCCAACTTCCGCATCATCATCGCTTGGTGATACGGGAGATGACTCAGTAGTACCATTTGGATATATGTGTTGTGCATTTGATAACTTCTCTGCAGAGTGCCAAATGACTTCAGAGTGGCAACATATGCAAAAATGAGGTTGTGTGTGTGTGTGTGTGTGTGTGTGTGTGTGTGTGTGAATAAGTATTTTATAACATATATGGAGCAGCGGCCAGAAGAGAATTTCCTACCCTCAGCGCTTCTTCCAGACCTTTCATCTACCTGTCCAGAAAGAATTGTACCAACAGCCAATCGACGGCTAGGTTCAGGTTTAGGATGATCATGCCGACCTTTGTAGATAATATCTGTAATTTGACCATCTTCCGATCGTTCCAGTTGTTTTTTCATTTGGCAGTTAGGATGTGTACATTTGTAATAGCTCCGAGGATATTCACTCCCTTTAACATGTTTTTGACCATATTTGCGCCAGTTATATCCATCTTCTGCTGACTTCTCACCAACAGCTGACGGAGAAGACCCATTATTATCATACTGTAATGCATGCATGCCATTGTCAGAGCCCTGTGTCCGTTGTAACTCATCAGAAGTAAGTTCTTCAGGTACATTTGCCTCTGATGGCGATGTCTCAATAGGGGAATCTGAAGCAGTCACTGGTGGAGTCAATTCATGAGAAGACTGAGCTGTAATATCAGGTTGAACTAATTGAGAAGATTCCGATGTTTGAGTTTGGAATTGGCTTCCAACTTGTCTGCAAGTTTCATGTTCTTGTTGGCTTGGGTTGACGGAAGCCTGCAAGACAGCAAAATAAACAGTATGCAAGTTACACCAATACAGTCATATATTACAGAATGACATGCAATGAAGTACAATTGATAAAATAGATATTGTGCAATAGAGAACTTCTATCCGCAGACTGTGTCATATATAGCAAAATACCCATCAAAAGTTGTGCAAGTGAAAATAATTTCAGCAAATAATCCACAGATGTACTATAACAATGTCGCAGTTTGTATCAAAACGAACATATAATGTGGTCTGCAGGAATTTGAAAGGGATAAATAAAAGGTGGAAAGGGGAAGATTCCATTGCAGCAGCCACTGACACATGCATCAAGACATTGTAGATATGTACCTTCAGTAAACAAGTTCAGCATTATTTTTAATTGCATGAAAGTTTTGCTTCAACAGTATTTCATGAACATAAAAGCTATTGCTGATCAATTCAGAACATAGCAACACATCAAAGACGCTATTCCTTTTCTTGTTTTAACATCTTACCAGCAATTAAGCATGCCGCCTCCTTGAATTTCAGTCCCATGTCTGAAATGCTGCAGATTTCATCTGCTATAACCTAAAGACGCTATGAATACAGTTTTGTTAGGACATAAGTTTCCTACACATCTGCAACATTCATGATGGTAACTAAAATAGCATGTCTAAATAACTTCTTAAAATTGTGCATTTAAACTGGATTGCTCTAGTCATATCCATGGGTGGACCCTCAAATCAAGCAGCATAGGTCAAAAGCAACCCTTTGACCTGTGTGTGTAGGCCTTGGTGCTGGCTTTTTTTTTCTTCTTTTTCTAAGGGTTAGGCATTGGATTTATGCATATTCTCATTTGAACACCATCAAGCAGTGTGCTAGATTTGTGACTTTTATCCCTAAGGACCGTAAAGAGAATTCAGTTTTGTTAGGTTTCCTGCAATATGAAGAATTTTTAATACAAAATATACAAAACATTTTGTTTTATTTCTTATTTCCTTAGCTTTCACATGTTTTATAGATGTTTGGAAAAAATCAAGTCGATGTCTAACATAGAGATGATGCTGCCACACTAGGCTACTGAGGGTAGTTTCTGTAGATTTCGATTCGATTTACTTGCTAAGTCTTTAGAGCTGTGTCTATATTTTTTGTCAGGATTTACCACTTTTGGTAATGACATAGCTGATCAAAACATGGAGTGAATCAAGTTGGTCGGTTGTAGAATCTTTCTTGGACTCTCTCAAGCACTTCAAATGCAATATTTCATTTTGGCCAAACACCCTAGCTGTTTGATATATCAAATGAATATGCAGTAACTTTGTAGCTTAACATATGAAAGCTTAGCAAAACAAAAATTGTGGGGACAGCTATTATCCAAAGATTGAGTGCTTAAATTTAATGGTCATTGTTATGAATGATCCGGAAAATAAAAATTTAAGTCAGTTTGATTCATCCGGGTTAATTGTATGAGATGATAAGGCCTTGTCAGTAGGCTGTAAATGTTATGTAAGAGTCTTTTCAAATATCACAACCATTTCCAATGAAATCTTCTGACATTAGCTAGGTGCGGTGAAAATTACACCACTGAATGATGTCCACTGACTTCACATATAAATGCATAAGGTGTAATGATGTCATAAGATATAGTTAGTTGTATTTAATGAAAGTTATTATAGTTGAGAGATTTATAATTCTATATAATTAAACTTAAATGAACGAAATCATAATGAATTTTACAAGATGTTTACAGAAGAACACTAAGATCAATTTGGAAAGCAGTAGGGAATTATTCCATGATCCTCAAAGAGTTTGTCTTATATTGTTAGATATGGTTAGAATATGTAGATTTCAAGGTGATTTTATGTAAAGTTACTGATACTATATAAATAAACAATAGGCACAGAGTTCGGGTTAAATCTCTCTCTAAATATTATCGTAGTTTCATAGCCATGTTTTGTCGCTGCCTATATCCTTCAAAAACCTAATTCTAATAGATCCATCATGACGTCGCCATCATCATTGGCCTTCATTATTGTTCTCGACCTTGCCTCCCCCTCGATCAACCTCTTTCCCGCTTGTCCTCATCAACTTCTGAAGTTGCCACCACCACCGCACCCCACCACCACCATCACCTCGTCATGCCGCCATCGACATGTTTTCTTCTAAATATTAGAAAAGATAGTTGACGGATTGGTTGCACCTATGTCCCACATGTCAATAGCCACATTATAACACCCATGTATCTTATATTTGACTTCCTATCTATTAGTATAATTCTTCTCAATTTACAAAAAATCATGTGTAGGCTTGATTTTAATACTACTGTTCCTACACTAATCTCTTCTCTCTTCATATTCCAAGATATAATACAATTTTACTATACTAGTTCACTGGATCCGGAAATGCCTTTGGTGACATTTTAATCTCAATGTCAATCTAACTCCATCTGCAAGTCTACAAGTAGTCTCCGGTTCAAGCCCCTTAATACCATGTGTTTATTCTCGCCTACATTATCCTGTAGTAGATTCATGGTATCCACAAAACAATTCAGCATTGGTTGTAACAAGACTAAAACAAACCTGTACACATAGAACCAGCAAATGAAGGGAATCAACACCAAGCTCAATTGTTTTTGGTCAATAAATGATGCAAAGATGCAATTTCTCCTCTCTGCTGCCTTTTTTCGAGTATATGAACATGCAGTATGTTTTAATTCGGGAAGAAGTTCTCTTCCCATCACCCTCTTGTTGTACCTCTCAGTGCTTCAATTTTTTTACTTAGTAACTCAATTTTCTCTGTAGCATAGTGAGAAAGACTATTTGCAATGGTGAAAGGGTCTATGATTCAAATCTTGATTGCACCTGGCTACAGCCCATTCAACCAAAAAATAAATAAATAATAAATAATAAAGATAACATGAGAAAAAAACCATTTACCTACTCTAGGCATAAGATCTTATTTAGGCAAGCATCCCAATGTGACATATCTAAACTATTTAACTCTTGCTGTCTCTGCCTACTTCATCAAACTAGCATGACATAAAGTACAACGATTCACATTCATGTCTGTTAGATCTGAGAGAGGAGAAAAGATTTATTTTTTGCAGGGGAGTTCCAGAGAGTGTGGCTGATTCTGATTCTAGAAGAGAAGAACTCCTCTCAATATATAGGAGCCACCACTACACCCTCCATCCCGTAACTACCCCCAATATTTCCTCAACCGACCCCAATGGTTTTCTTAACCAATCACATAAGACTTGATCTGTCCTCAACTAACTTATTGGGTCGGGCACCGGGTTATCGGGCAATTTCAGTACAAACCCTCTTACATCTCTCACTTGGCCTGAAATGGCCAAATGCATTCCAGTCATACTTCCACTATCCGTGAGATATGACACATGATATAATTTCACACTCTCATTATCCTTGAGATATACACATTTTATTCACCGAGTACAACCATTATCTATGATTGTCTCCTTTCATTATTCATGAAAGTTTCCTTGACTTAGATATTCTTAGTCCCATCAAACCAACATGTTTGATGAATGTACCTGCTGGAATACCCTTCGTCAAGGGATCAACAACCATATCACTGCTCGGAATACAATTCACATTAACTTCTTTCATTCCATCATATCATGAATATAATGATATTCTATCTAAATTTCTTCCTTTGAAACTGTTTGCACTATTGTAAATCAAGCCGATGGCTGCTTGATTATCACAGTACATCTCAATTGGTCCATCAATTAAGATCCAAGTCCAATAGGAACTGTCTTATCTAGACCGCATGAGTGGCTACCATACTACATGCTATATACTCAGTCTTTTGTCTATCTCGCTACACAACCATGTTTCGTGTTATCCCAAGAAACAGATGCACCACCAAAGATGAACACATGTCCTTCAGTTGACTTCCTGACATCTTTGTCCCCTCCGAAATATGCATCGATGTAACCAAGAACCTCAAGTAAATCTGCTTGATAAACCAACTTATGGTACACCATATCCTTTATGTATTTCAAAATCATATTAACAGCTGCACAATGGGCTGGACCAGTATTACTTTGATATCTACTGATCAGACTGACTGGGTACGCCAAGTCTAGTCTAGTACACAACATTGCATACATCAATCTTTCAATAGCTTGAGCATATAGAACAACTAGCGGTTTTTGTATCTCTCCAGGACATTGTTCTTTACATAGCCGCCTTCCCATAACCAATGGTGTAGGTGTGCATTCCAAATCTCCTCAATATTATATGCAAATACTTCTCTTGGTTTAAACTTAACATTCTAGACTTCCGATCTCTAAGGATTTGTATTCCAAGAACATCAGATGCATCACACATGTCCATCTCAATTTCAGTAAAATGTTGATTTAATCTTCTTCAACACTTCAATTTCACTACAAAGTGTAGATTTAATCTTCAACACTTCAATGTCATTTCCAGCAAGCAGAATAGCATCCACGTACAGTGATAATATTGTAAAACTGCTCCCACTTTTCAAGACATACACACAATTATTCAATTTATTTGCAACGAAACCAAGTTGAATACTAGTATTGTGAAATTTAAGATATCACTGTCTAGATGATTGTTTTAAATCATACAATAATTTCTTCAATTTATAAACTTTGTCTTCATATCCCTCAACTTGAAATCCCTCAGATTGATCCATATATATAACTTCCTTCAACTCTCCGTTAAGAAATGCAGTCTTGACATTCATCTGGTAGAGGTCCAAGTCAAGATGCGCAACAATCGCTATTGTTATCCTTATAAATGCAAACTTAGCCACCGAAGAAGAAGTCTCCTGATAATCAATCCATGCTTTCTGAGAAAATCCTTTTACAACTGACCAGGCCTTAAATGTATCAACGGACCCTTCAACCCGATATTTCTCCTTCAATGCCCATTTGCAACCTATAGACTTCTTTTCTTCCGCTAAGTCACATAACTCACATACATTATTTCTCTCAATTGAGTCAAGCTCCATTTTCATGGCCTTAAACCATTGATGTAATTCAGATGATTTCATTGCATCTATATAATTCAAGTGTTCAGCTTGCTCATCTATATCAATATTAACAAAGAAACAAAATGGATCACATGAATATAGATAACAATCATCCATGCATGCAATCCATGCATGTGTTGTTTTGGATTTTGTTGCCACTATGGTTTGCAGGTTGGAAAGGTTCTGCTGGTTGATTTGCATACGTATATTCTCATTTGCATGTTCATCTTTCATAATTGGATGATGTACTTCATTCACTATGTCAAGTCATCATTAGGAACATCATCTAAGTCCAACAAGGGTGGTACATTTTCTTTGACTTGTTCCCTTTCATCTAGATTTTCTACAAAAGTAGCATCTCTACTTTCAATGGATCCTTTACTTTTATAGAAGAACATATATCCTTTATATTTTTCAGAATATCATGTGAAACTACATTTTACAGTTTTGAGATCCAGCTTATCTTTAACTTGATATGGAATGAGAACAAATGCCACGCAACCCCATTTTCTCAAATAAGTTAAATTTGGTTTGCGTTCATTCCATATCTCATATGGTGTTGTCTCGACTGATTTTCTGGGAATTCTGTTCTAAACATAATTTCCATATGGCTTCTCTCCAAAAAATCCTTATAGAGACCAGAATGTAATAACATACATTTCACTGCATTTATTAATGTTCTATTCTTCCTTTCAGCCACACCATTTTGTTGTGATATATATGTTGGGTCCATGTGGATAGCAGGCAACACTAGAACTGAGGTTGAATAGGGTTGTCACCAAATAATAAAATTCATCACGTCAATTAAAACCATTCTAACTTGTTGCCTAAGTCTCAAATGAGGGTTACCTCAAATGTACTTAATCAACACAATATTATATGCTAGTGAAAATTAGGAGTTACAGCGAAAATAAATGTTACAAGCAATAATAATAAGAGAGAGAAATAGATGCACAGCTCAAATACAGCAATTTATACTGGTTCCCTGCCCAGAGTACGTCTAGTCCCCGCCATCGCCCGGGATTTAATCCACTATTGCAAACTGTAATACAATCACCTAGCTTCGCTTGCTAGGAATTTCCACAACACCTTTCCCTACACGTGAGAAATACAATCACCAAGTCTTCTCCATAGACTTTACAACAAATATGATATAAGTACAAGATTTCTTAAAGCCAAAAGTATATAAGTATATATGTGTGACTTAAGGAATCGAAAAGCTCTTGATCAAGTAAAATGATATAGATGAACACAACTTGATCAAGAGTTGTCTTGAAAATTGATTCTCTAAAATATGCACTTGGGCTTTAGAGATCAATAATCAAGTTTTTAGTCTTTAAGAAAAATATGAATTATGAACACAAAGATTAAAAAACAGAACTTGAAGTTTGAATCTCAATAAAAAAGCTATAAGCTTTAGAGATCAAATCAAGTTGTAAAAGGCTAAAAATAATCAGAGAAATAAACTGAGAATTAAGTATAAAAGAGCTTAAAACAGCAGCCTTAAAAATAACTGAAGAACTTTTGAGAGCTTGAGCACTTTTGAGCAATGAAAGAGATTTTGAATACATGAATTTGATGTAATGAAAACCTCTGAAAACATGGCTATTTATAGAGAAGAAATAGCACAAAATCAACTCAAAATCAGCTCAAAAAGTCTCCTCCAACGACTAGTAACGGTAAGCAAATATCAAGCCCAGTTGCCAAATCTGTTAAGGGTTGACCCAGATAGTCAACTATTCTGGTGGATAGTCGGCTATCGTACCCAGATATGCTATTCTCAATAATATGCTGCTATTATTATGACAGAGAGTTGTAGGCAAAATTCGACTGACAATAGTCGGGTATCTACCTCAGATAGTCAGCTATTTCTTGATACTCTTGTTTCTCTACTTAAAATATTTGAAAAAATATTTTATAAAAATTATATTAAAATATTATATGATATAGTATATTAAAAAACTATTTTTCCATTAATTGTGTGTGTATGAGATATACTTTGGCTTTTACATTCTAAGTATACAACTTACTTAAACACACATCACGTGCTCTCGTTCGTCAATCTTTGACTTGAGCCATTTTGTCTTGATCTTACATCTGCATATGCTTCATATGGTTGAGCCATTACAAGCTTCACTTCTCAGCTCGCAGGTAGACTTTTGATCACGGCTTCCAAGCCCTTCAGTTAGCTTTACAATGCGCTAAATCCTCATGGTTATAAAATAATCCATTGATACCTATATACACTTGAATTAAACATATTAGTACGCATATCACTTGTGCACATCATCAAAATCCACTGTGTTGTGTCTCAATATCCCAACAGTATAGAGCACAGTTGTATGCTTCTTTATACCGTAAATACAGTAATCCTCAAATTCCTTTGAGTTGAATTACTCACCTTAATCAGTTCTTAACACTTTAATGTTCCTTCCAAGTTTTTTCTACTTCTACCTTGTATCTTTTAAAACTTTCAAAAGCTTCAAACTTTCCGTTTAAAAGATACACGAAAATTCACTTGGAATAATCATCTATAAAGGTTATGAATAATTCCTTATTCACATGTGTCTTTATGCTTAAGAGCCCACAAATATCAGAATAAATTAATTCCAACAGTTCATTGGCCCTTTAACCGTCCGAGAATGATTTTCTAGTCATCTTCCCAGTTAAACAATGTTCACATGATAATGTTCTTACACATGTCAATTTTGATAATAAATCCATCTTGATTAACTGGTCCATATTATTGTTACCAGGATGACCTAATCTTATATGCCACGCATCAAATAATAGACACAAGGAATAATTCAAATCATAATCTTTATTTTCAATATCAGATTTTACAATGGAAAGACAGAATAAATCATGACCGGACACAAACTTATCCATAGCAAACACCTTCTTGTCTTTCCCAATAGAGACCATATTGTTGTAAAATCTCACATATAGACCCTTCTTCAGTAAAGCCGAAACAGAGATCAGGTTTCGTTTTATGCCAGGTGCATAAAACACATGTTTAAGAATCATGATGCTGCCCCAAGATCTAATCTGTTTGAACCAATACTTTCTACATCCAGATAGATATTGTTTTCCCATGTATATCTGTTAATCTCCTTTCTCTAGTTCATGAAAGTGGACAATCCCTTCCTTTGTCTTTACTATATGTTTGGTAGCACCGGAGTCAATCCACCGGTCTTCAACGCATCTGTTGTTGCAGCGTTACATTCAATAAGCCAATGAACTCTCGCTTTTCGGATCCTCCTTTTTCTGGACGTTTAGAGTTGCCCTTATTCCTTGACTGTGGGTTGTTGACCTTTAAGTGACCATACTTCCTACAGATGTAACAAGATCCAAGAGGTCCTTTCTTGTCGCGAAATTGATGCTAGCTGGTTCCCATGAAGAAAGGTTTCACGGGTCCAAGAAGCTGGTTCCATTGCGCCTTCGGTATTGAGCAGCATTTTTCTCTTCCTCCTGCACAAGGTTGACGTCCGAGCCCTTCCTCCTAGCCAGAAGTTCTTATTCCATTGCCAACTAAGCTGGCAAGTCGGTGACATGCTTAATGGTTCCATTTAATCTAAGCGTAATAGTAGCTATATCAAGCGATGGCGGCAGACTATTCAGAGTAGTTGTCACATGTAGCTTCTCAGGAATTTCAGTTCCTGCAATAGCATGATCCTTAGCCACGACAATTATCTTGTTCACGTGTCTAGTGACATTGTCACCTTCCTGCATACGACATGAAGTATACCTATGCAATAGGAGGTGTATATATACCTCAGATGTGATGGCATACTGTTCCTTAACATCTGCCACATATCCTTGGTAGTAGAACTATAGTTCTCAAACACCTTACTTAGGTTATCGTCCATGAACATAAACATGAGACTTTTAGCCTTCTTGTCATTAATTTCTTATTGGTCTAACTCTCTCTTCTAAGCATCTATGGAATTTTTGGGGTGATAAGAGCAGTGTACTCAATGACACTATCTAAATTGTCATGTAGAAATCCGTACTTAATTTTCCAATGCGATATTATAGTTGAAAGATTGAAAACATTTAGGTGTTCTATCTTAACCAGTTCAGAATCAATTAATTTATTTGCCATTGTCACTGATTACTGAGATAAAATGGTTCAAACACAAGGTGCAACATAAATGCAGTGAACAGATCAACTAAAATTAAATCTAATAACATATCCTAGCAATTAAATTTTAATTTTAATGCGTATAACAAAATTTTATTAGGTTAAACAAAACAACAATAATATGACGACAAGAAAAAAATCTCTACCCTTTTTTAATTAATGGGTGAAACAAATTATATTAGGTTTAAGTTGTAATGGTGCAATCATGCAAATATAATAAATTGCAGGAATTAAATTAAAACGAAGAACATGGTTGGGTTCGAGTTGCACGCATATCAAGACGCAAAAAATTGCCTCGAGTTGTGCGCGGATCGAAACGTGTTGGGAGTCCTGTCACACCCCGCTTCCCTAAAATGGAGGCGAGACGTGAAATGGTCCGCACGAGAGTGGAGCTTGGAAGCCCCAAACCCGATAAGCGTCAATAAAACATAAGCAGGTCCATGTAACCACAAGCGGAACAACAATAATAACACAAGGAGAGACAGAAACAAATCTCAATCTCAGAAAATGTCCAACATTAAAATTAAGTTCAACATCCAGAAAAGCCACCAGGCTAAAAGAAAGAGTCTAAAGGCCCAGAACAAGGCCAAACAAAGACAAACGTAAACAGAGTATAGGTGCTACGCACCGACAACAAAACAGCAGTCTAAAACAAAAAGGGGAAAGCTCAACGAAGACACTAGGACTGGTCCCCAGTGTCCACGTACTCCTCGCCAAACACAGACTCGGGCACGGCGTCCGCAAACACCTCGTCCTCAACAACGGACTCAGGCTCGAGATCTAACATATGTCACCCAAAAGAGTAAAGGGGCACATGTCAGCAAGTCTAAAAGACTTGGGCAAGGAAACTGAAGGTAAGGTAAACTAGCAACCTAGCATTTATAGTATGATGCATGGCATGGCAAGTATAGTATGGAAGTGACAAGTAAAGGGAAGTACAAGTAGCAAGTATGTCACGGATAACAAGTAAAACACGGACAAGTACAAGTCAAGTGGTTCACGTCAAGTGAACAGTCAAGTAAACAAGTTGTGCACAGAGATTCCGCCTGTTGGCTAGAGTGGCTGATCGGGCCAACTCCTAAGCTCAAGTGACCATTTATCTCTACCCATCCACGTGTATCGAGCCAGGGAATTACCCCGAACACGGAATGCTCGCATCTGGAACACGAGCCAGGAAGTGTATTTAACATGTATGGCGTAGGGTTATGCCTGCAACGCAGGTGCCTAGCCGGTAAACAAGTAGATCGGGCATTGGCTATCAACCAACTCACGTAGCCCGCTTCTGGAACACGGGCCAGGAAACACAAGTATTGTAGCGTGTGCTACGAATGCGACATACAACATGGATAGCATGGATGACCATTTATTCGCGTACCGTTAATCAAAATTAAACATGACATGATAGTTATGCAACATGATAAATGACGGTCCTAACTTCATTGTCAAGCTAGTTCCGGAAATTGCGCCTAGGTGAGTATCATTTCGTCGCCTAGTCTCTTTTACGCCTACAACAAGCAAATGGCATAAGACACGGCCCAAACCCTAAGTGGCAAGTTTCACTTGCCTAGCACCGAGGATGACGATCAACGAGGGTTCGTCTCACGGGCGCTAATCTACGGGGAAGTCGCTGTTGTGGAGAAACAATCATCAAGACAACATTCATTCCTTAGGGTTTCACAAAAACATAACGGGTTATGAAAACATTAAGAGATCGATTATTACCGTATCGGAAGCGGAAGAATGATGCCGAGCAAGCACGGCAACGGAAGAAACGCTCCGGGGAACCTAGGGTTCAGATCTGGAATAGATGGAGAAAATCTGGAGAAATGGGGGTTTGGGGGATTTGATGAAGGTTTAAGGAAGATGAGAGGTAGAATGTGTTAAGTGAGGGTTTGGATGATGGATTTTGGGCTTGGGATGAAGGAATAAGGGTTTAAGGTAGTAGGGGGCTCAATGGGGGAGAAATTAGGTTTAGAGTTGAAGAAGAAGAAGAAAACGTTTGGGAGGGGTTTAAATAGGAAGTGCTGTCGGCTGCCCAGAAATTAGGGTTTCGACACTGATTAGTCGGTCAAAGAAGGTTGGCTGACCGACTAGTTTAGCAACTAATCGGTCGGTCGATTAGCTGTGACCGACTAACACCAAGCAGCGAAATAGGGAAAAATCTGGGTAATGAATTAGTCGGTCAAAGAGCAACCACTGACCGACTAGTTTGGGAACTAGTCGGTCGGTTGACCAACGCAGACCGACTAAGTCCAAACAGTAACTCCTGTACAAAAATAGGATTTAGATTTAGTCGGTCAAAGAACAACTACTGACCGACTAGTTTTGAATCTAGTCGGTCGATGAACGTTCTTAGACCGACTAAGAATGAATAGTACTTGGTGTCAAAAATGATCATAGAGCTAGTCGGTTAAAGAACAATTGTTGACCGACTAGTTTGCAACCTAGTCGGTCGACCAATGTTCTTAGACCGACTAACGATAAACAGTAACTCCTGAACATTTAACAAAGCCCACTAGTCGGTTCAAGAAAGTTTTCCGACCGACTGGATCGTCATCTAGTCGGTCGGTGCCCCTTCTTACACCGGCTAATGTGCACCAAAAGTTCCGAAATGGAGCGCGAAGCTCCGGGATCGATTCCTAAGACTCCTAGGCTTGATCTAACAATAAGATATGACCGATATGAAGCCCGTCACGAATGACTTACTCCAAAATCGACGATCAACGGAAGAAGCTAGGAAAACGCGACGAAACGATCGAAAATGAAAGCTACGGAGAAGAAAACCACACACAAGGAGAAAATCCACCAAAACATATAATATAATATAATAAATCCAGATACATGAAAACCAGTCGTTACAAGTCCCGTGAACAGCACCGGTCGCGTGGAGGATCGTGTGGAAGACCGTTCAGTGCTCTCGATACGTGCGTTGATGGCTTATCAGTGCGTTAAGGAGGCCCTACTTGGTGAAGAAATAGAAAAGGAGGGGCCGCCACAATGCCTCACACACGTGATGACGTGCAGAGGTGTGTGAAGCTCGATTCTGCTTTTCTTCTGTGTGGGAAAAGTGGGGCCCGCCGCTTGAAGAAGAAAAATAGAGGGAGGTGGGGTCGTCGCTGATTTTTTATTACAGATTGGTGTTGCTGATTTTTGTTGACCAATTCTACCAAAAAAACGAACAACCGGGCCGGGCTGCCTACAGCAGTTACAGTCAAGGAATGTGGATGAGAGGCTTCACACCTCGGAAACAGATAAAAGGGGGTTAATCGGCCGCCTCGAGAAACATGCGGGTGGAATTTGGGGTCTGGGAAGGATAGCAACGCTCGGTTCGCAGGCAGCATGACTAACCGAAGAAGAGGGGGGATTTGAGGGGCGTGCTCGGAGATCGAAAATGAGGATATAACAAGAAAAAAATTGTTGGAGCGCTCAGATCGGAAGACGGCTCCGATACCAATGTTAAATCTGAGAGAGGAAAAAAGAATTATATTTTGTAGGGGATTCTGGAGAGGTTGAGATAATTCTATAGGAGAACTCCTCTCAATATATAGGAGCCACCGCCACACCCTCCACCCCGTAACCACCCCCCATGATTTTCTCTACCAGTAGACATCACGCCCCCTCTTAACTTCTCATCCGTATGAAGCTATTGTATGTTCCGTGCAATAGCAGCATGTTGACGAACGATGTTGCCTTGGATATAAGTCTCTGAATACAAATTTATCATTTGTGCTTTCAGATGCCTCAAGAACATATGCAATTCACACAATGGTAGAAAATATTTATGGGCACTCATCAATGTTGTGATTGCCTCGACAGAAGATTATATGATAATTCGGGAAACAATGATCATTCCAAGAACAAATGAAAAAAGGGAAGGAAAAGGGAAGGCCTTCATTCCAGCCATTTCACAGCCTAATATTTCCCATAGGCTTCTCATGTGCAATTGAACCACAATTAAATCAAACCCCTTGAAAGAATTTGGATTGTATCTTAAATCACAATAAAACCTTAGTCATTAAGTGTAGAATGAATAAAGGAGGATCAAAAAGGGTTTGTATAGTTGACTTTGAAGCAGAAAATGATCAAATTTATTTGTTTAGACAGACGAAACTTAAAGTACATGGATAATACTAACGATTTAAGAGGTAGGTCAAGGAAAATAATAACACACATGATGTAAAGGATATATAGAATGAAGATGTAACCAAGCGTCATTGTATAAACATCATCCAAGCCCTGTTTACCATCAAATTGCTGTAGGGCTATTGAGGACAGGATTCATAAAGATCTGATACAGATATACCAATGGTTGTATGACCCTCTAATTTGTTGTTGACATCATAAAATTAACATGCTGTTATATACAAGAAGATGCAAAAACATATTCAGGTTCTATGGGGTCTGTGAGAATAAAAAGGCACCAGCATTTATGCAAATTTGTAAACATCTTTGATGGATATACGCAAATCAGCAGACACGAAAAATTATAGATCTCCAAGAGAGGTGTACATATGGTATAGAGACCAAAGTTCTGACTATGAGATCATTTCTGCATTAAGAGAGGACTGACTATTTTGATTGCTGGAGATTCTCTAGCTGCTAAGCTCATCTTTAAGCTGACTCCCTAGTCGTAACCTACATTGACAGCTCTAAACCAAACGTCACAATTTGAATTATCAATTCCATATATAGCTTAATTTAACTTTAACCTCACCAATTTCGACCTTCTTCACACCAATCATACCCAATTATTCTTAACAATGGTCAAGTTTGCCTCATTCACCGCTTTCCATCTCATTCTATTGTAATTTTTGTGAACAATATCTTTAGCCAATCTCACAAGGCTATCATTGTTAACCTGTTCAACCAATTATGTTCTTCCCTGTTGTATCCTCGCCATTTCGATACATTTGCAGCCCATTTCAACTAATGACAGACTGGCATTGCCACGTCGAAGTCTACATGAACAAAGTTGTCCTATCATATATTGTATCGTATATCGTTTTAATCAAATTTCATATAATATATAGCATCGTATAATGTATCGTAGAATATTTGACAAATTAAAAGTAATTAAGCAAATCACTCAAAACAAAACTAAATATATCACAAAAGCAATCAAGAAATTTAAGTATAAAACAAGTTATGAACAATAAGATGTGCTAAAAATATGTAAAATGTAGTTTCCATGATAAACAATTAAACATAGATATAATCACACAAACATAATTAAAAAAATAATTATGTCACAACATCACACACAAACATAAGCTACAATGCTACATAACAAAAATAATTAATTAATAACAGAAATTAATTAGAATCATTATACTAATAACAGATTCAACAATAAAAAATAGAATTAAACAAACTCAAAATTAAACACGATTCATTAGATAAATTAATTAGACTAGTTTTTAACAAAATTCACAAAATCAATCTTAAACTGTTAACTTAATTAAATTTGTGTTAACTAACAGAGCCCAAAATCAATCTTAAACAAAATCCATGTCCAAATTCCAAAATTATTTCTTTAATTTAAGATTCAAAATCAATATCCTTAATTCCTTGTTCCTTAATCATTTCATTTCTATTAAACAAAAAAATTACAAAATCACTTATGGTTATTGTTGATCAATGCTCCATAATCGTCGTCAGTCGATCAAATCCACGTGTCAGTCGAGGTCCACAATCGTCAGTTGAGATCGTTGTCATCAATAACCAAGATCATCATTGGTTGTGATCGTCAATCGAAATCATCAATATCATCATCATTGATGTCATTGAACTCGTCATTGTCTAGATCATCAGTCACGTTCGGCATCAAGGTTGTGCATTTGAGGTTGGGATCGATGTCATTGGTTGAGGTCGTCGTCGAGGCCACTCAAGAGCGTCAACTCCATTGCATGAGATCGAGCATGAAAATGATGAAAAGGGGTAGAACTTGACCTTAAAATAGGATCATGTTGAGTTTAAACCCCAATTAACCAGATTAATTAAACCCCGAACAAAAAAGGAAATATCATAACAGATGATGATATGTATAGCATACGATATAAACAACGTATCAAACGATATTTAGGCTTGTACGATATCGGCGCCTTATTCGTATCGCAATAGGAGCACATCGTATCATCTCGTACGATATGAATCGCATATTGTATCGCATATTGTACGAGATTGAAAACTACGTTCATGACGTTCTATCCAATTTCAAATTTCTAACTTACTCTAGGCAAATCCCAAACTATCTTGCATTTTCTGGAATTTTAGAGTTCATACGTCCATCTTTTTTCAATCCAGAACCATATATTTGTTCTAATTATGACCATTAAAATTAAAACACATATACCCCTAAATTTACGTTCAGCAATTTCACTACAGGCCCAACATTCATTACATTCCCGAGCTTGCCAAAATCTACTTGTAGTCCATCATGGCAAAATTTGTAGCCATTTTCCCTTTCTATTTTCAACCATTTGAACCATAACCAGCATTCCCTTCTCTATCAAATGGACTTCAACCTTGGTACAGATCATGAGAAATCACTAATCTACCTAACTAATATTTCTCTTTTCATATCTTAGTATTATACTACAATAATACTATAATTTGCTACCAAATGATGTTTTAATTGTGCTTTATGGTTCTCTTCTACATTAGTTTTTATTTTTAATTACATGGAAATCAAATAGATACCATTCAATTAACAACAAGTAAAACTATTAATAAACCTTCTTCGCACCTTACTAAAGTTGATCCATCGTCCTCTATTTGAAAAACCTTTCCTCTGCCCAATCTCCAGCATATTCCTAATATCCTTGTCTAGTAAACTAAATGTCTCCAAAATGAAGACATTGGGGGTTTTCTCCTAGATCCACGATTGAAATCTCCACAGATTCTAGAAATCCCTTGGCTTAATCATCCAACAAAAGTATAATTCTATATTGCACCTCACATGTCCATCAAATTCTTTGAGTGAACTAAGATCAGCTTTGCTATTCAAACCCTGGGCACCTCTCTACAACCCTTGTTTATCTTTTAAAAAAATCTGGAATAACACCTTTCATACAGAAAAATTATCATTCACAATGCTATTTATAGATGACTGTTTGGTTTACTTGAAGAATGCAATACAAGTTTCATTTTCATACATATTCCTTGAAACACATGAGACTCCTCAACACCGATTAGAAACCAATTAGTGCAAGAAGATCTCCACTAAAACACCTCAAAATCTCATAAGCAAGAAGCTCATTTACTATGTTTACACCCAAACCTTTGTTCTAGTCCGTTGGATGGTTGGTGCAAAGCAAGAGAAACTGGAACACATTGATTCTGCTCATTCATGTCCTTCGCTTCAGGGATTGTCCCTTGGTGTGGGCAGTGTCGAGTAGCGAAGCTTACACTTGTTCACTTGTTATAACGCACAGTTGCTTCTTATTGTTTATTTCTTTACATCAGATCAAAAAATCAGACAGTAAATTTACCCCTTGAGTGTGACTATTAACTGGGCCTGCCAGGCCTTATGCAAGGCCTGGGTAGTGGTTGAGTAACCAAATAGTTTTGTCAATATAACCTTGTCAAATGATTGTTTACTAGACCAAAGAGGACGCCTCCAAGAAACATGTCATGGGAACAATTAGGTAATCAGGCAAGCAGTTTAGATGGATGAGTAAAATAAGAAGGGAAAGGATATTTAAAATTGCAAATGGTTGATTAATTAAGGAACAAAAGAGAAACCTTTCATAATGGCCTTTTTGTTATCACCTATATAAAGGGATAGTGACCAATAATTTTCTTAATGATAACAAAATCAATGCTGATGTAGAGGCCAAACAGGTTACATCCTTAAGGATTGGATATATAGTGGATCATTATATAATGTTGGATATGCATTGGTAGTTTCTCCTAATCTCCACCCTATTTCATGAATGGGGAAGCCATAGAATGCTTATTCTGATAAAATACTAGAAGTTTTTGAGTTTCTTTTTTTCCTAGTGTTAACATAGAGCACAATTGAGCTAGAGAATGTAAGTTCTTTGGTTTTAAGAAGATAAAGATCACAAAACCTTCACAAGTGAACACTTAATTTTTAAAATTGCTATAATCAAACTAAATGACACATATATAAACAAATCCTAGATGATAAATAGGTTTCTACTCTTTCCAGTATAGTATGCATGATATAATTAAATGGCCATAATTGTCATTGCATGAAATGTATGTTTTTATTTATTTTTAAATTTAATAATGATATAACAGTTGAAAATTTTACATACATCTGCTCTAGCCATTAAAGAGTTCCCTGATAATTGGCACCAATGCCTAATAGAGACAAACATGTCTTCATCTATGACATATTTGGCCCAAACTTTATCATAGAAGATATGAGCTTATATTTATTGGTTGTATTCATGATATTGTTACATTTTGGCATATGAGTAACCTCTGATTCACAGGTATTAATCGGTCAAGGACATACCGAAATGAAAGCATTGATCCACGCCAATTAATTTCATTTGGTTAAACAAAACAAAAATCTAAAAATTACCAAATGTCCCAAGGAGGATAAGCATGAACGCGATGATGTCCTGATATGTGGTTTGAACTCAAAGCCCCAAGAACTCCCATCTTTGTTCTCAAAGTTTCGGTATGCTCCCCTTGGAGAGCATAATGGGTTTGAACCAATAGTTTCACCTACGACTGAATGGAATGAGAAGGTACCCGTTGTAGGGGAGGGCTCTGCCTGAATGAAATCAGGAGAAAGAGAAATTAGTGACCTGAACACATGATAGATAAAAGCCCAAAAGTCAATGAGCATCCCATGAATTGGCCTCTAAAAAGAAACTAAGATTCAATGATGGCCAGTTACATTAAACACTGTCTAACGTGATCATTTAAAAAAATACTACTATGGTCAGGTTGACATTTTACATAAACTGAATGTCATACTAATGGCAGAAAACAGTAGGACCATTTATTCAAATAAAATGCACTGGAACTTTCATTCCAAGTAGGTTTGGGATTTCCAAGGAAAATTGTGATCTTAACCATATTTGAACAAGCACCATTCATGGGTCATTAATGCACCAGCTCAATTATCTCTAGGTCCCCCAACCAAGCCCTCCCAAAAAAACAAAAAAACATCTTTAAATATCTCTTGAAATACTGACTTGAAATGTTAAATCATAGAAACCATCATATGTTAACAGGATAAGGAACTAAATCGCACACATCACATAAAATCTTGAACAATACCGAAAGTTCCATGGAAAGTAGTACCCCGATACTATCGTCTTCCTTCTCCACACTCTTGAACATAGTCCCCGTGTGCCTAAACTTTATCCAAGAATTTTTCATGTAAAACATGCTCTCAACATCATTTCTAACAAAACGCCCAAACGATACATTCCCCCTTCCCCGACTTCTGATCTCATGTACTTAAACTCCCGCAACTGCAGCCATATTCACTGTCCACTAACAAAAAAAAAACAAAAGGAACATATCCCTACTCTAGTGACCTCACTATCTGCATCAAATTGTCAACTATCTAACCCAAAATCAACTGAGCCCGGCAAAAAGCAGAAAGCTTCAACCAAAGATATATTCCTAGTCCTAGTCCAATACCAAAAAAAGCATGCATTTTGATGTACAATTTTCCGCAACAACACGAATCATGAACCCCGAATAAAGTCCTATAAACAGAATAACTCAAAGCGAGCATCCGAATCCCTTTACCAGCCAGCCGTACCAAACCCACCGCACTAGATTATGCGGCAACAGTGGTTTACGACCTATGAAACAGTAACCCTAATCATCAAAAAAAGGTTCGATTCTAGAAGAAAAATCAAACCATAAAAGTCGAACCTTGATGTTAGTGAGGAGAACGGGTGATTCGAGGAGAGCGCCGGGGCTGATGCCGGGGGGGACGGTGAGGAACGGAGATCGACAGATGGGGAGCTTCGCCGGCGACATCATCTTGTACTTGGCACCGTTTGGAGCTCCGAAAGCGGAGATCCTAGGATCCGAGCCCCGCTCGGGGCCTTCTGGTCGGGTGCTGGGTTTCGGATCCGGGTGCATTGTTGGATCCAATAGAAACGACAGAGTGAGTAAGAGAGGAGGCTGAAACGAGGGAGGGATCTATTTGCAGGGTGTGGGGAGGGCGTTTTGGACATTTTGGTTGTCGGAGTTGTTTTTGTCAGAGACCGATGCTGGACTACAGTTGACTTGATGTGCCTGCCTCTTTAAATTTATTGACTTTATTATGAGATTTTTTGGACTATATAGATCTGGTTGCTTTAATTTCATTAAACAAATTGAAACGATGTTAATATTTAGGAGGACAACTGATTTTTTCACCTAGAGACCGACATGTGGGGCCCAGACATCGCAGCTCAGTCCCTTGAGACTCGAGTATATTTATTTTCAATCGAAATTATTTACAGTGCGAAATGTAAATTATCATGTTATTAGCAAGCAGTTTATTTTTCATCTTATTATGTTTGTAAGTTTCATTATTGAAAATACTTTTTTCGTGCTTACAATCTAAACAATAAAAGTCATCACGAACAAACAGAATCAAATCATGAACAATAGTTTACCTTTTCGATTTGCATTTGAAATTTCAAGGCCCAATTGAAAATTATAACCAGATATTTACCAAAAGTTAAGATCAACACTAAAATTTTATTAAAATATAATAATAGTTCCAATTTTCTAATATGAAATTAGAATTTTTTTGCTAAAAGTTGTAATAAGATGACTATCCGAATAACAGTTTAGAAAGATTTTTGTTTAAATTTACAAGTTAGTTTTCTTATTATTTTTTTAACATAAGGAGAATAAAAAAGGAAATAAATGCAGGAAGTATCCCAACTAAAACAGAATTTAAACAAATGTTTTGCTAATTTTTTTATGGTTGCACTTTGCAATATTAGTTAGCTGGAACAATATTAAATATATCAACATCTCAATATCCAACTAGAGTTAATGTAACGAACCGGATTTCCGATGGTCATCACAAATCATAAGAATATGCAGACCATCTGCCTGTTACCAGTGAAAAGAATATATGCGAAAATAGAATTATATCGCAGAACATAGAAGCATGAATAGTCTCAAAAACTCTGCACAAGGCTCAAAGGAAAGGCAGTTAGGCCTAGAACCAGCGGCAGAGCGAGGAATTCAGTGAATGGGGGCAAAGTATTTAATCCGGCGCCCGCGCTGGAGGCGCCTGCTAAATTTTTTTTACGTTGATTTGTTGTTCCGTGACGAAGACGCCCTCGCCGAATTTGTCCAGCATTAAACAAGAGGGAAATAAAATATTAACAGAATATTAGATTAGAAAGTATCTACATTGGGTAAGCTTGAATCGGAAGAGACGAAATCTGGAATTGTCAAGCTAGCACAAATAACAGACCCAAGTATATTTGGCAGTCCGTGCCAGAGAAAAGACGGAAGCACGAATGTGAACCAAAAATTTTCAACAAATACTTTGGGCAGGTACATTCTCGGCAGCATCACAGACAGGCTCTGCATTTTGATATCTCGTATTTGTTGTTTAAGCCAGCAAATGTTGTATTTCCATATCAATCAGAATATGCAATATGTTTACATCCTTGTTCAGGACAGTTGGTGTGGGGGGATCGTGGCTGTTGGTTGGGTTGGGCTTGTTTGTGTGCGTGCGTGCGTGCGAGAACAATTTGCTAAACAAGAGATGCCGTGACAAATCTGTTGTTATTTCCATTTTGTCCCACAAGAATGAATTGAGTCTAGATCCTAAGCCTCCTCCTAGTATCAACATTTTCATCTGTAGGGTTTTGAGTTCATTACATGCCCCATACAACATCAATTTTCTACCTGTTGATCCACCTAGACAATATATGCTCCCTTCCCTTCATTCTATCCTTTGCTTCGCACAGCTCTTTTCCCAAAATCACCAGCCCTCTTTCAGCATCCTGGCTTTCTCGAGTATGAACTTCCCTTCTTTATACTTCTGACTCTCATCGTATGCCTTCTCCTACAGAAGACGGATATCACATGCCATACGAAGCTATCAGCACAGGGTCGAATATGGAGATAAAATTGAGAAAACATAAAATCGCACATATAAGAGATGAATCCTTTAAAGGGAAAAAATTTCCAACAAATGCGTATTTTACTTTCAAAAAATTTCTTGACTCAAGCCATATGAAGAGTAAAAGGTCGAGCGATTTAAGTATGAATGGTGGTGGTGGTGGTGGTATGCTATTTGAAAACCAAACCTAATGTTTCACTCGCATAGAAACCTACAAGTGCAAAATTGAAAGAGAATTTGACGCATATTCTCAAAGCATTTGAAAAAAATTCACGTGCATCTTCCTGCTTCATTGCTTTAGCATACTGGACAATTACATGATGATGGATAAACGTGAAATTATTCGGTGATGATCTTATAAAGGCACGACAGGCCAGTCCAGTTTTAAATTTAGTTCTGATGTGAGTGTTTTAACTATACATGTAACAATGTATTATTCAGCAAGAAAGGGCTTCAGACACATCTACATGAAGATGAATTAGGGATGAACCGTGCAATAATGATACAGATGACATACACGGAAATATGGTAGATATGAAAGAAAAAAAAGCAAACTGCCAAATCTTTCAAACAATTATCGTATTTATGTATATGTGTGCTCTTCTGGGTATAATCTTATTTAATAATCTCAAATAGGACATGGGGATATGCACAGTAAAAAATAAAAGGGGGAAAGAATATCAATGAATATCCATAATCCACAAAGCCACATCACATCAATAAGTTAGCTATCCATACAGTCCTCATGAAATAAGAAAACCCGCATACTACTGTGGCTACGGAACAAATCCTCTATCTTTTACGAACTTAAGACCCAAAATCTTGATCTAGTAAACTTTGGTCTCAACCCATATTCAAATCATTCTAGCACAATGTAAGCTTTAAGATTAACCATATACAAATCACACCTTGATGTATGAGCATATTCAATGAACATTCTATTGGCTCCGTCCATTGTCCGCTGAACTATCAAGCCTTATCCCAAGCATCATCCTATCCATTGGCAAACTGGACTTCGGTCTCATTTAACATCAATTTGTACTACTGACTTATGGCTAACCTGCATCCTCATCTGCCAACCAAACTTTGGCCATGCACACAACAATGGGCATTGCTCTCTATGGGCTGCAACCCCTACTCTATGAAAACACTTTGGAGTGACTTGGATGCTTGTGAGTGTACTATTAAATGACATTAATAATGAAATGCAAAATACTTTCGCCAGAAATTATCAGTTGGAATATTTCAGTTTCAATCTCATTTAAATCCCCCACTTTTATTTTCCAGGTTTGCATTTGTGAGTGGCTATTTATCCACACATCTGTGTCATATTCCTTCAATTTGCAAGTGTATCAGCACCTACATCTTTTTTATTCCAACCCCAATGCCATATTGTGTCCGTTTTATGCAAAACAATCAGCAGACAGGCTCTTTGTGAAGCCTCGAAACAAAAGAGATCCACCTTTCAAGTTCTTAGGTTCAGACAAAAAGAAACATGTCCTATAGGCCACCATCAGCAGGTAGGTCTCAACACTCGATGATTGCATTCCTAACCCCTTCCACAAAAATCATGATGGCACCTAAAATTTTATCTCCTATAAAGCAACCACAATGGACAAACTTTGATTTAATTTTGATCCCAGCTCTTGGCATCTTGCAAGCATGTCTCAACTTCAAATCTTCATTTAAATAATCAGTTGATGCTTCTTACGTCAAATCAACTCATATGTTTCAACTGGATGCTTGCTTACCCTGCAATCTCGTAGCTTCATCACTAAAAGTGCATCTCTGATAAACTTGCCACGGCATCCATACAAGTGTCTCCTACTTCCATAGTCTAACAATGATTAATTTCTATAGCAGCTAACATTTATCATATTGAATGCAAAGCTAAGGGGGTGTTTAATTTGACATGAATTTGGTGCGTCCCTTTCAGGGAATAATGGGAATAATAACAGTGCATTCATTTACATTTTAATGAGTATCTGACAACTAAAATTTTTAACTACACATATTCCCAACTTCTAATTAAGGACACATGCACACATAAAATTATGCATCTTGTTTATCTAAAAATTGGGTGTGTGTGCACTTGGTACACGGAGCAAAAGTAACCCCCCTACGAACAGGGTGTGGTGCACTCGCGCAAACGAAAGGGAGCGAGAAGTGTGGGTGTGTGTCGGTAACGTCAGAGGATAAAATGGGAGCAAGCATGTAAATAAGGAGGCTGAAAGGGCTAAAATGCAAATAACCAAGGGCAAACTTGCAAATAATTGGGATGAAGGCTGCATGCTTTTTTAGTGGGTTAAGGTATTTACGGTTTTGCCATTGTCCCATGTGACGATGTGACATTGCCACATGGGACAATGGCAAAACCGTTATTCACTCTTTTAATATATAGATTGCTCATGCTTCTGCACATGCCAAGAAATATAGTATTATCTATTGCTAGACTAACACCAAGACAGTCAACCAACAATAGGGAGCTGTCTATCAGTAGAAAGTATACTCTTTGGAGTTTGGACATCTGGAAAGACAACTACTGAAGGACCATGACCATCTCAAATGTGATCGAAATTAAATGATTTAAACATTAATGTTGACTAATGCTAGCCTTTTATCATAGTTTTCTTCACCAACCTAGTGACAGTATTTGCTGTTATCAATCCTCTTCACTATCCTTTATGCATGATCTTTGCTGCATAATTATGTTTTTCTCACTTGTCAACATCAAAATTCTACTCTCTTACTAATGCTGATTCCCTCCCAAATCATTGTCTAAAGAAACAAAAATAGAGGTGAATTCCGAGTCTGACTGTCTCAGACTCTCAACCACTTTCTTTGATGTTGGCTGCACATTTCACAAAAGCGTCTATAACAACAAAGGAATGCATCCAATCATACAATTAATTCATTAAGACTTGTCTACAAGGCGCTTGAAACACACCATATTAAACACTTTCGCTTGCCTGATCATGGAACTTATGGTGCTTGCCGTGTTAAATAAGTGATTAAGCCGATTACATATAATGTTAATTATCCTTTCCAATGTTCCATGAATGAAATGTCAGATTAAGGCTATACAAATAACCTAAAATTCAAGATTTCAGATGATAAAGTTGCCGTGAATTCATGGATATTTTGACACAACCATTAAGCTCTCTACAACTGAAACATTTATTCTGTTATGATTAAAGACATTTATTATCTGCACAAAAATGAAATTGGAGCCAAGGAATAAGGTTTGCCTGTTTCATTTGGTTTCGTCGCAGTTTTGCCGATACTAGTCCAAAACTGACATATAGTTTTAATTTTGCTAAGTTCCGAACAAATATATTTCGTATTGGTCACTTCGGAATAGTTGCAGTAAGTTCCAACAAAGCGTTCTGACACTTGTAAAAAATTCAAATATAAAGCAAGAGATGAAATCTAACGTCCGTAATTATAAATAAGATCACCCCCCTCCAATTTCAATTGATATTGGAAATCAGTAAATTTTAATCTGACATATAACATGCATACATATATATGGCATATATGGTATAACTTTGATTGAAATGTAACTTTGATTGAAATGGTATAACTTTGATTGAAATTTAAATTTAACTTTACAGTGACAACTTTCGTATTAATTTGAATTAACAATTGGGTTAATTGATTGATTAATATAAGTTGAGTGCTACAGATTAACCCCTTAATTAGCAAGTTACTTAGGCACCACATAAGCAAATAACTTGAAATGGTAACATGTCTGCTGATCATGGCACTTGCCATACATAATTTTATGCACAATGACTGAAACTAAAACTCCAAGCGAAACCCCTAATCTAAAATGGGAATGAAACCGAAACCTGGCTCTCAACCCTTGATTGTAGCACCTATATAAAATAAATTATCTTGTAAAAACATCAAGGATTCTAGTGTAATATATGCAGACTAAGAGACAAATATGGCCTGTTTTATCTGCATTAGCAATCCTATACTCCAATTTCTAGATTAAACACAAAATGATCTATAATCTTACACTTTCCGTGTCAGATAACTCGAATTGGAGAACCATGCATATGAGATAACATCACATGTGCTAATGGTTGACTGGAACCTCAATTACGTAAATAAGGTTTGCACTACATCTGAAAATTGCCAACTATGGAAGAAGATGACAAGCCAAAAGACCAAAAACATATAATAGTTTGGATCCCCGACAACAAAAAAGGTTGCAGGCTGCACATTATACTAATGTTTAGTAGGGTGTGTTTTTTTGTGGAGGGGGGATCAATGTACATATCTTCAATGTAACATATTTTTCCTTTTTGATCTGGTCAAACATGCACTGCACTTGTGTGAAAAGCACACCATCCTACACATACACATGCAAAGGTAAATGAAGAACAGTACTTCATAGTCACTTACATATTTCCAGCCTAGAATTTGTTGGCAGCAACTGCAGTAGATGTCATTGACTGTATGCAATCCGGTCATCAGGTGTCGATCTTCCTTAGGCCCCAAGGAAACATTCACCCTGAGATTTGAATAATGATTCAGAACAGGAGCATGAATAATGATTTGAATGTGCAAATAAACCTTGTATTAAGTCCTTACGATATGTATTTATTACATTTTCGTTTCTACAAAACACCAACACGAAAACATTCAATCTCTATGCATTGAATACATTCTGTGATTACATAGTTTGTGTCCCTGAAAAAAATTTCAAACGTCAGGTTGACTAAAAATACCATCATACACCGTAACACCAATAACATGTACAGTAAGGAGGATACAATTCTTTATCAATCAGTGGGCTAACTATATTGATGTGCATTCACTTGTCTGCTCCTTTCCAACTTATAGACTACCACTTGGATCTACAATATGATTTTTCTAGTGTTGTGATATATAAAAAGAGGATTTTTGTGGGAAAGATAGGATTTTTAGGGTAGAAAGTGGATATTTAGGGGAAATGTTGCTGTTTGTATTGATAATAAACTGAAAATAGAAGAGAATATGATGCGATTTATACACACAAACAAGTAAAACAACGAATAATTTGTGGAAAATATGAAAAAGAGTGGAATTTGTAGATTGAATTTAACGAAGAACAAGATAATGAGTCTCTTTGAAGAGGAGACACTCTCTCCTAGCTTTAGATGAATGGACTAAAACCTAAGCACCGTCGAAGATGATGCCTAATTGTTCTTTACAATAATAAGCATAACCCTACAATGACGGTTAGACCTAGAATATAAAATAAGGGAAAAGTTCAGATCTGCGTTGAAAGACCAAAACGCCCCTCGGGAAGCTAAGTAGCATCCCCACATCTCCTCCTCCTGAAATAAGTCACCAACCCAACTGGTGGCTGTCCCGCACGATCGCATCATGCGTGGGGCCACCCCCGTCACACGGGTTGGGCACCTCTGGCGGCTCGTCCGCATCATTACCCGCCCGTAGAAGAGCCAAGGTGGAAATCTGGGAACTGCTCCTGCATCACGTCGAACGTCTCCCATGTAGCATCACAGTCAGGTAAGCCAGCCCAATGTATCAGCACATCCCTCCTTCGACCCGGGCCCTGGCGTATAGCTCTCACATCTAGAGGCATGTTCAGATCTGCGTTGAAAGACCAAAACGCCCCTCGGGAAGCTAAGTAGCATCCACACGTCTCCTCCTCCTGAAATAAGTCACCAACCCAACTGATGGCTTGTCCCGCACGATCGCATCGTGCATGGGGCCACTCCCGTCACACGGGTTGGGTGCCTCTGGCGGCTCGTCCGCATCATTACCCGCCCGTAGAAGAGCCAAGGTGGAAATCTGGGAACTGCTCCTGCATCACGTCGAACGTCTCCTATGTAGCTGTTGAGTATTGGACTCTCCACCTTGATTTTGATGATGATCAAACACAAATCATTGTGACTAACTCTTGTGATTGTAGTTAGCTAAAAGTCACCAATTAGATTCAAGAAAATCAAAAGTGACTACACGTGTTGATTCAAGTGGAGGACTTGGTAGATCAACAAAGGTGAAGCATTGGCTTGAAAAACTCAAAGGCTACTTCAAACCTCAAGCCAATGGCATCAACAAATGAATGGAGATTCAATCCAAAGAGAAGAAAGAAATGGATGAGTCAAAAACTTCGAAGACCATGACGTTGAAGATATTCAAGTCATTCAACTAAAACACTCAAGTCCATGAAGAATTATGGAGATCGTCGCCAAAGTAATTTTTTCATCTCAAGCGACGTCCCAAGACTTCCTCAGAACGCGTGATCGTTGTGCCTGGAGTTTTGTTGAAGCTCAAGGAGTATTCATGAAGTCAAGGGATTCAGATTCTCCATGTTGAAGCTTCGAAAACGGTTCATCATGTTATTTATATTGTCTTCTAGCTTCGGTTTAGTAGAATGTTAAGCCTTGAGTAGTACTTACCTAGAAATCTTCATAACTTTCATATCGTATCTCTAGGATTGCCTTAGAAGCCATTAGAAACTTTTCTGTAGCCTATCGTTTCATTTCACGGCTTCATATGCATCTTAGTTGGTTCAAGAAGAAGGACCAACCGACTAGATGGCGATCTAATCGGTTGGTAATCCTTCTTGAACCGACTAGATATCCTTGCTCAACTCAGCCCATTCACTGTTGGTCAATTAGTCTGTCCGAGAAGGTTCACCGACCGACTAGATGACGATTTAGTCGGTTAATCCTTCTCAGACCGACTAGTTATCCTAATCAATTCAAGACCATTTGTTGACCAATTAGTCGGTCCAAGAAGGTTCACCGACCGACTAAATGACGATCTAGTCGGTTGGTGTCTCTTCTCAGACCGACTAGTTTTCCGTATGAAATTCGACCTTTGTACTGTTGACCAGTTAGTTGGTTCAAGAAGGATGGTTAATGCATTAAAAGTCAATCTAGTCGGTCCAAGAAGGTTCACTGACCAACTAGTTGTCAATCTAGTCGGTTGATGATCCTTCTTAGACCGACTAGTGCTTACCCATGATTTCACCATCTTCTCTGTCAACCATCTAGTCGGTCCAAGAAGGTTCACTGACCGACTAGTTGTCAATCTAGTCGGTTGATGATCCTTCTTAGACCGATTAAGCAGCTTCAGAATAGAGCCGTTGGGGCATTTAATGCCATGAATTTTGCGACCGTTTTCTCTCTTCCTTATATAAGTTTGAGTGCTTCTAACCAGAGATCCAAGGCTGAAATTAGAGACATTTTCACACCTTTGAGAAGAGCCATTCAACTCCAATTCCAAGCTCTCTCATCTCACAAGAATCTCTCTCTTACTCTTTGAGCCTAACTCCTCAAGAGAGATTCTCATTCCTTGTGAGCTTCTCAAGCTAATAGCTTGAATCCAAGTCACCATCTACTCCCTAGCCATCCATTGCTGCTCATCTTGGTGGAGCTAGGGTTTGGTGATCTCATCTTCCTCAAAATCCATTCTTGCCCCCAAATTGGTAAGTATTTCTCAAGGCATAGGATTTTGCGGTAAGAAGTTTTATATTTCATTTTTATACTTCATAATTGTTGTATTCTCACGGTGGTGAGAGGATTGGCTTGATCCCAAGTTGTGGGAGTCAAGATTTCGTTTTACTCTCGGTTTGTGAGAGTGTGCGTAGTCCCAGGTTGTGGGATTAAGGACTTTGCGTGTTCCCGGTTTGTGGGATACACAGACATCGATTGTAGGTCGATTGCACTTGTTGGAGGTTTTCCACAAGTGGGCTAAAAGAAATCTCTAGCGGTTTGCTAGAGTATCCGGAGGTGATCCGGGTGTTATTGGAGTAGGGCACCGGTAACAAGTCGGGGAGACTTGGTGGCACCGAACCAGGGTAGATTGCTTGTTAGCATTGCTTTCTTGCTTGGGTTGTTTACTTATTGTATTCTGCATTTGTTGGTTAAGTAGGGTTTTATTTGGCGTAAATTCCTTATAATTCTATAAAACACTATTTGTTGAGTATTGGACTCCTCGGATTTGGTTTTGGATGATGAGCAAACATAAATAAATCGTGAACTAACAGTTTGTGAGCGCAGTCATGGAGATCGTCACCAAAATACCACGTACAACATAAGCGACGTCTCAAGACTTCTCAATATGCGTGATCGTGTGCCTGGAGCTTCGTTGAAGCTCAAGGAGCAATATTGAAGTCAAGAGGAATGAAGATTGAAGCTTTGAAGACGGCTCGTAAGGTTTATTTTATAGTCTTCTAGCTTCATAGATTAGAATGTTAAGCCTTGAGTAGGACTTACCTTATAAACTTCATTTCGCTCATATCTTAGAGCTAGGATTATCATAGAAGCCATTAGAAACTTTCCCGAAGCCTAACGCTCTTTCCCTCGGCTTCTAGTGCATGTTAGTTGGTTCATGAAGAGTCACCACCCGACTAGATGACGATCTAGTCGGTCGGAAACTCTACTTAAACCGACTAATTTGCATTCTCTAATTCAGCTCTTTCTTTGTCTACAGTTAGTCGGTCAAAGAAGAGTCACCGACCGACTAGATGACGATCTAGTCGGTCAGTAATCCTTCTTAGACCGACTAGTTGTGTTCACTCATTTTCAGCCTGAGCTACTGTTTCGAGTTAGTCGGTCAAAGAACGTTTACCGACCGACTAGTTGAGAAACTAGTCGGTCAGCATTTGTTCTTAAACCGACTAAGTCATCTTGAAGTCAACCTATTCTATTTCGACGTTAGTCGGTCAAAGATCATTCACCGACCGACTAGTTGTGAAACTAGTCGGTCGGCGAATCTTCTTAGACCGACTAGTTGTCTTTGCCTGGAACTTCACCTTTTGGCTGTTCACCTCTTAGTCGGTCTACGTTGTATCACCGACCGACTAGTTGATGAACTAGTCGGTCAGTGATCCTTCTTTGACCGACTAGTCTGGTTCAGAAAAGAGCCGTTGGGATCTTTTTGAACTCGTTTTTCCTTGCCCCTATAAATAGAATCCTGATTCATTTCTTGAAGGGGTTAAGCAACATATTGGAGATATTTTCAGATCAAAAGAGAAGAGCTATCAACTCTATTTCCAAGCTCTCTCTTCTCACAAGAATCTCTCCCTCAAGTTCTTGAGTCCTAAATCCTCAAGAGAGATTCTCTCCATTGTGAGCCATTCAAGCTAGAAGCTTGATTCTAGGTCACCATCTCCACCCTAGGCTTCCATTGCTGGTCATCTTCTTGAAGCTAGGGTTTGGTGCCATCTTCCTCCATCAAAATCCTCTTTGCCCTAATTTGGTAAGAAATCTCAAGGCATAGGTATTTTGTTGGTAAGCATTTCATTTCAGTTATAGTTGAATTGTATACTCTCGGTTGTGAGAGTTTGCGTGATCCCGGGTTGTGGGAATCACGGATATCGATTGTAGGTCGATTGCACTTGTGAGGTTTTCGCAAGTGGGCATAGTGGAAATCTTGAGTTAGGGTTTCTAACTCAAGTATCCGGAAGGGATCCGGGTGGTTGGGACGTAGGATCACCGGGAACAAGTCGGGGAGACTTGGGTGGATCCGAACCCATTAAACCATTGTGTTTGCGTTTGCATTATTTCTTGATTGTTGTATTATTCCGCATCGTTGTTTGTTAATTGCACGATAATTAGGAATAACACTCCTTATTATTTAAAAGTACTATTCACCCCCCCTCTAGTACATGTGCAGTAGCTTCCCAGGGCACTACACTATTCACCCCCCTAGTGTTTGTTCCTCATAGCACAGGGTCACTACAATTGGTATCAGAGCGAGGTTATAGCTATGGCAACCAACAACAACATCACACGAAGTCTTATTCCACCATATCTCATTGGACCCAACTACCAAAGTTGGTGTGTGAAGATGAAGGCCTATATTCAATCCATCGATGAGGATTATTGGAAGCTTGTGGAAAAGCCCCTTCGTGCACCTACCACTTCCGAACATGAATGGACAAATAAGCAAAAAGAATTGGTGAAGAAACATCAAGAGGTAATGCATATCTTGCTTGAGTATTTATCTCATAACATTCTTAAGCGTGTGTCCAAGGCAACAACGGCATATAAAATATGGCACATGCTAGCGGAGCAAGAAGAGTCCACCTCGAAGTGTTCTTCCTCCAATGATGAAAGGGATTCATTCATGGGCTTGATGGCACGAGAGGACGACTCTCGTGACGAATCAAGCGACTCAAGTGAAAGCGATAGCGACGATGAAGAGGTAACAACGGATGATCTTAAAATTGAACTTAAGCAATTATTTGATAAATATCAAAAGCTTATGCATAAATATTGTGATGCTAAGAATAAAATTGCTAGTCTCTATAACACATCTTCATGTAGCACCTCTAACAATGACACCATTGTTGAGACACTCGCTATTGAGAAAGCAAGTTTGCTTACTCAAAATGGCATGTTGAGAAATGAGGTGGAGTCCCTCAAATTTTAACTTGATCGTGTTTCCATTGTGGATAGTAACGATCTTGAGATTGAAAATCTTCAATCTCAAAACACTTGTTTGGGCATTGAGAATGAGAATCTCAAATCTCAAGTGCACGAGCTCACCACACATGCAACCATCTTGAATGCACACACCTCCTATAGTGAAGCAACTATAGATTTAGTGAGGCCGTCCTCCGGTGCATCCACGAGTGGTGTCTATAACAACTTGGGTAGTTCTACTACTACGGAAACCACCACTCCTATTCCTCCCTCCTTTGGAAAAAAACCCACTTTGGGTGGACATCAAAGGAAGGGACATGCTTTCATGTACACCAATACACGTAGGAATGCATCCACTCCTCACATTTCTACAAATGATGGTTTTTATGCTCCACACCCACGAGCACGTGCAAACACACATTTGAGACACTCTCATGCACGAACTCATGCTCATGCACCTTCACATGCTTATGATCACACATCACATCCACATGTGCATACTTATTCTCATGATCATCCTCATGCATACACACCACATATTCATCCACGTATGTATGCAACACCACACCATGGATCATATGCCCATCATCATGCTTTAGCACAACACAATGTTCCTCATGCTCTTGCTAGATCTCATGTTCCTAGGCCACATGCACCACGTAGAGATCAACCTTTTGTGCATACAACCACTAGGAAGAGGATACCCAAATCATACACTATTTGGGGTCCGAAGAACACTAGCATTCATGCTAAGGATATGTATGTGCAATCGTATATTACTGATATTATCTTGAATGATGATTATGTTGGGAAATCACATTCCTCTTGGACGTGGCTTCCAAAGGGTTAGTTTCCATTGACCCTTCTTTCCTTGGTACCATAAGTTTATATTCATTTTATGGGAAACAAAGCATTTGTGTTAAGAATTGATTTATTCTTTTGTTTGCATTTTGGCCTTACATGCTCATGTGTGATTAGAAACGTAAATTCATATTGAATTTAATTTCCATTGCATGATTATTTGTAAATCAGTGTGTTTATGATTTTCATATTTAGAATATTTAATATTTCTTCTTGCAACACATGTGTTGGCTCATATTCATGTTTTGTTGCATGTGATACATGTCATGCGTTTGGATTATAATATATATATACTTATTTTTGGTATAATTGGTATATGCATGTATTTGGTTAAATATTTATCTTGTAACATGATTACATGTTTCATTAATATTGTGTATGATTACACTAAGATATGAGTTATATTAATTTGAATTTAGTTTGTTAAACTTGTTGACTAACCCATAGGATCCAAAAAGGTTTTTGGATACCAAAATTATGTTTTCTAGGTTCAATCCACATTGGGATACCAACCCTACCAACTCCTTGATTTGCAAAGATTTTCATTCAAATGGAGTTGTTGGTGCTTAAGTGATGCACCAAAGTAGGGGGAGCTTAATGATGTAAGTATATTCTTACATTTGGTATCCATGTGTGTTGGATGCATGTAGACTTTCTCTATTTGAGACTATCTCATGCATATCCTATGTTTGCATTTTATATGTCGTGTATGTCACTCATGTCTATGTATTTCATGTGTATCAAATTCTTGACTGATGTGCATTGTGTATTCATAATCCTTACTCATATGTTTATTCGATGATTATTTATAACATGTGGCTTAAAAAATTTCATGTTAGAACTAATGTTCATTTGCATGTTTCGCACACGGGACACGTTTATATTTATGTTCCACTTCACAAGCGTGCATCCCAACTTCATACTCATGCCACTACACAACCTCTTCTTAAGAATCCCAAATCACTATCTTTTGGATTCCTAAAATTGTTTCTAAGCATGGTATGAACACACATATAGAATCGTATATTAGGAATGACATATTCTCATGCGACTCATTTTGTGTTTCATTGCTTGGGTACCATGCTTGTATGATTACTTTTTGTACCCATATTTATATGTGAGTTCGTCCTCTACTCCCAAGTTTGCTTAGTTTGTATGATTTTGAGGGAGTATGACATGTTTGATTGCTATCAGTACATTACATTTGGTATCAGATTAGTTGAGTTCGTCCACTACCCCCAACATCATTATATGCCATTACATTTCTCTCATATTATGTTGTGCATATAGATTAGTTGATTTCTCTAACCCTTGGTGATTTTCTATCTTGTTGATATGCCAAAGGAAAGAGAAATTTGGTTTTGAAAATTAATACTTTATGCTTTTCATGCACACTCTTTATGGTATTACTTTTCATGCCTTCCTTCGATATGTGTTGTGCCGTGAATGTTTATTTTGTGCACATATGCATATTGAACGAGGAATCTTTCTAGCACACACTATTGTATTAGATGTGTATTCATAATGATGTTGCTTGACTAAATCATATGCATATGAATTATTAGTCTAGGTGTTTCTAATTTCTAATGATTGAGAATTGTTAATTCCTTATATGTATGATTTTCGTGATTATTATAACTCCTATTAATGCATGTCATGCATTTCTATTGATGAGTGTTATTTACAATTGGTAAATGTTTGGTTATTGGACTACTTGATTTTGTTCATTAACCTATTGGATCCAAAAAGTTTTTGGATACCACCAATTGTTGAATTGTCAGATTGTTGTGCAAGATGCCTACCATACACACTCCTTGGTTTACAAATGATGGATCAATTCAAAGGAAAGGATGGTGCGTTGGAGATGCACACATATAGGGAAAGCTAAATGGTTGTAAGTATGTGTTTTGTACAATTGGTATTTTAATATATTGGTTTTGACTACCATGTTTACAATTGGTATTTTAAAATATTCGATTTGTGTAATATAGCATACTTCTTCATTAGCTCATTCTTGTCACAGCCTCATGAAAATTGTTTGTTTATGTGACTGCCATGTTCATGTATGTCATGTATGTCTTATTACGACTCATGTATCTTGGTAGCTATAACATTCATATAATGATTTGGTTAGTTTTTTATTGATGTTCATATCTTTGAAACACGTTGTCATCACATATCGTATTCCTCACATGCATGCTTCTGTGTGAAGATTGTTATATGTTCTGGATATGATAACTGATATGTATGACATGCTTGCTTATTTATTAGACTGTATTAAGTATATTGATCTTAATCTTCATTGAAAAATTTTCAATTCCTTCATTTAAGATTCATTTCTTGCTGGCATGCTATACTTCATCATGTTATACATAATTCATGCCATGTATAAGATTAATGATTTAGGATCTTAATGCATATTTGTTCATTGTATCACCACACATCTCATACTTTTCCTATGGTTTGTATGATTATCTTTATGAGACGTATTGATATGATTTGGGGTGATCAATGTATGTTACTTGTCATTTTAATTACTTCATGACTAATGTTTAGCTATAATTTTATTCAAGAGATCTTTCATTTCTATAGCTAAATCTTTCATGTATGATATTTTCACAAGTGACAAAACATTTATTCATATTAGTTAGTGATCTTCAAGCTATATTTCTCACTATGTCATCTCTCATCTTACGCTCATATTTTATGCTATTTTGATGAAATGTTAGAGATAACTTGTGCTTTACACGATCACATAAGCTTTATATCGTGTTTGATGATATGTATATTCTGTCATAGATATTCTTCCATGAATATATCTTGATGCACTATGACTCCTTTGATGCTACCTCCGATTATATTGTGCTTACACAAATCTTTTTATTCTATTCGCACAATTAGTATGCATGCTTGCGATGCTCATGATAACTTTACGTGTTTATGACCTACCTTGTGACTTTGATCGTAGACTATCTTCATGCCTTTGCTCAAAAGATATTTTGTCACATTATGCCTCATGTTGAATCCTTTGTGATAATTGAGCTAGGATGAAATCATGTCTCTATTTGTTCACTTGGTTTCCTTCTCAAGTAATATCATGATTTTGACAGTATTTGCTTGCTTGCCATACTCTGTTATATTACAATTGGTATCATCTCTACATATCATATTTACATTTGATATCATATTTACAATTGTTAGACTATTTATATTGGATATCACCTTTACATGATCTTGTTTGATGCTAGTATTGAGCGTATGATATAGTGTTTATCTTCCTTGTGCTCATGGCATTCCATGCTTATCTTTGACTCATTATGTGAGTATCTATTTTGGAATGCATGCTAGTACTATGGTTCTTTTGAACATTGTTTCAATTAGTTTCCTAGGGTGCTAGAATTGTGTATGCCATACGTTTTATGATGTTACTATCTCTATTTTGGCATAACACTTTTGCGCGATATAGATATTTGATATTCATTTTTATTGTATCACCTTGTCACCCCACATCACACACTTCACTTATATTAGGTATGCTTAATTTGGGAGATGCTTTGTGGAGTTTAGCTGGAGATACTTTTGAAAATGACTTGGTATGTCTACTATTGATATCACATGCCATTATACTTAATGTGTGTTATTATAACATAACTTTGTACACATGGCTAAGATTTTCCATAGACATGATTATTGCATTGTTATCCGTATTCTTTATCATATTGATAGCTAGTAGCTACTGCTAATTTTGCTATGATGCTTTTCTAACACTGCTCCCACTACTCTTTTCAATTAGTATCTATTGTAATCTTTTATAACATATGCTTATTGCTTATCTTTTTGTAATAATTGAGGGTGGTTGAGTTGTTGTTGGATATGTGCTCTTGCAATTGATATCTTTATTTTTGATATCTAGTTTTCAATTGGTAACTTTACATTAGAGAACTTTACAATTGATATACCTTTATGTTTTCCACTCTATTGTTGCATTTGTTGTTTCTATACCCCCATATCTTTTTTGTTGATGACAAAGGGGGAGAGAAATAAACAAGATGTGTTTATTAAATGTTGAGTGTTAAACAATTACTTGAATCATATAGACTTTAAGTATGATCGTTCATGTATATGATTCAGGGGGAGCATTGGTGATTACCTTGGTTTATATTGATTACATTATATATATGTTGGTATTCATGCTCATGTTTATGATGTGTATCACCTATATGATTTGAGTTGTGTATGCATATTATTTCTGGTCATTCATGCGATATATACACAACCGCATGTGATACATACACTATTAACTGCTGAATGATGCTATTGATTATTGATATTAACTTGATTGGCATCATTGCAGGGGGAGTAAGTATATTTAATGCACAATTATTTGTTTTGTTTATATTTGGTTTGTCATCATCAAAAAGGGGGGAAATGTTGAGTATTGGACTCTCCACCTTGATTTTGATGATGATCAAACACAAATCATTGTGACTAACTCTTGTGATTGCAGTTAGCTAAAAAGTCACCAATTAGATTCAAGAAGATCAAAAGTGACTACACGTGTTGATTCAAGTGGAGGACTTGGTAGATCAACAACGGTGAAGCATTGGCTTGAAGAACTCAAAGGCTACTTCAAACCTCAAGCCAATGGCATCAACAAATGAATGGAGATTTAATCCAAAGAGAAGAAAGGAATGGATGAGTCAAAAGCTTCGAAGACCATGACGTTGAAGATATTCAAATCATTCAACTAAAAGACCAAGTCCATGAAGAATTATGGAGATCGTCGCCAAAGTAATTTGTTCATCTCAAGCGACGTCCCAAGACTTCCTCAGAACGCGTGATCGTTGTGCCTGGAGCTTTGTTGAAGCTCAAGGAGTATTCATGAAGTCAAGGGATTCGGATTCTCCATGTTGAAGCTTCGAAAACGGTTCGTCATGTTATTTATATTGTCTTCTAGCTTCGGTTTAGTAGAATGTTAAGCCTTGAGTAGTACTTACCTACTCTAGGATTGCCTTAGAAGCCATTAGAAACTTTCACGTATCCTATCGTTTCATTTCACGGCTTCATATGCATCTTAGTTGGTTCAAGAAGAAAAACCAACCGACTAGATGACAATCTAATCGGTTGAGAATCCTTCTTGAACCGACTAGATATCCTTACTCAACTCAGCCCATTCACTGTTGGTCAATTAGTTGGTCCGAGAAGGTTCACCGACCGACTAGATGACGATTTAGTCGGTTGGAAATCCTTCTCAGACCGACTAGTTATCCTAATGAATTCAAAACCATTTGTTGACCAATTAGTCGGTCCAAGAAGGTTCACCGACCGACTAAATGACATCTAGTCGGTTGGTGTCTCTTCTCAGACCGACTAGTTTTCCGTGTGAAATTCGACCTTTGTAATGTTGACCAGTTAGTTGGTTCAAGAAGGATGGTTAATGCATTAAAAGTCAATCTAGTCGGTCCAAGAAGGTTCACTGATCGACTAGTTGTCAATCTAGTCGGTTAATGATCCTTCTTAGACCGACTAGTGCTTACCCATGATTTCACCATCTTCTCTGTCAACCATCTAGTCGGTCCAAGAAGGTTCACTGACCGACTAGTTGTCAATCTAGTCGGTTGATGATCCTTCTTAGACCGATTAAGCAGCTTCAGAATAGAGCCGTTGGGGCATTTAATGCCACGAATTTTGTGACCGTTTTCTCTCTTCCCTATATAAGTTTGAGTGCTTCTAACCAGGGATCCAAGGCTGAAATTAGAGACATTTTCACACCTTTGAGAAGAGCCATTCAACTCCAATTCCAAGCTCTCTCATCTCACAAGAATCTCTCTCTTACTCTTTGAGCCTAACTCCTCAAGAGAGATTCTCATTCCTTGTGAGCTTCTCAAGCTAATAGCTTGAATCCAAGTCACCATCTACTCCCTAGCCATCTATTGCTGCACATCTTGGTGGAGCTAGGGTTTGGTGATCTCATCTTCCTCAAAATCCATTCTAGCCCCAAATTGGTAAGTATTTCTCAAGGCATAGGATTTTGTGGTAAGAAGTTTTATATTTCATTCTTTATACTTCATAATTGTTGTATTCTCACGGTGGTGAGAGGATTGGCTTGATCCCAAGTTGTGGGAGTCAAGATTTCGTCTTACTCTCGGTTTGTGGGAGTGTGCTTAGTCCCAGGTTGTGGGATTAAGGACTTTGCGTGTTCCCGGTTTGTGGGATACACGGACATCGATTGTAGGTTGATTGCACTTGTTGGAGGTCTTCCACAAGTGGGCTAAAGGAAATCTCTAGCGGTTTGCTAGAGTATCCGGAGGTGATCCGGGTGTTGCTGGAGTATGGCACCGGTAACAAGTCGGTGAGACTTGGGTGGCACCGAACCAGGGTAGATTGCTTGTTAGCATTGCTTTCTTGCTTGGGTTGTTGTTTACTTATTGTATTCCGCATTTGTTGGTTAAGTAGGGTTTTATTTGGCGTAAATTCCTTATAATTCTATAAAACACTATTCACCCCCCTCTAGTGTTTGTTCCTCATAGCACAGGGTCACTACAGTAGCATCACAGTCAAGTAAGCAAGCCCAATGTATCAGCACATCCCTCCTTCGACCCGGGCCCTGGCGTATGGCTCTCACATCTAGAGGCTCCAACAGCACTTACATGTCGTCAGTAAGCTTGGGAGGTAAAGCTGAAGACACCATATGATCACCAATCGCCCTCCATAGTTGGGACACATGAAAGACCGGGTGTATCAACAACGACGAAGTGGATAACCGCGGTTTGTTTGCCACCTACCCAATCCAAGCCACAATCTCATAGGAACCATAATATCGTGATGCTAGCTTTTCGTTCTTCCTCTAAGCTAACGACTTCTGACGGTAAGGTCGCAGCTTCAAGTATACCATGTCGACCTCCTTAAACTGTACATCTCGACGGTGCACGTCGGCACTAGCCTTCATGACCTGTTGTGCCCTCGTCAGATGCCTCCTCAACACCTCCAACATATCATCTCTCTCCCCCATATACTCCTCCACCTGTGACACCGGAGTCCCCATGTGCCTATAACGAATCAACTGCGACGGGTCACGTCCATATAAGATCCGGAATGTGGTCGCACATACTGAGGAGTGGTATGAGTTGTTATACCAGTACTCCGCCAAGGCCAACCATCTGTACCACTGACGCGGAGTCTCCGAAGCAAAACATCGCAAATACGTCTCTATGCTTCGGTTCATCACCTCCGTCTGACCGTCCGTCTGGGAGTGGTAGGTAGTGCTCCTCTTGAGTACAGTCCCCTGCACTCGAAATAACTCCCTCCAAAACCCGCTCATGAATACCTGGTCCTTGTCGGACACTATCGTTCCAGGTATCCCATGAAGTCTAACCACCTCCCGAATAAAAGCGACTGCCACCGATACGGCAATGTAAGGGTGCTTTAAAGGAATGAAGTGAGCATACTTACTAAGCCTATCAACCACCACAAAAATCACTGTGTACCCCTCTGATCGTGGAAACCCATCGATGAAGTCCATCGTGACCTCCTCCCAAACCTTCTCCGACAAGGCTAACGGCTGCAACCCTCCGGTGCCATGGCCATGTATTTGTGACGTTGGCAAACGTCACAAGCAGCTACCAAACGAGCTACCATCTTCTGCATCCCCGACCAATACACCTTCCTGACCATCCTCATGTATGTCTGCTGCACACCAGAATGGCCCCCCGCCACTGTGCCATGGAACTCCTAAAACAGTGTCGGTATAAAGACCGACGTCCTCGGCCACACCAGCCTCCCTGGTACAACAACCGTCGTCCCGCCAATGAGTATCCCTTCGGTCCTTCTCCTCCTTCCTGCAGCGCCTCCCGAATCTGTCTCAACTCTGGGTCTGACTCTGCCTCCTGTAGTATCGGCTCCCAATCCATCCACATATGCAAGGAAAGAGTCCTCAAACTAGCCCTCTCCCCTTGGCGAGACAACGCATCCGCCGCCTTATTCTCCAACCTCGGTCTGAACTCAATGTCAAAACGGTATCCCACCAACTTGGACAACCATCGCTGATGCTCATCTGTCACCAACCGCTGCTCTAGTAAGTATTTCAGACTTCGCTGGTCCATCATAACCACGAAGTCTCTCCCCAACAAATATGGACGCCATTTCTGGATGGCCAGGACAATCGCCATCAGCTCTCTCTCATATACTGACTTCAGTCGTGCTCTAGACGACAGCACCTAACTGAAGTAAGCAATCGGTCGTCCCTCCTGCATCAAGACCGCTCCCAAGCCATAACCCGATGCATCAGTCTCTACTACAAATGATACACTGACATCTGGTACAGCCAGGACCGGTGTCGTCGACATCGCCACCTTAAAGGCCTCAAAGGCCTTCGTCGCCTCCTCCCCCCAACTTGAAGCTGTCCTTCTCCAGCTGCTTGGTAAGTGGCCAAGCTATGGTGCTATACCCATTCACAAACTTTCTATAGTACTTTGTCAACCCCAGAAATCCACGTAATGCCCTCAGTGTCTCGGCAGTGGCCAGTCCAACATCGCCTCTATCTTCGCTCTATCCGTCGCCACCCCTGCCTCAGAAACAACATGCCCTAGATACTCAATCTGCCACTGCCCAAATCTGCACTTCTTTTGATTCGTATAAAGCTGATGTGACAACAACTCCTGAAAAGCAAACTCCAAGTGCCCCAAGTGCTCATCCATAGTCCTGCTGTAGATGAGTATATCGTCGAAGAACACCAGGATGAATGTCCTCAAAAATGGCTGGAACACCTTATTCAATGCTCGATAGTCTACGCAGAAACGCCAGCTCCCGTCCTTCTTAACCAGTAGTACTGGGCTAAAGAACGGGCTAACACAGGGCTGGATCACCCCTGCATATATCATCTCTCGAACCATCCGCTCGATCTCATCCTTCTGCACATGTGGATACTGATATGACTGTACACTCACTGGTGCTGCCCCCTCATGCAACACTATCACGTGATCATGTCCCCGTGCAGGTGGTAAACCCTGCGGAGTCTGGAAGACCTCCTGATACTTCCCCCTGTGACTCTTCACCCTCTGGCATCATCCCCTGACACTCCACCAAGAATCACCCTCCTGATCTCTGCAGGGCACGTAACATGGCTTTGAAAGCCACTAAGGAGAAACTGAGGCTAAGGTCCCCTGTCAGAACCACCGTGCGGTCCCTCTCCTGGAACTCCATCCTGGGCTGCTTCCAATTCACCTTGACCTCGCCCACACCCTTCAACCACTGTACGCCCAAAATCACATCGACGTTGCCCAACTCTAGGGGCAAGAAATCATCCATGATCTGAACCCCCTGCAAGGTCAAGCACAGCCCCTTGCACATCCCACTGCTCTCCTCCATCCTTCACATCCCTAACAGCACCGTAAACTTCTCCAAGGTGCTCAGCTGCAACCTGTGACGATCCACTAACTGGAGAGAAATGAAGTTGTGGGTGGCCCCACTGTCTATGAGCACTGTCACTGTCGTGTCGTCCAACCATCCTGACAACTTCATGGTATGGTTCGGGGTGAACCCTACCACGGAGTTCAGGGACACCTCCAGTACATCCAGATGGGACTTCTCTTCCATGACCTCCTCTGCCACATACTCCTCATCGCCAACATACCCCTCCTCATCTGGAACGATAGTGATCCGTAGCAGGCGACTCGCACATCGGTGACCGGGGGTAAACCGCTCATCACAGCGAAAACATAGTCCTTTCGCCCGCTTCTCCTGCACCTCTGCCTCTGTCAGTCGCCTCCTCGCCCACACCCTTCAACCACTGTACGCCCAAAATCACATCGACGTTGCCCAACTCTAGGGGCAAGAAATCCTCCATGATCTGAACCCCCTGCAAGGTCAAGCACAGCCCCTTGCACATCCCACTGCTCTCCTCCATCCTTCACATCCCTAACAGCACCGTAAACATCTCCAAGGTGCTCAGCTGCAACCTGTGACGATCCACTAACTGGAGAGAAATGAAGTTGTGGGTGGCCCCACTGTCTATGAGCACTGTCATTGTCGTGTCGTCCAACCGTCCTGACAACTTCATGGTATGGTTCGGGGTGAACCCTACCACGGAGTTCAGGGACACATCCAGTACATCCAGATGGGACTTCTCTTCCACGACCTCCTCTGCCACATACTCCTCATCGCCAACATACCCCTCCTCTTCTGGAACGAGTGATCCGTAGCAGGCGACTCGCACATCGGTGACCGGGGGTAAACCGCTCATCACAGCGAAAACATAGTCCTTTCGCCCGCTTCTCATGCACCTCTGCCTATGTCGGTCGCCTCCCCAATGTAGCTGGATGGGCCTCTTCTCTGGTGTCCGGTGCTCCAGTAGGAGTCCTCTGTGCTGCTGTCGGTGCTGGGCAGGGGTTTTGGGCCCCCAAGCTCCCCGTATATGCCTCTCCTCCGCACGCTTCTCCTCCGCCTTTTGTGCGAGGCGAATCAGGTCTTCTAAACCCCGGGACTCTGCATCCTCAACTCGGCCCGTATGGAAGGCTTCAGCCACCCATGAAGTTCCCCATGAGTATCTCCTCAGTGACGCCATGTACTCGGCCCGACAGCAACTCAAACTTCTTAATGAAGTCTTGCACAGTTCCCTCCTGTCTAAGTGCTCTGAGCTGCTCGTAAAAATCTCCACACGGTGTCTCCTGAAATCGATCCAGCATGTACGACACCAACTCTGCCCACGAGTAAAACGGGTTCCGGGATATTCTCCACCGTTATCATGCCAGAGCCTCTCCCTCAAAGTAAATACCAATAGCATGCAAAACCTCCTCCTCTGTAAACCCCATCACCTGGAAGTACCGCTCCGCTCGGTAGATCCATCCATCAGGATCGGTTCCTTCAAACACCGACATCTTTAACTTCTTCAACCTCCTATCAGCATTGACGTCTCCATGCGTCGCTCCTTCAGCCCTCCTATCTTGTGGTACATATCCATGTCTAACTCTTTCGTCGCCGCGACCCAAAGACGGGTCAATCTCCTCCCATGCATACTCTTCTTCAGGCCACATGGGTCTGCTGTCTGGTCCCAACCCATCAGATCCTCCAAAAGCTCCATGCGTCGGTGGTTGTCCAATTCAACCTCCAAAGCGCCCCCCGGGCCGCATCCATGCCCCGGAAAGCCAACAAAAGCCTCCTGGGGGTCCACCGTCGCTGCTCGCCCCTGGGGGAAGCCTACCCGGCCCCCAACCGGCGCGACAGGGGCCCCCAAGGGCCAAACAGGGGGCCCACGGCCCCTGTTCTGTAGGAAGAGCCCTGCGCGGCCCTCCTGCGGCTATTGCAAGGCCGCGCGGGGCCATATTCGTTGTCGCGCGGCACCACCGCCATGTTGGGGGCCGGCGAACCTTCCAGGTGGTTAGCCGCCCCTCATGGATGGTGAACGGCCCCTCCTCGACCACCCCGAGTCCCCTCGTTACCGATCCCGATGATCCTGGGAATATCGCCGCCATCTTTGCTTCGTGGGCCCTTTGTTGTTGAATTTCCGGGTCGGAATCGTCAAAAACCTCTTCCAAGATTTCTTCTTGAGTCTTCTTCCCCTTCTTCTCTTTTTCTCCATTAAGGTTTGAAAAAATTGGCCGATTTGACCAATCTCCGTCCTCATCGCTCGCAAGTCGTTCTGCAGATCCTCTTGCGTGTGAGCGACGTCCTTGGCTTGAACCCTATATTGATTCTCTCATTCGTAGCCTCCAACTCTTTGTTGATCTCCTCACGCAATCCTTGAATCTTCTCATCCACGAAATTGGCCTTCAATCTTGTTTCCATCGATATTAGATCTCACCACTCTGATACCAATTTAATGTGATTTATACGCACAAACAAGTAAAACATCGAATAATTTG